>VYXC01012826.1:826729-903816 GCA_013397175.1 Platysteira castanea
AAAAAAAAAAAAAAGAAGGTAGTTAAACACCTGTGTAAAGAAGATAAGTTATTTCTTTTCTAAGTAGCAGACCACAATTCCTTCAGGTGTGGGATATCTAAAGACCTAAGTGCTTAAGAGGATTTTGTCAGAGAATACTTATTTAAACCCTGCCACCATCATTTTATCTCAGTGGAAAAAACCCCCCAAACTTCATTTTTAATAAAATACTGCACACCCAAAACACAGCATATGAAATTAATAACTATAAAATAGAAAAGTATCAGTAAAGACAATGAAAGCCTGGAGTAGGAATGATATTTTATAAGGAAGGAGAGAGGAAATTAGACAGCAGCACACAAATATTTCTCTAATTAGTATCTTAAAAGATTGGGAATGAAAGAGATAGGATACCACATGATGTTATTTAATTATATGACTTCCCTGCTAATGGAGCTATTCACAGGCTTTGCCAGAAGCATGAAGACCTCACATGATTCAACTTCACATAAAGAAGTTTCCACATTGATCTCCTTTGGTGGGTTAGCTGTTTCAAAATCTGTTTCCGACTATAGAAACATTTAAAAAAATGCATATGTAGAGTCTTAGAGCTCTAAAATAACCCACACTGGCTCACAGTGAAGACACTTTGTGCTGACTGTCTCAACGCAGACTACAGAGGCATGAAGGATCTCTGAACTGTATCAGGGAGAAGGTTTAGTGCCCACAGGACGGATGTTGGAATGGCAGTGAGGAGTCATCGCAGTAGAGACATCTCAAAAAAATACCTTGAGATATTTTAAGATAGTTCTACAATGAATTGTAGCATGTTTAGTCTTGATAAAAAATTAACTTCTTACAGATCATACCAAACTGACACATGCAGTTCCTACTGATTTCAAACATATTTCTGACAGTCTTTAGCAAAACTTCTTGAACTGAAGGATTTTTGTTCCCCGCAAAAAAGGGTTTGCTTTTGTGCTAAGATCAAGCTGGTTCAAATTCCACTACAAAAATGGATACTAAAATTACTTAATCCATAGGACTACACTGGTCCCTGAAAATCAGTACTTGATGATACTTTTGAAATTATTAAAATCAGTGAACTAGAATTAAAAACTGTATGGCTCTTACTGTTCATTGGGTAGATCAATCAAACTGGTTTTTCTTTCTTGTCAGCATTTTAACTATCATCTCTTTCCATTATTAGAACACTCCCTTCTCAAGCTATCAGCCAGGTCTATGTCAGAAGGTAACTGATCTAGTTGGGTGTAATATGTTAAAATAACTGAGGTGAATCTTCTTGGGAAAAAAAAGGGTATTGAGGCTTTTCCAGAAGCAGCTACCAAACACAGGCCAGACAGTAAAATCAGGTTTCCCCATGGACAGTCCCACAAGAGGTATGTTCACAAGAACATTTGAATTAATAAAGGTTGCTAAATTTCTACTGTGGTTATGGTAGAAAAATCTATAAATTCCTTCCAAAACCGAAGACATGGACTGTCCATCTAACAAAAATCAATAGTGCTCTCAGAAAAATAACCAAATTCAGCAATTCAAAAAATCCCCTTTCTTTTGAATCAAATAGAGGGCACATTCTGGGGCCTCTGCATGCCCATGGTTGATTTGATTGTTTTAAACTATGTACAAAGCTGTACACTTACTGCAACCATGGGTAAGTTCTGGAATCCAAGAACAATTGCAAAAAAGAATCTCTGAGCAGGATTTTGAACATTACCTGAATCAACAGCACATCTGGAAAGAATTGTGGCAGAATCAGCCTAAGAAGTAGTTGCTATGGAAAATGCTGGCTGAAATTGCTATCCGGGTGGCCTTGTGACTCACACAAATAATGTGATCCATTTTCAGATGAGCTGTCACTGGAAGGAGGAATGCTAATAGAAGTGCCATTGCTATGAGAAATGAAACAGCAGCTGTTAATTTCTGCAATGAGCAGAGATTCAGTACAGGTGGGAGGAAACAATGGCACCTCAGCTGCTCAAAGTAGAAGTAACCAGAAGTAACCAAATCAAAGTCTAGATACAAAAGTGGGTGTAGGATTTTTTTTCCCTGTTGCACAAAAGGGACCTACTTAGTCACTACAGCTCAGCTCTGCAGGCACCTCTGCTGTTGAATGTGTTCTCCAATACAAAAGAAAATGCACACTCTCAGAATACAAAATGATGTGAAATATTCTAGACATTATTTTAAGCATATGAGAACCATGCAATACTTCCCCAAATACAGCAATACTTCCCCAAATAAGAAAGTAACACAAAAAATTGGCAGAAAGATGCTGAAAGACAGAATGCACCATTATCCTTTCTGGAGTAGAAGATCAACCAAAAAACCAAAAATTCACAGCAGGGTCAGGCACTAAGAGATTTTATCTATGTCTGCCTTATTTTTTCCCAAAAAAAGAGAAAGGTGTACAAGTTATTATTTTACTCATCACAAAACCCAGTTATTTAATACCAGGAAACAAAGATTTCATTAACAAAGAACTGAGGTATTTTTCAAAGTAGGAAACATTATGTAAAAATCTAATGAATACAATATTTAAAACATTTAAAATGACATTCAAGTATGAAAATCCTAGCAAAAACATAATTGGTTTGATTGTTCTACTCATTTTCAAGATACTTTATGAACACTGCTCATGGTTCTACAGTTAAGCCTGACTTCAGATTATCCTTAAGGCAGAGATTGGTATTATACAAAGTACAAAAGAACAAAGTATGTTTCTCCCCAAATTACCTCCATACTTCTGAACATTAGTGGAATTTACTCTGTAATGAACAATTACTAACAGCTACAATTGTTTGGGAGGAACAGAGTCCATATGATGTTTATAAAGGCTGACATATTCAGTTCACATTTACAGGAAGCAGAGTAGCTTGAAGCAAGAGAGCTGAACAAGGAACTCATCATATCAGTGCTGACTGCCTAAGTGAAAAGTAAATCAGCAAGGTGTATGGGAACACAGTTTCACACGTGTTGACAACACCTCCAAAAACATGTTTTCTAAGTCACTGTCTCAGCCACTCATATAATAAAGAAAATTATTTTTATTTCTCTGCACTCAATACAGTGAATAAGACACAGGCACAATATAGTAAGAGGAGGCACTGCTAATAGGTATTTCCTCAATAGCTAATTTTTCAACAGGTAGATTAACTCTCACTGGTTATAATCAAATCCTGGTGTTAGCCAATGAATTTCTGATGGACCTGGAATACTACATGGAGAGTAATTTTTTAATTCTTTCCATTTGACTCTAATCAGTGTCACTAGCTGCCAACCTTTTTGCATCTGAAAATCTCTTAAGGATAATGTCCCACTCAGTGATCCAACTTGACACCCTTCCCGTTCACATCCCTGGGCTGTTCCCTCCTGTCTTCCGTCTTAGCAGGTTCTGCTGCCACTTCCACCTAATCTCAGCACCATGAGCTCCTCTGCACCCTGCAGCTGTGCCAGCACTGTCACTTAGCCAGGAAGGTGGCTGGCTGGCAATCTCTGCCCCATGCACCCCAGCGTCCCCGCCTCCAGCCAGCTGATACACAGACAATCGATGGACAAACCGGGTAAACCTAAAACCCACCTGGCAGAGTTTACCAGAGCAGCTTACTCTGTGTAATGCCTCGTCATTAGGTTTGTATCATTATCTGGTAACTAAACCAGCAGTCATAATACAGTAAAAAGAATAAATCAGAGCACAGTTAAAATCTGCTGAAAACAGTACCCAAAGTTTAACATTGTATTTAAAAATGACCAATTCTTGAATTGAGAGATGGACAGAACCCCAACTGTTCCCCCAACTCCTTTCCAGAAACATCTTAAATTCCTCCCAGGACCCAAGCATATGTTTTGATTTTTGAGAGAGGTCTTAGTTTTTCAAGTAACAAATAGAGACTCAGCAACTATTTTCAAGTCTGCAAAGAAATGATTACTGACAATGACTACTGCACCTCACTGGTGATTGGCTAAAGATGTTGATAAAATTTGCTAGTTAAAAAGCTGTGGCATTCATTTTCTAAAGATGGATCTATTACAAATCACCTTAAATTAATGTATTCCAGCAGCAAAATCTCAGCTGCTGCAGGAGAGGAGAGAAGCTACCAAAAGAACAAATAGCATTTCCCAACATTTACTAACTCACAGATCAATTTTCAGTTGTTACCTTCAAGGTGAACTACTGTTCTTTAATATACAATTACAAACCCATCAAATTTCAATTTCGTAATGTACACAGCAAAAAATGTGCCTACATATTCTTAAAAAACCCTGTAACTTCAGCCTAATTGATTAAAGAAAAATGAAGTTATTGAAGAACGTTCATAATATCCCACAAACCCTTTTTGCACAGAAACTGAAATGGTGAGAAACCTACAAAGGGCCATGAAACTCTTGGACTGAGTTTATAGTTTATTCCAATCAGCTAGGACCACAGTTTAGGAAATCCTCATCAAGAAAACATTTTAAGTAAATCTCATTAGCCATTAACTGTGTCAGTATCCAGCACAACATCACAGCTTCCAGGTGTTGTGTGATTATATCGCAATAATGAAGATAAACACAACCATCTCTCTCAGGAGCCAGACCAGGCCACCTGAGCAGAATGTCCATGCTGAAACAGGGAACAGGAGAGCTTGCTGGCAGGAGAGCAGCAGGTAACACTCACACACAAGAAACACAAGTCCTTTGCTCCTTGCTTGATCTATCACCGGCCCATGGACCTCTGAAAATGCTCTCCTGCATCTTCACAAGCCCTAACCACAGTACTGCACAAGCTACTCTAGTACCGCAGAGCTTGAGGTAAGGATTAAATTTCATATTGCTCCTGCCAGGAATCCCCAGAAAAAATTATCAGAATGTGTCTTCTGAGTATAATAAAACAGAGATATTGAGAATTGAGAATTCTTTTCCTATTCAATACAGACAAGCGATAGTATAGCTAACTAAACCACAGCAACCCTCCAGAGTAAAAAAAACCCAGCTGCTAGATTTGGTCCAAGTCTAATTCTGAAAAGGGACCCCAAGGACTCTAGTCCTCATAAGGTCACCATGTGGTATTAATTGGCCTAAAGTGTCTTTCCAAGCACCTTTTTTCATCAAATATTCTTGGTTCCCAATGCAACATGCAGCCTGCACAGCTGGCGCACATTATTCTTTAGCTCATCCAGATTGGGGGCCTGGTTTTAACAAGGTCACAAGATCAGAGGGCATAGCAACTCTCTTCTATCTCATATATTCTAGTTTCCTTCCTGTGGAAGCTGAGTGTAGAGGTGAGTTGATGGGATTACTCACAGATCCTTCGGAGGAATTCTCCATTCGCAGACTTTCAGTACTGTCCATCAACAAGAAACTCTCCTGGAGAAGTGCAAAGCTCTGTTTTAAGGAAACATGTATTTCGAGGTGCCAGAGGAAAAGACCACATGTGTCCAATTCATCCTGGTTCTGGCTTTGTCCATCCCTAGCAGACTCTCCATAGAAGGTGCACCTCATGTGAAACTGGGAAGGCAATGTGTCCAGCAACAGAGCCTCTCCTACCAAGAAGTTCTCACTCTGGACTCGGTCAGTTTAAATGACAAGTACAGCCAGCCTATCAAGGACACCGGAGTGCGTAAGGCCTAGGGACTGTGGAGACTTTGGCAATACAACAGGAGAGGTGCCAGGGTCAGAGCTTAAGTGTGAATCAGTGCCATCCTAAATCAAGCAGCTGCTTCAGATTAGCATCACCATGGGCATTAATGTCCTTCTAGAGTCCTGCCCTGATTTCTTTTCCATGGGGCCTAAATGATGCACTGAAATAACCAGAATGTCTCTATTACATTCATCACAAAAAAGTGAACCCCTATATTTAAGGGAAGAAATCCTTAGCTGTTCCAGCTACTAATGACATTTGTTTAAAAATTAATTTATTACAAAGATAACAAATTGATATTTTCAGTACAACTCTCAGTACTTTTACTTTCCAAATACTATTTCCATTGTACTCTCACTAGCAAATGTTTACACACCATATCTAAATTCAGAAAGACAACAAAGTAAGAGATTACAAAGAATTTCTCAAACATGGCTTCCATTCTCTCCCAGTGTAGATTTGGCCAAACCTTTTGTACACATTTGGTGTTATTCAGTTTTATTTCTTTTTAATTTTTAAAACATTTTAAAGCTGAGGAAAACTAAGTCATAATATTTATAGGCATTCATAAAATATGCAAATCCACATAAGGAAACAAAATTTAAAACAAGTGTGAAGGTTCTAATGACAATTACATTGAAAGAGTTAATTACAGCCCAAAACAAGGACTTCTGTAAGCTGCAAATTTACAGTTCTTTAGAAATGATGAGACTCACAACTGCAGTAGTGAAAATATTATTGCTTCTGTAAACTCCAAGCTCAAGTATAAAGTAGATATGTAATCTTCAACTCCCTAAACACTCCAATTTGGCCACTAAAGATGCTGTTTTACATTTCCAAACATTTTCCCCTGTCACTACTTTTTATACTTCAGTTCTCAGGTTGTAAGTATTTGTTACTTGCAAAGCAACTCCTTTTGAACGCAGAATCATGGGAGGCATTTGTTACTAACTGCTAATGCAGCCTGCCAAACAAAAACTCCCTGCTGGTGACATGACCACCTAGTGACCTCTAAAAATGTTTTAACAATGTGAAAAATATCTCCCTCTTGTAGGAAACAGCAATTTTTTAAATTAAATGTACATTGAATGTTCGCTTACATACAGATAAATGGTATTCAGAGTCACCTTCTCTGTTTCCAATTTCAATCTTTTGAAACCCAGCCCAAACCTAAATAAATAAACGTTGATACTAAGAGGAAACTAAGAGCTCAAGAGCCTTGTGATTTCACAAACAGCTTTTTTCCATTTTCTAAAATCTAAACTTTGAGCCAGACATAGAACAGGTAATGAAAAGAAACAAGTTTGGCAGGTCCTATGTGGGTCTAAGCTGAAAATATGTCAGGCAAAAATAAGTGGCTATAATTTGGCAGATTTAAAGTCTTTAAAAGTTTGCAGCTTGCTGGACTGACTTTTTTTTTTTAATATGTAAAATTTGCAAATTGAAACGCTATAACAGTGTTGAAAAGTGACTGTTACATAATGCCACCATAACCAAGCTTTTAAACATCACTTTACCACTACCTATCCCTCATGCAATAGTATCACAAAGAGAAAAATAAATTAGGATATCTACTTATAGGATAATGAACACCTAATGCTTAAATATTGTATATTTCTTTAATATTTGTTGAGGGTGCTTTTTTTCAAGCTACCAGGACATTGACAGCTTTCAAGCAAATCCTTTTTAGATAATTTTATCTCATTCATTTACTTCTTTTTTATTTAGAAGACACTGAATTAAGAAATACTGCTACTTGATAGGCTTTTTAACAAAATATAGGTTTCTGGAATATTAACCTGTAATCACTTCAGATAATTCATAAAGAACAAATTTGCCAATCTTATTCCATCAACATTTATGATTTTTACCAAGAACAATAAACTAGCTAAGGTTCAAGTCTTGAATCTCTCTCCTACTCATAACCCTTCATCTCTCTGATCCAACAGTGTATCAGGTTAAACTGATGCCACAAGACTGACCAAAGTCACAGCTCCTTCCAGGTCACTGCCATAACTGCTCACACCTTCAAGCATGACATAAAAATTAAAGACCTTCAGCCCTGTTAAAAAAAATAACATTTTCACCTTCTTCCATATTTAGACTTTGAATGAAAAGTCAGGAAAGCTGAGGTATTAGAGCTGAACAGCTGAAATATTGACATCACAAATAATCCAGAGGGACTTCCCACGGATTTTGAACACATTAAGTCCTTGTTATATCAAAGTGTTACATCAGTGCACAAGGAGATGCAGTTGCTGATGTGTGGCTTTCAAGTATGGCTTTCAACAACTTTATACTGCACTAATTAGCAGTAATACTTATCAAGCATGGATAATTTTAATGGAGTCAGGAAGAACAGTCTCTCTAGTACTCTAAGAGAATAGAACCTCTTATCTAGATAAAATTCTAATTCTGCATAAAACATAATCAGCAGCATACACGGGTTTTATACACAGCTAGAGTGTGTAGCTACTAACAGCTTTCAGGTGAAATACTTCTATAAGGAGTTCCTAAAATTTTTACTCCTAAACATTAGTCATAAGCTTCAGGGTCTGTCTGCTTTATTCTCCCTTTGTTCCAAAGGAGAAAGTGTTATTTACTCTTCAAGAACTGCCAAAAACTACAAGCATACATTTCAAGTTCTGAGGAATGCTCAGAACAGAATGCTCATCACTAGAATGAGACCCAAGGCACTGAATTATTTCTCATCTTTGACGCCGACCAAATGCTGCTGTTATCTGGGAAGCCTTTCTCTGGTTCCCACGTGTCTGGAAGTGATCTGGAGCGAGATGCTCTCCATCCAGAAGTGCTCTCAGCCAATATTCACTAACAGACATCTGATACAGACAGCAACATAACTACACCTCATCTCCTTCAAATCTGATGCAAGACACACTTGTGAAAAAAATCACAAACTAATTAAAAAAGAAGGATAATCTTTGTATTTCATTACTTTTGCACCAATGCAGAAGTAATTGCTGGTTTATGTGAAGTGATGCCCTTTTGACCCTCATTCAAGAACATATTCCCAGAGCTAATTCTCACCTGTGATTTCGGTGTGCTTTTGTAGGCAGTGTACAGAAGTTTACATCGTGCACCTTGAATCAGATCTCCAGCTGGTCACATTTTGTAAATTCCACTAAAAACACAGGGAATGTCCTAGTTCAGACTTAATGGTCTGGTACATAAACTTTGCACTGAGCCAAACTATCTTACATTAAAAGTATAAAGATGTTATGATGCTTGTTGGGATTGTATTTATTGATGCAAAATTAAAAAAAATAAAGCATACTTTAATGCTTTTGCGTATTTACTAATATATTTTATTACTTTTTTTTCTCTAGAGTGTTTCTTCATAGGTTTCATAACAAACTGGGGCAAGACATGTCTCAAATTCCATCTCCAAATAACAGATTACTGAGTCTCTGCTTAATACATTATATGGTTTTATTCAGCCTGCTACAACTACTGCACAGGAAGAGCTACTCAAAGTTTTCTTTCTTCTTTTTTTTTTTTTCACAGCAGTGGGAGACATGCCAGCTGGGACATTTTAAGTCTCTTTCATTAAAAAAAGGTTAAGGTCAAAATAAGTATGATAAACATGGTAGTTCATCTTCTCAAAACTCAAGATGAAAGACTAAACAGAAGAGAATAACTGTAAAATCTATTTTTTTTTCCTTAGTGCATAATTAGAAGCAAAAAATACCTGAGAAAAAAAATTTTTGCTATACATTTTTGTCTTTAAATGTACTCAGTAGTTAATTTAACAACTACATAAGTCTTACATTTATTATATGTTTTCAATTATCTAGATAACTGACACTTTCAAGTTTTATGGAGGATTATGAAGACTAACACACTTAAAGAGAAAAGAAATTCATTTTCCCATGGTAAAAGGAAAAAAATTAAAAGAGAATCCACATTGTGTTTTAGTTAAATTTGTTGTCTAAAAATTTCTAAATGCTATGTCTTCGAGATCCTTGCATGTAAGACTATATTAAAATACAGTAAATCCATATACTTTGGTTTCTTAAACTAAAATACTTTGTTACAAGAACACTAAAATATGTTTTCACTCACTTTCTCAAAGAAAAAAAACAGCACAAAGGTTATCAGATGAATGGGGACAATAGATTAACTTCCAAAGAACTATATTCTGTTTCTTGTAAAAGAAAAGTGAATTTATAGCACACCAAGCTTTTATTCCCAAGTGAATATAACAACTGGAATGCGAAAGTCTAAAACTGGCAACAAGTAAAACTGGTCAAAGTATAAGTAATGAAACTTGAAACGAGGGAAAGAGATTTGAGAGGTTAAAGGGAGATAGGGTGGAAAGCTCACAAGGCAGACCTGTTCTCCCTCAAAACCATAAGAAAAATCTTCAATACAGCAAAAGCAGCATGGGTTGCATAAATTTGAAGTGACAGAGCCTTTTGGACTGTGGTGTTATTTAAAGTGGAAGGATCTTTTGGGGGGTGCCAGGGACCCACACAGCACTACACAAGGGCAGCTTTCTGCCCAGCCTTAAGGGTTAAAATGAAAGGAGAAATATCAAATAGACCCTATTAAAATAACTTTACCTCAAGGACTGGTGCAGTGAATTACCCATGGAGAGATAGGGAGGAAAAAAGGCTCAACTAGCTATTTTCCAGAAATACACTGCCACAGAACTCCTCAGTTAACCTGAGAAAATAGATTATCATTTCAGCATTCCTTTAGATCATTAAAAAAACCCCTGAAATCACAGAAGCTTTAACAGATCTAATGTTTATTCTTAATGGATAACACATGTGGCATCAGTGGGTACAATCTCCCAAAAAAGCTGGCCTACAGTTGATGTAAGGAAGAGGGGAAGGTTTCTAGGTGGCAGTTAGAGAGAGCAGGCAGCTCACAATGGTGCCAGGTGAACAACCAATATCATAACTGTTCTGATTTAAATACCACATACCCTGGGATGGCTGGCACTGTAGAGGGGGTAAAGTTGGGTAAGAATTTAGTCTAAAGTGGCCTCTTGGGCTAATGACTGATGTGCTCAACACGAGGCGACTCCAGGGCTGATGCAAGGGGATCTGAGCTAATGCAGAAGGCAGCAATCCATTTAGCAAATCACCTATTTTAGACAAAGATCTTTACACCAACACTCTGTGACCTTTACTGGCTGGCTGCCAACGTCCGGGTGAAACTGAAAGTGCTAGTTTTGATCTACAAAGTCGTACATGGCTTGGCACCTGCTCCAGTGAAAAATTCCCTCCTTCCCTTCCTTTGTGCTGGGCAGCTTAAGAGACCTGGTGTGAGAGCACTGCCAATGGAAGAGTGAGTGTGTGGAGGCAGCAGGGAGGAAAGAGGAACAGGGATGAAGGAAGGAGAGAAAAAACTGCACATCTTGATGTGAACCAGTCCGTGAGGTTATGCTGTAAGGACCATCACCTCACCTGAGTGCCTGAAGAGGCTATAATTTCCTGTTCATGACTACTCAGTGAACACACTAACTACTGGCAAACATTCAGCTTTTGACTTCATGAACGGTGAACTTATTCTGAGGTTTTCTTTATTTCTTGGCTTCACGTACGGAGTTTCCTTAAAGAATGATAAAAGAGTACTTTGAGGGGTACATAATTGTTTTTTTTTTTAGCCGTAATTACACAGCTAAATAACAAAAAATAACATCCAGGCTTTATACTTTCACATGATGCCTTAAATCCATAGTAAAAGTCAAATGTATGTTATTAAAAATCCATATTTTTATCAGTGCTTGAAGTACACCTTACTCCCAGTCAGTTAAAGTCTCTGCATTCAGTGGTGCTGCTCTGAATTTACTGCTTTAAGGTTGAAGCACTGCACTTAGTGGAAAGACAGACATTCAGATATAAAATAAATTACATAGCAACAATTTCCAGAGAAATGCCATGTTCACAACAGCAATAAAAGAGACCGAAAGATTTTGTAACTTAATGTTTGGAATGGTCAATGAATAGAACACTGATTTTACGACTGTTTGAAAGACACACAACACATAATGCATTTGCACACTTGGCATCCAGCTCTTCCTTTAGCAAAGAAGCAGTTAAAAGGTACCAAATCAGGATAAGGAAAAGTAGCCGTAAAGTTCAGTTGTTACTCAATATATTATTGTACTATTTTCACATATTCCCTCGAGGAAATGAGAGCAGAAACCTGCTGCACAGTTATTACACAGCTCAGTTATGGGACTACTGTATTCAAATCGTGCTAAAGCCTGGGAGATGTCCCTCAGGATACCCCTACTAAATACTCCTCTGTGATTTAATCTAGTTAGCCACAGGGTGTCAACACTGGTCCACACAGAGGCAGGCTCACTAAATTTGTATTTGCCAATTTAAAAATAAATCTTAAATAAAACAATCTAGAAATAACAGTTTGAACAATTTGACACGTATAATAAACATATGGAATGACTTACAAGGGAAGGAGGCTGAAGCACAGAGCAAAAGTGAGTTCAGGAGACACCCAGTCCTGTTACTTAAGCAAGCAGTGAAAAGGAAAAAAATTTATTTTGCTTAGAGCCAGTGTGACCAGGTACATGTCTCAGACAAACATGGTTTAGATAACAGGGAAAAAGGAAGATTAGGATAAATGGAAAGGAGCACCAGGCATTTTCTTCACCCATTAATACTGCTGTTCTCCAGTGACATCAAGAACCCAATTTTCTTTTTTTCAAAGCTGATCATGCTACTAAAATTGCAATTGCACAGCACATGTACAGCTAATTAATCTTCAAGGCAAAATGATCCAAAATAAAAGTTCCATGTTACTCACCTCATGCATGTAAGATGGCAGTACCCTCTTTAGCCTTACCCACTACTGAGCAAAATATTTTTACATCTAGCCAAATGCACTAAAACTAGCTGGTTACCTCCAAAGCTTATTAAATATTCAGGTTTGCTGTATATACAGCGTCTTTTATTCAAATCTACTGATTCTGTGCTATGAGTTAATCATGTATTACCCAGCCACAATGCATATATTTGCATATTCTACTTTAATAATAGAAAACAACCTTGATAAAGCAAAAGTGCACTAGATGAAATCCAATCTTTACTACAAAAGTTAGACTAACAACTGTTCTACTTCCAATGAGCATTTTAAACTCAGTAATTCTAACAGAAAGAAATTAAACACCATAGAACTGCAACAGAATTAAGAGATCCATCTAAAACTTGAGAACTATAAAAATGTCTTTGCACTGATCTCTGGTCAGGCCTTTTTCACCACGATTGAAGCTGCCAAAATAATTTTCCTATCCAGAATTTCAACCTCTACCCAGAATTTCCACCCCTTCCCAGTTCTAGAATTTCTGGATTATGATTATTTCCTTGTATAATATATTTGAAATACACTGATTAAACATGGTTTTCTCTTCACCCCAAATGTGAAGTCCCCCCCGCATGCCCATTGTTAAACAAACAACCAAAATTTTCAATGCAGTGCCACTGAGTTACAATGAGAAGAAGAAATTTTTCAAATTATTGAAGACACAGCTTATAAGGAAAGTGAGAAAGACTGTAAAAGAGATACATACATATATACAAGCCTTAACAGAAACAAGTGACTCTGATGGTTCATTGAGTCCAGTGTGTAGAAAGATGTGGGCAAAAACCTGCACTCACCATTAGGGATGATACTCCAAGTCTACAAAATCCCTTTGAGAATTTTTTTCTTGACTACTAGGGTCAAGTCCTGACAGCCACAGAGTGGTCTGCTCCTGTTCACTAAAGCATTTAAACATATGCTTTCTCACAAGCAAATCAGATGTGGATTCAGTAGAACTACCCACATGCTTCAGCTGAGTAAGTGCTTTGCTGGTCAGGAACAGCAAAATTCCTCCTTGTGAGATCCTCCCTTAAACCCATCCATTTGTGGTTGTGAGAGTTGGTAAACGGTCACAAATATTCTGCAACATTCTTCATGTTCCCCAGAATCTTATTTAATCTTCAGATAAGAGCAACTATCAGTTGTTTTAGCATTCTGATATCTCTATTCTGTTCCCTAACTAAAAAGCATATTTAAAAAAAAAAAAAAAATTACCAGACTCTTCAACAGAACAAACCTGTCCTTTTTAAAAGCTTGGTACTCAAAAAATGGAATGATGCAGCAGGTTAAGCAAAGGATATCTTAGAAAATTAAAATCCTTTATTGTCCCTCAACTTCCAATGGCAAACCTCAACACTGGCAGGCAGACATGGCACTCCTGCCTTTTCCATAGTGGATGTTAATTCAGACCCACATGAGAGCCAGTCAGTTGTGTGTGCTGATCACAGGACACAGGCTCACTACCACTTTCAAAAATGCAGGCAGACAGTAAGAGAAATATTGTTCCAAACTAAAATCATGGTGATAATGATTTGCAAGAGGTGATGAACACACACACTGAACACTAACGATGCCTGACTGCTCTAAAAAACAATACAGCTAAAGAAAACCAATTTTATATTCAAAATAAATGGTACGTTCTGTTGTTGTGGCCAAAAGTTGAGTTCAAGGAATTTGGGATTTATTGGTACCTTAGATCAGTTATACTGCACCAGTCCTCACCTGGGCTTCACTTTATGTCCTTGTTTAAAGCACAATATAAATCTATACTCCTAGCAACTTTTAGAAGCATCCTCAGGCTACAGTAATTCACTTTGTTTTGATAGTTTTTAAGTCTAACAAGCCTTTACACTAAGACCATTAATTCTAGATGGGAATAACACAACTGATTATTTGAAAGTGCCATCTTTCCAGTCTTCTTCAGCAGCTCTACTTTATGCAAAACCTTCCTGCAAGAATGATCACCCAGTCTATGTGTCAGAGATCAGTATTTCTCTGCAGAGAGAATTTACAGAGAAGAAGTGAATCAATTTTAAGATCTTCTGCTAACACACAGTGCTCTGCATGACCTTGCTCTTTGCTCTATCATGTTTACATTTTCTACTACAGTATGTCTCTAATCCCCAAAGTGTCCCTAAGGGAACTTTACTGTTTTTTAAGTCATGCTCGACTGCTGAACTTTGCAAAACACAGACAGGAGGAAAAAAAATTTTAAAATTATGTGAACTAACAAAAAACTTGTTTTATATCTTAATTTTCTCCCAATTAAATATTAGAGGGTGGTTGTTTCTTAATTTAGATCTAGAATTATGATAGTCATTCATTCTGTATTTTCCTCTCAGGAAAAACTACTTCCAAAAAATTGTCTTATTATTTATTTATAAACTCCTCACTACTATGCTAAGTAATAAAGAACCGTGGCATAAAATTTGAAAAATAATTTTAATGTGCAGTAGTAAGATCAAATACTTAGCTGCAGCTCACAGCTTTTGGAACACAAATTTGACTAACTGGCCTGTAAGTACTCTGAATTTCAATAAACTCCTCCAAGCTGTCTGTGGGACAGACTACTCTCATTAACATATGTATCATGAAATGATCCCATGTGAACTAACACTTAAGGCAGTTTCATTATTAATATCTTAGCACACTGCAAGGAAATTTTGTACTGATACCAGTGAAGATTTTTAAAAAATAATACACTCTCTCTCCATGTTGCAATCACAAAAATACTTCCACAGAATGATGCATAACATCTCTCACCTCCAATATTGCTGCCTAAGTGAATGGTATTTGAAGAATTTGACATTATAAAGGATACAGTTTTATACTTCTATGTTCTTATATCCTTGCCAACATATGCAAAAGAAATCTAGGCTACCAAGGAAACAATTATTGTCAACAGGCAATGCATTAGGCACATTTGAAGGTAGATGATGAAAACAGGAAGATAAGTCAACACCTCTTGCCGTGCAGACATGGAATGCTGGAGTGGAGGTAATGAATCTTTGTTAACTGCAAGCAGGGCAGGGCTTCCAGAGAAAGATGAACTGTTAACAGAACATGCACAATGTAAAAGAGAGCTGCTATGTGCCTGTGGACACAGTGACTGAAAACTGTCCTGCACCTTTGATGCCCTTACATGCTCACAGCACTCTTAACAACCTCTCCAGAACACAGCTTCACATTTTCATGTCTAGTACTGACTAGCCCAGAACATGCCCAGTACTAACAGCCTAGTACAGTTAGAGGATCAGGCATGAGAGAATTATGTGCCTCTTGCCTCTGTCCTAGGTTCTACAAATCACTTGGGTAAAGTTACCTAAAGGAAAAATAGGAAAAAATAGTTAAAATTTGTTCTAGGAAAAAAATTGTGTTTAAACATATAAACATACAGATAGAAAATCAGTGGAATTTCTGAAAAATATACCCTGGTAGGGAGTAACCAATCCATGGCAAATGAACACATTGCTAATTACATCTCAACTCTTCGCCATCAGGGGTGCTAGAGACTCGTGCTTCCAACACAGTGATACACCTCGTTTGCACATTTTCCACCAAACATTCCTGAGACTTTGCCTAATGAAGACACTCTTGCTCCAGAGGAAAGAAAAGAGGGCTACCTACATTAATAAAGCTCTCTTTTACACCTAGTCGTAGATCTATAGGAACTTGCTTTTGACAGGTGACCCAAGGTATGAATCACAGAGGTTGGTGCTGTTAATACTTCTATATCATGTCATGAAAAAGATTTCCATCACTGACCCTGTCATTTTAGAAAATACTGAAGATCTGTTTCTTAATTGGGTAGATATACACACAATTATTCTAATCTGCTTGTCTCTTTCTATATCAACTCTAATCTACCAAATAAGAATTACATTAGGAACATCACACGAGTTACCTGCACTGATGTTATTATGACACTTACATGTAAAAGTACCTGGGTGATATATGCATATAAAATAGAGCTATTATGCCACTTAATAGGTTTTTTTTTTACCCTAAGGAAACACACCTTTATTCCTCCTCCTAAATTCGAAGTATCCTGATTAAAAATTTCCACAAGGAGACTGAGTAATTTAGACAGCAACTTTTTCATGCTTATATATGGATCTGTAACTCAGACAGCTTTCACCCATTAGAAGTCAGTGTTGGTTCCTCATACAGCAAGACCAGAAATACTAGATCTTAGCACTAAACATTATGCAACTGCAAAAACTTAATCTTACCTGGAGAACTTAGGAAATCAGGCTTTCACAAACCCCTGTACAGAAGGACTGATTGCAATGTAAGGCATTCAGATTTCAAGGGATGCAAAAATATCCAAACTGCAAGTTCTTCTCTGTTTGCAATTCTAGCTTAAGCATTTTATTTTGTACAACATCTGGAATGAGCAATGGTATGTTATGGTGACTTTTGCCAAACAGCACGTAAAATCAGCATACATATGCATAGATACACAACATTTGACCATATTCTGATACAAGAGAAGGTGATGGCTTTGGGAGTTACAGTTGAGGAATGGGTGTTTTTATAAGCGATAAATGAATCCCTAGTGCCATTCTACTGATCTACCAGAAAAAAAACAGGGATTAATCTGGCCCAGGACACCAACTGTAATAGTAAAATTATTTTGTGGCTGCTTTTCTATGTAGATTTATTATCCCTTACTGTGCAGACATATATTGTCAATAAATAATGTCCCTGTTCACCTAGGAAAATGCCTTTCCTCTTAAAAAACTATATATGGTAAGTCTGTGTTTGAGCAGTTTCAATTTTTACATCATCATCTTCAACAGAGATTTCAAAGCTTCCTCTACTAGCTTCATGAAATAACTCTGAATTTTGTTTTTCTTCTCAGAGATGTATTAAACATAATTTTCTATATTAATAATGAAGTCTACAGCTCTCATTTGGGAACATTGAGAAGCTTTGATTCTGCCAGTGGCTACAAATGTACATGACATAAGTCAAGGGAAGTATTTGCATTCTAAAAATCAAGTAATACTTAAACATAGGCAGGGCTGGATTGTAGTTTGGTTCCATTAAAATTGTAAAAAAAGTCCAAACATTATACACTTATAAATATTTCTTAGGCACTTTCTTCCCTCACTTCTTTTTTTAGAGGAATGCAACAAAAAGGGAGAGTAGAAAAATTAACAGATCTTTACTCAGGAGTGCATTAACCATTTTTTTCTCAGTTTCTAAATGAATACAGACACTATAACTTGAATTTTTTTTAGTGGAGAAACAGCAGTTCAAAATTAATTTTGTATATGAAAAACAAACCATGACAAAATATTGGATGAAATCCTGAAATCATAAAAGCCATGGTTTTAACATCAGGTAAGGAAGACTTTCAACACTTCAGTTTTATTTTGATCACAGATTTTTTTGCCCAGGGATCAAAAAATTTGGAAAAAGTGCAATAGTGAATTTATACTGGGATGTCATAATTTTATCAAACTAACTTTCTCAAGGGGAATGTTATTTTCACTGCAGTTTGTCAAGTTTTCTTTTTCAGTCACCAATATATAATCATTTTTCGGAAAGGATATATTGTCCAGCTCCCAAGGAAAGTATAATCATATTACATTGCCCGGAACATCACCCTCAGCTTGATCTTGAAATCACTGCATAGGAAGATAAATGATATTTCCATTGCAAAGTCTCCACAAATATTTCAGTGTTTTAATAGTGTGTTCTCCAGGTATGCTTTTTCCTCTGCCTTTCAAAAGCTACAATGTCAGACAATATGACAAACACAGTAATATAAAGGTGAAATTGGCTTTGTGAACCAAGACCCACAGGTAACGCAGATAAAAAATTATGCAAGGGCAAGAATGGCAGTGAGGTTATCTTGCTTCACATGAGGTTTCCTGGCTCCAAGGGCTTGTGTGCAGCCCCAACACAGCACAAATTAAATAACTCCAAAGTATGAGGAGGCCAGCTCCATTGGCTCAGAGCTGCAGCCCAGCTAACAAGACCTGACAAGGTTAATTGCTTCAGATAGGGATGTACTGCTGCAGTTTCTAGAATTCCTAGAATTCAAACTCACACTGCTCTATAGAACAGGAAGATCATCCTCAGTTAGTAAGTGTGCTTCTGACACTGCATTCCTGCTAACCTTTCTAACAGCTTTCCATTAAAATTGAGTCGGCATTTATAAAAATCACTCACATCTGCCTTCTACACCAGAATGCATTAACCAAAGTTTCTCAGGACAAGATTGGTCTGAATTATTCATTATTATGCCAACCACCTCAATTAAAAAACCCCACCCTACAGAAACATCTACTTCTAAGCTCTTTTTGTTTCTCATGTCCATATTAGCAACATTTCAACCCCATAGCAGAACGCCTGTTCTGTACAGAATGAAATTTATTCTTCAGAATAAAACATTTTATGATATTTACTCCAGAGCCTTCAATTGACCTTGGATGGATGGTCCCAAAAGGCACTGCATTATTTTCAGGTTCTGTCTTTTAATGCCCATGAACTTAATAAAAAGGAACCCGGTGGACAAACACACCTCCAGTCCTCTCCCACAATTCCCAGCTCACAGCTCCGCATTCAGAGCTGCTCCTCTGTGCTGGAGAACAGGAAAGCAGCCAAATTCTCAAATATTCCAAACAGCCAAAGCATGCCCACAGTGACACCATAAAATCAGCTTCCCCACACAGACTCTCACTGGTGCTTTTTACCAGCACTTCTGGAGGGCCACAACATGTCCGAAAAGCAGGACCAAAGCAAGACAATGTGAGTTTCCCAATTTCCCCTATGAACGCCACTGAATTGAAAGCTGTCTTTGGACAGATTGCTTCCTTGTTTCTGGAATTTTCTTTCTTTTTGTTTATTCCTCTATGATCTTTGACAAAATGGCAAGGATTGCCCTGTCACCTCAGCTAAAACTTTAATAAACCCTGAGGATTATACTTCCTCCCCTAAAAGTCCCAATTTTTTTTACTTAATCTTCTTATATACATCTTGAAGAAAGCAACGATTAGCTTCAGCTCTGCTCTGAAACAGGAGGGGTCCATAACAACAGCAGCTTGCCCTCAACTTCCTTTATAAACCATGAAGTAAAAGGAAGCTAAACGTGGAAAAACTAAAAGACAGAAATAATGTAGAAGAATTTCTAGACACAGTGGTTTAGCTTTAGTCTTTCTCTATTTAACAACAAAGACCAAACTGCTGAAAACGTTTTGGTTTCTAAAACATATGTATTCTTACAATTTCTAATATCAAATAAATACAATTTAATCTGCATAATATAATAAATTTTATCTAAAATTAAGAGCAATCCATACACTCACATAGTTGTTTACTAATCTTTCTTAGCAGCAGAAAGTGAGGTGTAGAAGAGGATGCCAATCATCAGTACACTTTGTAAAATGATTTTTTGCACTGAACACAATAGCTGTGTGTCAGCAGGATAGGAGACAGATTTTTTAGCCGGGGGCTATTATTTCTTTTTGATTTTTGTATGTCTTGGACCTGCCAAGTAATATATAATAAAAGCATTATAGACAACTTCTTTATTTTCTGCTTCTTACTGTTTATTGAGGCTTCTACACCAGTTAAGGGGTGACAAGACACCAGAAAAAAACAGGGATGTGTTATTTTTTATGCAACATCCACTATTATTAGCACTTATAGTGCTGCACTTTCTCTCAAGACCCTCACCCACGATTGTGTACCTTATGTATCCATGCACATGGAAGACATAAAATATATGTCAAACAAAATAAAGCAAGTTATTAAGTCAAAATAGACCCTAAATCTTAGTGGAAGTCAACAGATAAACATACTATAGGTCTAGCATAGCCTAAGTACACAATGCATAATTCAGAGCTGAACTAAGTTTATAACTTATTGCAATATTTCTTACTCAGAGAGAGGTCTGGTGTATTAAAGCATTGTTCAGTCACTAATTCAGCAAAACTCATGAGAAACTTCCTCTTTTTTTTATGCCTCTGCAGTGCTATCTCTCCCATGATAGGCATGCCTGGGAAGAAAAAAAATCTGGTCTGAATCTGTGTATAATTAAACACAGAAATTTATTGCTAAATTATTTGTACCCTGCTCTCACTGCCCCATTTGTACATATATCGCTTTATGTCATTCCATTACAATCGTCAGCAAAGGCTTTTCCCCTTATCATTGGCTTTCCCAGGCATCCATCCTTCTGGACACTGCCAGCTGAAATATAAACATCCTTATAAAAAAAAAGACATGTTCATCTCCAGAGGGCACAATATAAATCCACCATGCAGAGTGTAAGGAGGCTATGAAGGAACAGCAGGATGTGGGAATCAAATAAAAGGGAGAAGGACAGTTGGAGTGGAGAGAGAAGACTGCGATGTCTACTTTACACCCATCTCCCAACTCTAAGACAGGGCCTACGACTCCTGAGCAGTTCCAATTCCTGTTGGCCAGCCAACATTCAGGGTTCAGCTCAGTCCGGGTACTTGCACCATAAATGCTTTCTCTGTAGGACGAAGGATTTGGCACCAGTTGTGACAATGTCTCAATCTTCCTAGGCCACATATTTAAAAAAAAGATCAAATGACACTATTTTTAAACCATAACAATGGGATCACATGAGAAACAGTGACCTCACATATGGTTCTTCATTGGTGACCGAGAGTTGAGAACTAAGACCCTGTAGTGAAACAACTTCCACAAATACTTACTTAACTGCTAAAATGCCACTGCATCAGTCCAGAGCACTGATGGGAAAAGATGACTATCACAAAGCGTCCCTCAGGTGAATGGTTTAAAGACATTTTACGTTAAAATAAACAATTCTATAAAAACAGCACTGCGCTTTAGTACTGACTCTCCTAATTGTTTTCCAGCATCTCAGTACTAATCTTTTTTTTCTCTCCAGTATTTCCTCCCTGGTTCAGCGACATCATTGGTTTTTCCATACAAATCACCAAGAATTTACTCATCCTAATGTTTTTCTTCTCCTCTCATTTTCTAACATTCTAAAATCACAGAATTATCAAAGAGCCATAGAATGGTTTGGGTTGGAAGAGACCTTAAAACCCATCTTGCTTCAACCCTGCCACAGGCAGGGACACCTTCCACTAGTTACCTTTTTCCCAACATTTACTCCACTTCCTAAATAAACTTAAATATCTTTAGTAATAAAACTTTTAAAATTTCATTAAGTAAACTTTGTTATAAGATTCCTGCCTCCTCAATTAATTATTGCATGACAGCACTACTTCAGTTGTTCCAGCCATTTAAACTGAACAGTGGTATTTCAATTTAGTCATGATATGCTTTGCATGTTTCCATATTTCTTCCAGTCTGCTTTTCAGAGTGCTGCCCATGAGCACAAAGTCAAGCACAGTTGTTTAGGATGATAAACACATGTTGCAAAGTACCTTTTATAAACTAAATTACAGGATTTATTAAAAATATATATTTTCATGGTTTTTTCCATTTTTAACATCTGACATTCAGGATATAGGAAGCAGTTTCTGATCAAACATCTCGAAAAGGACGTCTCTTATTCGTATACCCTTAAAATTAATATTCCACTATAAATTTCAGTTACAAGAATTGATATTGAAAGAAGTACTAGTCTTCCTTTTCTTTAGTGTTAAATTTCTTAATAAATTTGACGTTAAAAGAAAAAAAAAGATGAATAAATGCATCACTCACAAGGCAAATCCAGGATATGACAAATTATGGGACAATACTTAATTTCATTCCAGTGCCCAAATGGCATATTTTCAGTGACAGGCTTGTCATCATTATTAAGAACTTCCCCTGTCCCCCAGTGATGAAGAAACACATTACAGACAAACACATTAATCTTTCCACAAAGTACAATGTAAAACCTTAATTACAACCTCATGCCTTCCCCCACAAACACACAACATACCACAGACCCAAACCATACATATGTCAACCCCGAATATCTGCTGATGTTCTTAAGGTTGCAGCTAAGGCTTTGTGTTGAACTGTGAGGGAGATCACTATTATTGAACACAGTACGCTTTTTTCCTCAATTAAAAGCTTAGAAAAGAACCCAGGAAATCCAGTCTGTCCTCATGAATTTGGGGCTGCAGGTTTGTGCACATGCAGAGACTCCTAAAACAGAGAGGTTTCCAGCGACAGGACTAAATTCTCTTTTTAAGTTAAAGGCAGAACTCAACACAAAAGTGCAGTTCAGTGACAAAACCACAAGATCAGGAAAGCAACGCACTCAAATGCCATTTGTGTGCTGACCAGAGGCAACACTTTGTATCAGAAACTGAACTCAGCACCTCAGTATTCCTGTTTTCCCAATATCTCACTGCAGTGGAAAGAAGCTTGGACAGAAACTGACTGCAATTCAATCCAAAAAAACCAAAATAATTTTTCTCACAAAAGTAAAATAATTAGAGTAACTGAAGGATTAAAGTTAAAAGGTTTTTTTTTGTTTTTTTTCTTTAAATCCATTGGTACAAGGATTGGAATCCAGGTGTCCCATAGACACTGAGTGGTATTTCTTTTCTCTTTCCAGATCATTATTGCAATGGCTCTATCAGGAGAGACCGACTGCCAGTCAGCAGGTTACAGCATTTTCCAGGCAGATGAAGCATGTGGATTCAACCACAACCTAACAATTAAGTCAGTACCCTTCTTTGAGAACCTAAGCACTACCTTTCTTTCTGCTGCAATGACTGAATGAGTGAAACAAAAAAATTCTTGCTTTTGAGAAGAAACCCCTTTCTCCCATCACTAGAAAAACTGCAAAACAATTCCCTAGTTATAAATATGAAAGCTTATTTGATTAGCAAAATGCGGTCACACAGTAACACTTTTACCAAAATAATTTTTATTACTGCCTGTTGCTGAATTTGCTTGAACTTTACAACTCATTTTCCATTACAGCAAGCTTGTATTAGCCTTCTGCTGCTGAAAAATTGCAGGTCATCACTCCATTTGACCTCCATCCTGTATTATTGCAATGCTATGATTAAGGATTACCCTTGAGATCACTAAGACATGTCAGTCAGCGTACTTCAGCAGTGGAAGCAAAGATTCCCATGGTTTTGTTCACAGAAGTACAACTTAATAAATGAGACAATGGGCAAGGATTGGGTAACAAAATTTGTCTGCACAATGTTCAATAGATGTAACAGGATATGCCTTTCACGTACGGAATTGTAACAGGGAACTCGGGGCATTACTTTATTCCCACTTGAGTGGGACTCGTGCAGCTTGACTTTTTCTGCCTATCATCTGTGCTCCTAACGTAACTACAAGATACACTGCAAACACTAAACTGTCTCAAGTCAGACAGAGAATGTCAGAACAAAAAATGCTGATTTCTCAAGTACCAAACCCATGTAAACACAGACTTCTGTACTAGCTTACCCAGGTTTTAAAGAACAGATGTAGATCATGCTACAGCAAAACTTACCGATTCTGTTTTATGGAGACATGGCTATGAAAAGCAAAATACAGATCTTTATTTACTTTTATAAAGTATTTTAAAATATTATAAGGGAACAGTAAAAAACCTGATGGCTGCAGTGCTATGCTGAGATTTCATGGTTCATCAAAACTTTCCAGAGAATAAATTAATTTCTTAGAAGAAACATATCGCCACAAAGCAATCCCAAAGCTTTATGGAATAACTGCAAAGCAGAGACCTGTATCTGTGACATGCTCAGGACCTGTGACTGTGCCCTTCAGCAAAACCATGTCCTGCCGGACTTCTTCAGCAGATCAGCCTCGATGAGATGAGACTCTGCTATCAGGTTCTGGTCGTTTTACAGGGTCTCAGTAAGACAGAGATCAAAAGAAATGTCTCTGGTCCTCTGTAGATTTACATCAGTTCAACTGCCAATATTTCTTAATTCGCAATGAAACTGTGCAGGACACCTTTCATAAATATTTATCCAAAATGTTAGACAACTGAACTTTAGTAGTGTGCCAAGCTATAAAGTAACTGAAAGACTATTTGTTCTTCCAGGGAACAGATGTCAAGGTAGCCAACTTCCTCCTCGTGGAGCAAATCTACAGGCATATCACTTCCACGACTTTTTGGTAACTCATTACTTAGCTGAATAGTGATTATTTAGACTACTAAATGTGCTGGAATTCAGATTGTGAGGTAGACCCACTATTTGTATTGTTATAGGATAGACCTCAGTCTCTTCCCGAACATGAAAATTACATGTAATGAGTAATTTCCTGAATGGAAGATTGCTTTATAGAGCTATTTCTCCATTATAGTAAGTTATTTTTAGTGATTATCTTAAGTGAAATAAAATTCCAAAAGAAATAGGAACCATGCATGTTCTACAATAGTTTATTTCCTTAAATATTATGTAAGCATCATGCATTCAATAAAACCTATATTATCATATCTCCTTCGTGTCACATGAAACATCTAATCTTTAGTTCTCAGTTTATACTAAGCTCAAAGGTGAGTAATTCCACATTAGGACAAATGTCACTAATAGACTCTGTAGATGTGTAAATGGTATTTAAAAGGTCAAAGAGACCAAAGTCTGGCTTTCATGAGGTCTCACAGCTACAAGGCGTTTGTCTTTGTTGTTGGTGCCAGTTAAGGCATGTCTGGCTTATTTGATCCTCCAGATTAATACAAAGAAGATATCTGAACTGTGAAAAAAAAAACACAACAGGAAGCTTAAATGCAGCCATATGGACCATCTGATTCTTTCAACCCTTAACAGATGAGGGTTGACATAACTTCCTTTGCTTATTAGCTAATTAAATCGTCCTAACAGTGTATAAAATGGCTATAATAAAAGCGAGTTTAACCATAACCTTCAGCTATGTTCCATTAAGTCTCACATTCTAGTTCATCTAACTGTACAGTGTACACTATACTGCTAACTGAGGTATAAATATATATTTTCTTAGCTTAAAGAAAACTCTCATTTTAAAACTAATACAATTCACAAGACAAGAAATAAAAAATTATTTTAAAATATCCATTAATATATATTTAAGATTTTTACCAAGATTAAGTAATTTCCTCTACATGGCATTAATTAAAAGTCATTTATGCTTTAGCTCCTATTGAACTTTCTAGATTACGTTACAGTACCTATAGTACCTAAAACTGTTTGGATGGGGTTTTTTTAATGTTTTCTTAACATAAGAAATCAGTTGTAGCAGAACTGAAATCTCTTTTAAAATAAAACACTGTGATTCAATGTTGTGCATTGTATGCATGAAGATACATTAACTTTTCTTGCTTTCCTAGTGTGGAGTCTACTGCCTTTTTTATGACACACCATTAAATGACTAAATAAAAAATGTATCAATGATTCTAATGCCTACATATCACCAGGAATCTTCATTCTTCATTTCTTCCTTTATCAAGTTCTGATGAATTTTAATTAATGCTGCTGGAAGGACTCTACAAAATTTATTCTCAGAACTAGAGCAAAGCCTATAACTCTTTCCAGAGTGACTGAAAGCTCCTTTATATTGTGTTATCTCCAAATGATAACTGTACCTTTCAGTGTATATTTATTTCTCCCAGATAGGAATAGCTAAAGTACATTTCCACAACATATGATTTCCATTAGAAGATGTGATGAATGACCCGCTCTCAGCAGCCCAAGGAAAAGCTCATCTGTGCATACTGAAGTAACAAGACTACAATGAAATTTTTCCACACATTTCACCATATATTATCAACTGACACGCACTGTAATTTTGCTAGAGATAGCTAGAGATACCATCCTGCCTGAAAAAGCAATTTCCAAACTGCAGTTTTCAAGGATGCTAACTATTGTATTGATGCTTTGAAAGCCCTCTTCCTTAAAATTTGAATGGCTTACAATTCACATGATAACACTGCCAAAAGTGGCTACTGGCCTACGAACCAACAAAGAAGAAAATTTTCCTTGCAATTGAATATAACAGTTACATAATTTTATCTCAGCTACATAGACTGATATTCACTGAGGCATGAAGCATCAATTCAAAGCACCCTGGCTCACTTAAGCTTGCACTAACTTGAAGTGACAGAGCTGCCAGTAGGAAACTGGAGGGAGGTGCTTCCATATTTATTGCTTGTTTGTAAGGAGAACGTGGATGGAGCAAGGAAGTGCTATTTGAAAAAACGTGAGTCTTTTGTGATGATGCCAAAAGAAACAAGAAAGACAGTGGGTTACAGTAAATGGGGAAGTCATATCCTGTGGATCTGGGAAGACTACTCTGGCTCAAAGTATTCCTGCAAATAAATAATGATCTTAAAATTATCAATTGCTCCCATTCCTAATGTGTGCATCCTTCCTCCTGCTAATCTATCCAAAATCCTGACCATCTTCCAACACTCTTCTGTACACAGGAGGAGAAGATGAGTCCATCTGTGCCGCTGACAGTCGCCTGCATTTCGTGTTGGCAGAGCAGTCAGTATAAATAAATAGTCACAAATACAGGGGTTTATCAGCTCATGGTTTTGCAACTCTAATCACAAACTGCATTTCAAATGTTCACATGAGCACAGGCAGACCCACACATTGCAAATGAATCCCTCTTTTCTGCTGACTTTCATCAGTAGCCCCACTTATCACAGCACTGAAGATCCTGCAGAGTGGAGCTACCCAACTTCCATTTTTCTAAATCTTAACTGCACAACTTCCCATAAGTATCACGAGGGAACATCCCCATCCCCTCAGATTTCATAGTAAAACTACAAATGTATTTGTAAATCTGTTTCTATCAAAATGATCTGGTATAGAAAAATCATTCAAGATTATGAAAGAATTTAAGATAACTTTGATCATTCTGACAGAACTAGGATAGAAAGCAAATATAAGTACAAAGGACCATCACCACTAGTGGAGTGTATACATGTAGTGCTGAACTTGAGGAGGCAACCTCATAACCAGATTCAGCTGCTGCCAGAACAGGGTGTGTGAATGGAGGCTAAGATACACAGGAGGGCTAAATCAATTGTGGAAAAATTACCAGCATTTTTACTCCATCCACTGAGATTATAGTACAAAGTTAAAATGAAATCCATTGACTATTGCATTTTCAGACTAACTTAAAAACATGCCACATTCAAAATAAACAAAACCCCAACACGGATAAGATAAGCCATTTCTAAGAAAAAAACCAGTGTGTTTCTCCACTCCATTTTGGCAGTTTTATCATAATAATATTTCAGTTCTACTACTCTGTTAGTACAAGGCTGTGCTGTCAACAAGTTGGAATTTATTCTGGGACAAATGTATAAAGAAACAGTAATAAAAAAATCTGTGCTATGGCCAGGAGGAGATTCCAGTGATGAAATAAGTCTCCAGGAAATGAGTAAGAAAACCCTAAGCTGCAGTGACTTAGTGTGACAGCATGCAAGCAGCAGGATTGCACAAACTTTGTATTACTTGAATGAACTCATGCTTCAGGGTTATCTTATTATCAATATTACATAGAAGAATAAAACAATATTGAATTTTCAACATCCAGTCAAGTAATTTACTTCTTAGGTTACTCTTTCCGTGTTACTGAGGTGTCATGTGCCCACAGGACAAAAAACCCACACTCTCTAGTTCAAGAACCTTTCATTGCCTATCACCCAACACAAAGTTTAAGCAACACTGTTTGCAGTAGAGTCCAATGTAAACATAAGCAGCACCATCAAAACTACCCTAACACATACAGGAAATCAGTTTTCCTTGATTAGAAAAACATTTTAGCCTTGTTTTAACAAAACTGACACCACAGCTCTAAACGCTCAAAGATCTGTGCAGTGTTGGAGCCCAGCGGTGCAAAAAGGCTGAAGTGTGAATACTTGCCTTTCCATCATGCCAGCTGATTATAAAAGAGGGTGTTTATTCCAATTTTAAATTACCTGCAGGAGGACAGAAATGCTTCTTGTACGGAATAGTTCAGCTGGGAGGGACCTACAGTGACCATGTAGTCCAACTGCCTGATGAAAAGTTAGTGCATGTCAGTCCAAGCACCTCTTAAACACTGACAGGGATGGGCACTGACCACATCTCTAGGAAGCCTGTCCTAGTGTCTGACCATCCTGTCTGTAAAAAAATGCTTCCTAATGTCCATTTTAAACATCCCCTGGTGTAGCTTTGAGCTATTCCCACATGATATGCCCTATCCCTGGATCCCAGAGAGAAGAGATCAGCACCTCCCTCCTCATTTCCCTCCCTCAGGAAGCTGTAGAGAGCCAAGAGTTTTCCCCTCAGTCTGCTCTTCCCAAACTAGAAAAGTCAAAGTCCTTAGGCTGTCCTCATAGGACATACCTTCCAGCCCTTTCATCAGCTTTGCTGCCATCCTCTAGATGCATTCCAACTCCTCAATGTCCTTCTTAAATGGTGGGGCCCAGATCTGCTCACAGTATTCCAGGTGAGGTCACCCCAATGCTGAATACAATGGGATAATAATCTCTTTTAAACACCTCCTTATACTGTGTTTCGAGCACCCCAGATTACAGTTCGTCTTCTTGGATGCCAGGGCACAACAGCCATACAGTCAGACAATATCTGATGTAGAATACATCAGCACAAGCAACATGCTTTCCAAAAAAAAAACCAAGAACCACAAGAGCAAGTTTCTACAGAATTCATACTTATTAACATTACTGATCTGTTAAGAACTCCCCTAAAACTGCATTCAGTGCCTCCTGAAAG
Source organism: Platysteira castanea (assembly GCA_013397175.1). Classification (NCBI taxonomy): domain Eukaryota; kingdom Metazoa; phylum Chordata; class Aves; order Passeriformes; genus Platysteira; species Platysteira castanea. Next base: position 855,854 of record VYXC01012826.1, read on the forward strand.
AAAAATCCAAGTTTGATAAAGAACTGCAACAAGATTGGGCCACATTGCTTCCAGGTAAAATGGCCTCAAATTCCTGCTCAAAACAAAGAACTTTTGAGATTATGCATCCCTCTACAATCAGTTCCCTACTGGCAGAACTTCCTAAGCCTGTTCTCTCTGAGTCAGTAGCTCACACAACTGCAGGTACTCCACGCTGTCAGGACACACATCCTCCTTTACAAACTGTACACTGCACTTCCATAAAGTTTGCTCACCTATAAGATTCTGCTCCTTTACTATTACAGATTTACTGGCCACACTTGCAGACCTTCCATCTTTTGAAGACCTGTCTACAGCATTTTTGTGATGCATGTTGAACCCCTCACTAACATTTCCCGAGCTGTATCACACAGCTAAACTGAACTATGTCCACAGTGACTACAGTACCCACCTTTTCCAGTCCAAGCTACCTTTCCCTTTCACTCTTCTCCTTGCTTTTTCCTTTTGTGCCCCTGGTATGAAGTTGGTTCATTCTAGTGCTGACTCAGAAACAGAACCAATGGGATGGCAGAGTAGACAAAAATTAATGCTTTGAGTACAAGACCAATTGTCAAGTTGACAAACCATAAAAATCAGGATTAGAACCTTTAAGTCTCTACTGATCTAGTTGCCTCCTTTTACGAGTACCCAACTTTACCTACAGCTGCATGTAATGAGCAGATGATAATATTTTTCTACTGGAAACCTCGAGTTGAAAAATTATTATTAAACTGTGACTTCAAAATCTTGAGAAAGCTGTAGAAAATTAGAGAATATAACTAAAATATCCTAATCTTTATTACAGTATCATAAATACTGTGTCAAGTTTTCACTATTCTTCTTCATCCATTTACCTTGGGCTTACTCATATCTTTAGAAATATACTGAGACTTTAGATATTATTGAATTTAGAATACCACATGCACTAGTTCAAAATTTGGGGCACTGGCTAGTGTATATAACACCTAACCTCCCAAACTAAGTATTTTGTTCTTCACTGTTTATTATGCTCTTGTTACCATTTCCAGCTATTTCTAAATATACAATAATTTATACCAAGTTGTTTTGTGAAATACAGATGTAGCATAAATTCTATATAACAAAAGCCATATTCAGTGCTCACTTTATAATGTAAACATATACTACATCATAGCTATATACATTGTGAAATTCATACACATATGAAACAAAATAATTTAAGTGCAGATCTTCAAGTTTAAAAGTTATGAGAGTAGAGGGCACAAGTATATACACCCAGATCTGCTAAATCACAAGTATTTCAGTTACAGATTAGCATTACATTTCAGCGTACTATATTTTTCTCACTTTAACTCTGTTTTCCATGTTGACTTTAATTTTTTTTTTATTTGCTTGGTATATTGAACCCTGGCTTGGAATAAATGGATTCAAATAAACACAATTCAGTGCCAGAATTGCCACAGGCACATTTTTTTCTTTCAGTGGTCCTGGGAAGTGGTTTGTTAAGCTATTGTTCTCAATTAAAAACTCATGTGTTTGTTCAGTACAATATGGGTCGCTGCTTTGAGTGAAAGATTCCCTTGACATGGCAAAACCTCTAATTGTAACAAGTCTATGCCAAGTATGTTTAACCAGATGCAGCCCCGGGTTTGATTAGCAGCCACTGGATTCCATGTACAATCAGATAATGATGGTTTTGCTTCTCTGCTGAGCAAACATCCTCAGCTTTTAATCAAATATGTCTGTATCTATAGATGTATGTACATATATGTGTATATATCTTAAAACCTCTATACACATAATTATAAGCAGCACAACTATTTTAAAACTATAGTTCATCTCAACTTATTTGACCTTTGACTGTTTAATCTTAGAAGGACCTGTGCAATACCAACTGAAAATAAATGGAATAAAATATTTATTTTGGCAGACACCATACAGATATAGCGAAGAGACATGTGGTGCACGGAAATTTTTTACCACACATGTAGACAGCAGAAAAGGCTCTGGAATACATTTTTGTTTTCCCACTTGTGGGATAGCATCTATTGGATAATGATGATATTAGAACTGCAAAGACACGTGCCATTTTGGAACAACATTCCAGTACTCCTTAACCATGCCTGAGGGAAGGTGGTGAAGCTTGCTGTTTATTTTATATAAGAGTGGGTATTAGTTAAGTTTGCTAATATGATTTCAAGAATATTTTGGATTTTGCCATTTGCATTATTTTTTTTTACTTGCATGTATTCAATAAGGGCTTTTAGTGGAAGCATATAAAGCTAATTTCTATCCTCCTTTTTAAAGCCTCGACTTCTTTTATTCCAGAAATAAATACAGTATTATCTCAAATACCCAAAAAAATCAACATAATTTTTCACATAAAGAAATAAATTTCCTTCTTCTATACAATAAATACACAACCATCTTGAATTTTACACTGCACTAGTTTCTTTTGTTCAAAGTACAGAACTGAGTTCAACGAAAAAGGCAAAAGAGAACTAAAAATGGCCAGTCTAGTCTAAAAGTAAAACAAATTTTAAAAAATCTAAATGATTTCAAGTATTTACCTTCCACAAACATCAACAACACACATTCTGCAGTAGTGCTAATATATTTCCCTCTACACTTAACATATAAAAGCATATTTATTTCTATATAAACTAGCTTTTACACTGAGAAGAATGTGTGTAAACTTAGCTACATGAAGTACACAAAAGTAATTGAAGAAACTAAACATAAAACTACATAACTAGTTAAAAAACAGGCTATTTTTTTAATTCACTTGCTGAAATGAATACATTTCAATTAATCATTATTTCAAGGGCATTGTATGTAAATGAATTGGTGTCCTGGCCTCTGTCATTCCCATTCCCATTCATAACCAGCTGAGAGAGATATGGAAAAGTAACTTGCATGTACTTTCTACCACAGTCTTCAAACCAAGGCTAGTTAAAATAGCACAGAAGACAGTTCTAATTTTCCTCACTTAAGGTTTTCCTTTTGTATTTCCACAGTGAAAGCCAATGAAATGCAGTGCTCTAGACTGTAGTTACACTTAAAGTTTTACAGACATTTTAAGAGTAGCAGCATCTCCTTATCACAGGCTTCACAATGAATTTTCATCATGTAGATAAGCAGCTAAAAGGTGGTTGAAAACCACTCAAAAGTCAATACACATATTTTATCTTCCTCAGCTAAACTTCTTTCTTATGTTTACTTAGCAAAGTAGAAGATTTGGGGGCGAGGAGGAATTGTCCTGCTTAGTATCTACATTACAGCACTTAGTACTGTGCTACTCTCCTCTGTCATGCTACATCATAACGCCATGGATATGTATTAATTCCTCCTTCACAGTCTTCTTCATTCACATTTCTGCGTTGAGTATTGGTTTCTCTGTGTGGTCTTAATTTCCTAACATCCTGAAATAAACCATGATGTGAAATAAGTCATGTTATGTTTGATTTAGGAGCTCATAAACTGAAATTTGTGTAATAGTACCAAATAAATGATGGCAACTGAAGACTTCACCTGATCCTAAAAGAAACACTCAACTTGTAGGAAAAAAGTGTGCAGAGATAACCCGGGAGAACAGCAATCCCTCTGCCATGAGGTATGACAACAGGCCACAGCTGCAAGATAAATTCCCTGTCTCCTCTTCGCCACTGCAGCCTGGCTGCTTGCAGTAGCTTGGTTATTTTTTTACAGTAACTTCAAGTGTTTTTGAAATGTTGTCTTTAACACAGATATATTTTATGGGTGTGATACAGATGGCAAAAAGCATTGCAGAACCATACCTGCAAAACAAAAACGAAGTTTTCCCATTTTGGGGAGATTAATTAAAGAAGCACCGTGGGAAATTGGGCAGTTGAACATAAGCTCTAGGATGCAGAACAGGAGAGCACGTACATCCTGGCTTACTAATTCCCAGCTGTGTGCACCCCTCTGTAAAACTCAGATAACGTGCAAAAATGACAAATTCCCTTGGAAGAATAAGAGCTATTCTAACACTGCACTCCCTCAAGGGCTCTGCTAGTTGTGGAGAGCTGGTGAAGAACTGACACTGCAGAGCAGCTCATCCTCCGGCAAGACTGGCTGTGTCCCTCCAGGACAGTTCTTGTAATGCAGTGGAACCATCAGCAAATGCTTCTGCCTGGGAAAGGAAATCGCCTGACACTGTACCCTGAGGATAAAAAAACTTTGGCTTTGTTAAACCATGTATGTGTCTGTGTAAGAGAATTCCAGTCAACAGACCTCCACTGAGAAAGCCCTGCCACCAGATGTTTAAATCCAGGGATTGTTAGTGCGCCAGCTGATCCCAATTGCTGGTGATGGTAGTGGAGGCGCTTTTGGCTCTGTCCTTTGAATTGGGCTGTTGTCTCCCTAGGTGGGGCTGTCATTTTAATAATAGATCATTGTATTTCCCAGCAGGAGGCCCACTGTCATGGTCCTGAGGAGGATGGGGAGAATTAAGCTCCTGTTTAATATTTTGTTGTTATGTCACATGTCACAAATAGCATTGTTTTACTCCACAGTCCATGGAGAGATCTCATGCTTAGGACTTATACAGAAGAAACAGAATTTGCAGATTTGCTTACACAGAAGAGTTAGCCTGTGCACGCAAAACATGGAGAATTTAGGAACACTGCCAGAGATATGACATGTTACAAAAAAAAAAAAAAAAAGAAAATCAGTGCAGTGTATGTGTGGTCTAATGAATTCAATGAAGGTCTGGTAGCCAGAACAATTCAATTCCTCTGCACTTAGCTCTACTATGTGGCTAAATACATTTCAGTTACAAGGCAGTTCTAATCCAAGCATCATATGTATATATGTTGTGGAGTTTAAAAAATCTCATTTATCTAAATGAATGCCAATATGAAAAACAGAGATACATGTTTGCATTCCAATGCACAGGCAGCAAAGTAGGAAATGCACAGCCTGAAGTGGTCTCAGAATAGTGTATTGCCTAAATCTCATGCTGAAAAAGATTCCAGGAAAAAGTTTCATTTATATGAAAAGAAGTAGCTTTATATCTCCAGTTATCCGTTGAGTAAAAACTGCAGAAGCACTACCCCTCTACCATACCAGGATGCTTCAAGAATACATCCATTACAGATCATTTACAAATTGTCAAAATACTGCTCTACAAATAGGTAGGTGATGTTGCCTCAGATTCAGTGCTGTTCAACTCCCAGAGATTGTTATTTTTTAACACAGTCTTACCTGCAAAACATGACATTTTCAAGAATTTATAACATTAGCATGTATTCCATTCCCATATTTTGCCTCTAACCTGTTCACACACATTGACAACTCCAATGTATATTGCATCTGTCAGGGAACTCATTTATCATATGAACCATATGCTGCAATGTTCCTGCTACACTTGGAGCACACAGTGTAAATTATGTAATTTTCAGTAATCAGGAACTGAGTAAGATTCTACTGTAAAGGAATCAAAGCAGTAAAAGTATGAATACTCTCACAGCCAAAATGTTTTCATTTAAATTAAAGTGTAACTCTATTTTTTCTTCTATTAAATATTGATAATCATTAATCCTGTCTTTATATAGATAAATAACTTGGTTTTTTCCATATTTCTTTAGAATTCTTCATATATATGTTTTTTAGCATACACGTCAAATGACAATAGAATAAAACAAATTAATGTATTATTTATAACACTTAGCAGACACTATTCACGGATTAAAATAAAGTATAACTTGTCCAAGAGGACTTAATCCATTAAAGACATAGGAAACCAGCTTAATTTGTCAGAATGGCAGCCATTAACTCTGCAAGGTTATGCAAATACAGCAGATGATTGAGAAAGTGCAGGCCATCCCTACTGTGTCAAACATAAACAAACTCTGTATGAAACTGGCAGCCAACATATTTGTTGTGTAAAGAAGGAAGGTAAGGAAACACAAATGCTTTTGTCCTTAGATAGTAATAATTTAAATAATTCCACAAATGTTATAAAGTTTGTGAAATGATACAACTACTTTTGTTCTAAATGGTTAATACGTTTCTTGGTCTCTGAGGTTCCCTAGAGGGAGCAAAGCTTCAGAATCTCTTGACATTCTATCTGTGTGGAACTGGCATGTCAGCTGGTAATTACAGACCTATAGGAAGTACTTAAGCATAGGCTAAGGATAAATTTAGATAAATGAACAATTTTGCTAATGAATAATATTCCTGACATAGAAAACCTTGCATTTTAAAAGTATGTGATTTTCCTGGCTCCATCAGGTCAATAAGTGCTTTTAAAACCAGTAATTCCTGAACCTATTAGACAGCAGAAGTGGGTTAAAGGGTCTTTCACATCACTGACAAATACAAAATGTATGTATGTGCATGGATGTGTTTTATAGATGTAGACACGCACAGAAAAATTGACAAAGATCTTGTAAAACTGAATGAAGAAAATTCTGAAGTGAATCATACAGGTTTACAAGTCAGTACATCACTGTAATAACTTCAAACATGCAACGTTGCTCTCTATTGCTGTTGTCTTCTGGATCTTTCATGTTTGGAGGCCCCTTCCTCTAAACATGAGTGTGGATAAATACGGTCGAAGAACTTGTGAAGGGGAAGAGTGCATCAGTTCAGGAAAGTATGTGAATACCTTTGTAAGAGCTGCTGATAAGCATAAACTAGTCATCAAAAGAAATACAGAAACATGTAACTCCACATTATTAGTCTTTATGAGGGAGAGAAGAAAAGGAGAGAAAGAAGCACCCAAATCAATTTGAACAAAAGTGTAAGAGTCAGATAACCCAGACACACAGGAGATTACATTGTACAGAAATAAGATCATCATGATCTATTATGTAGCATTAGGGAAAGAGTCAGGCATAAATTTCATTACACTAAACACATGTGCAACCAGTTTTACAATTCTGCTTTTTTGGTTTTCTCGCCTGGAACAATTTTTATTCCAACTTTTCACAAAAAGCAGTTCACATAACCAGCCACATGATCCCAAATGGTGACTACAAATAGCTTTGAGGTAATTGCTATATATTAGGCAGCATATGCAAACAAAAGGTCAAAGAGATGATAAACTGTGAGAGAGTGCTTGAAGCAAGCTCTAGCTTTCACTGGGCAATTTCAGAAGGAAGACAGAGGGAACAAGGTTGTTTACATCCTCTGGGGTTTTTCAGTGCTAGAAACCCCCTTAGCTAACTTTATCAGTTCCAGTTATCACTACAATTGAATAACCCCTAATGTACCTCTTGACCAGTGACCTCTTCTTTCTACTTGTTGATCTCGCCTTTTTTTTTTTTGGCTTTTCCACAACTACAGGAAAAAGAATCATTCTAAATCTGAATATTGGTTTAGCCTTCTCTACCCCGTCTTTCTATTTTCAGCTTCTGGAAAGGGCATTTCCTCCCAACCCCAACTGGCAACTTTGTTTTTCTTTCAACATTATACACACAACTTACAGTTCATGAACTTTTCCATGCTGTCAGGAAAAGACATCTTTGGATCACTCTTTCTTAGGCTGGCCCTGGCTGTGCAAAGCAGAATTTTCTACCCTAATAGCTCAGAGTGACCACAATATCACATGACCTACTAACAGTGCTGCTCTCAATGGGCTACAACATGAAGAAAAATATAAACCCCACAAGACAGTCCATCTCCACCATACAAAAACCATTTATCAAATACAATAATATCTTTTTCATCAATAAAATCCTTAAATACACTGTTTACCAAAATAATTCAAGATAAACTCTTCTTTTCATAGATTCATTCCACTACTCTCTTTCCCCCTGCCCCAAGAACTCAGTCTACATAATTCTGGCTAACAACTTTGCTTAAAAGGTAGAAAAAGATACAGAGCTATAGGAAATGCTTCTCTGAAGTTTCACTAATGAGGAAGCAGATCTTAAGGCTCTTGCTGCTATTGGGCTCATTTGTATTTTTTATGAGCTGATGTACTAGTGGGTAGAAAAGAGACAGACCCTCTCCTGGCAGATTAACCAGCCCTCTAAGGGTGCCTGCTATTAATTTCAGTTATTCATCTGCACATCTGTCTCTGCCCAACTGTGTCATGACTACTGCTTCTTGCAGCTCACTTCATTTAACCAGGAGCTATTGCCCACTGAAATCTGTTAGCTTGTTTTGTTGTATTACAAGATCCAAACTCTAGTTAGAAACTAGCTGAAGATCAGATCACTCATTTCCACATCTCTGATACCAGGAATTTTAAGGTAACAGTTATCAACCATGTTTATTCACCACATGCTACTGACATGATGGTTCCTAACAACAGCTGGTCCCTCTATTATTTTCTGTAAGAAAACATGCTTTGCTACCCCCAGACTGTTCCAGTCGTGACTCCAAGGGAGCCAGTCACACTGTCACAATCTCTGAAGGTCATACAGCTTAAACCTTCCAGTGCCTCCAAATTTCATAGACAATTCCCCTACCTTCCAGTGGAGGAAAAACTAGCTTGTACCAGATTTCAGACAAATATTTTTTTTTTCTCACTGGAGAGTGTTTCCTTTTGTTTTGCCAAAGATTTTCCATCTTATACATCTTAATTAATTAATGTCTTCACTTTCCTTTTCCTGACTTTGACTTCAACAATTAACTTTTGACTGTTACTACCACCTGCCTACGAAGTGTAGAACAGTAACATTTCAGAAAGAATGTACAGTACATTATTGTGCAGCTCATTTGAGCTCAGCTCTTGTCCCAGCACTGCTTCCTTTATTTACACAACTACAGAGTTTTCCAGGCTTTCCATAGATTTGGCAAGTAGGACCCTGGAACTTGCTGTTCTTCACCATGAGCTGGTATAAACTCTTGCCTACACAAACGCAGGACTGATATTGCACACTGTATTATCTATGTCTGCTTTTTTTTTTTTTTGGGAGACCCCAACCTGACTGCTTTGTGGTTCAGCTGATTCAGAAACAAGTGGTGTAGCAGCACTGGGATTAGAACACATCAAATATTCTCTGTATGCATTTAAATTGTTTTCATATAAATTCTACATAGAAGAATTTATGGTCTTTCTCATCTACAAAACATGCTCCAACCACACTGGTCAGTGTCAAAAGAATCACTTGGTACAGAAATCAGTTCGTTCCTTCATGAGGCAGGATACTGGCTCTCAACATTAATCTTTTACCTGCTGGTCAATTAACCTGCCACTGTTCTTACCAGTCTGAGTTTTAGCCACTTGAAGGAATATAAATGAAGAAGATTTTCTTCCTCTCATAGTCCTGCCAGATTTACCACAATACTGAGTTTTCCAATTCAGGCTATTTTCCTTACACTCTCTTTAAAGCAACTCCCTGCTCGCTTTATGATAACAGAATAACACAGAAAAAACCCACAACCACTTCTAGATTTTGCCTGTGGATTACCATGTATTTGGCCTTTCAATATGTTTTTCAATTTATTTTTGTAATACCTAATAACTATTCAGTCAAACTTGATTATTTGCACAGACTTAGATTCAGCTATCCTAGATGGAAGCAGGCACACTGCAAAGCTTTAACCATTAGCAGATTCCCACAAATCCTACCACACCACGTCTCTTCTGTGCCACAGCAAAAGGAGCCACTTCATTCTGAACGAGAGGTAAAACTGTCAGTCTGCCCGGATGCATTACATCACTCATAGGGCTGACTTGCACAGGATCAAAGAAAATAAGCCACCATAGGTACACTTCTATCTAAAAACCTAGCTACTTTTAAGAAATGCAGAGTAGGAGAAAAGCTGTTTCTTATAAGAGTAGGCCTGCCTATCACCTGTGTCTGGGGTTTTTACATGCCTTTCCAGAGACCGGGGTAGACAACTTTTATAATCAAATTTCACTCAGGGATGCACACATACAGTCACCATTATTTAAAACAAGCTAAACATTTAGGGGGTTTGTGAACACTTCTACAAGCAAACTCTTCTTTGACTACTTGTAGAAGGCAAACTCAAAGATAACTGCAGATCAGCTGAGACAAATTTAATGTCTTATTTTAGTGAATATTAATTTAATTTTGGAGGTCTCAACAGCCTCACTGCAACAGGATGTTAATGTGATCATCCCTTCTAGAAGATTTTTCTCCTCCCAGTGTCTCTACTTTATTCAAGAGTCATTACTGTGAACTGTGTGATGTACGCCAGTGTTCAAGAGATTATTGTTTCACTTGCTTTGGTTTGTTGTGGTTTTTTAACCTGTTCAAACTCTGGAACTTCTGCCTGAATCAAAACATGTGACTAAATGTATCGCTTTCCAGTGGCAGAAGAAACACCTGGAATTGTTCTAGGAAAGCCCCAGTTGGCACAGCACTGTCACAGGGACCATCCTAATGACACACAATGCAGAGAACATTCCGGAGGCACAAAGGAATTGTTTTGGTTGCCTCGTGTTTTATTGATCACAGCTGCTACAAAATCCATCTGAAGATTTTAACAAGATGCCCAAGCAATGGCAACCAAGAGGTGGCTGAGTCAGGACTGGACCACAAGTAGCTTCAGAACTGGGGGGAGTACAATCCTCAACTTAGGAGACAGCTCTGTGCTAAAGGGACAACACCAAAATGTCTTAGGTAGTTAATACTGGAACTCTCCTTTTACAGAGACGTTCTTTATTTCACATTTCTGACAAATAAGTTAAAACCACAAAAATAAAGTTGTAAGGTACCATAAATGAAAAATAAACTGTTTCAGGCAATGCAGTATGACTACCATCAATTACATGTATTTCGTTTGGAAAAAAAAATTTGAATGGAATTCATACCATAGCCCAGTTTAGAATGCCTATGGTAAGTATGCCTGGCCTCCACAGAATTCTTTATATTCTCTTTACATGCTTCTACAAATAAAAGTAGTGGCACTGTGCCTTTCTTAGGGTATCACTTGGACACAGCATGATAATAGTCCCTCCACTACATATTCAGAAATCTAGAATAACAAAAGTGATGGGGTTCATTTTCTGACCAAACAAAACTACTCCTCACGTGTTTAATGGACATATATTGCCAGTCTGTATTTTCAAATGTGGGATGAACTTTTAAAGCCCTAGAGAGATGAAAGCAGTTTTCATTAAAACATCTTTAACTCACAAACCACCAATGACTGGATGGAGCTAGTGAAAAGGTAAAAGAAGACAAGTATTTCTCTTAGAGGGAAAGTCAGAAATACTGCTGCAAATGAACATTAAACTTACACTAAAGGAATCTAATTTTATTGAAAGCATATATAGTTCAAACAACAAGATTTTTAGAGTTCACATGTTCTTACTTTCTACCCTCTCTTTTCTTAAATAAAAGCAATCATCATTGCATTTATAATGCATTTAAAGCTTGCTATTTTCTAAAGATGGATAGCCTTTCAATGTTAAAATACGTATTGTTCAAAATCTCAGAAAAAAACCGTTCTGCTCTGCAAAGAATAAGTCATTTTTCTTCCCCAAATGCTGATTGGGATACACATGCACTTTGTCAGAATTTACCCTCACAAAAAAGTAAAATCAATTTAAAAACTGCAGTGAAAGCCATGTGCAGTGAAGCAAAGAATGAATGCTGCTAATCTGCTAAACAAGAAAATAAAGGATGGACTGGCTGCAGGAAGAAATACCATCATACAGTTAAATTAGCATTTTCTTAATTAAGTTTATTTGTAAACAATTCTTGAAATTCAGTACATCATCTGTGTTCTAATAGTTTGAACCAAAATAAAGTCACTGTAATTTGGCTTTTGACAGCTAAAACCACAACATAATTTGAAGGATTAAATATGAAAGACTATCGCCTAAAATAAAACAAGAGCTTGTCAAATGATTACTTCCTTTAGCTGGGGTAATTAAACCTTTCTTTAGAGTTACAAATCATTCTTTAAGTTAATAAAATGTTAGAATTGCTCAGCATTTTTAAAAAAATTATTCTCAGAGTGTTTCATATTGGTACCTACCTTTCTGCTTTGACTTTCCACAGCACCAATGAACCATTTGAGAGGTAATGAAATAATCAACATTTATTTTGATCAGTAAAATTCTACCCTCCACTCCATGTTCATTTTATGATGGGTTCCTCGGATGCCCACATCAATGGTTATGATAGACATTATGCACACTTTCCCAAATAAATACTACAATGTTGAATGTTCTCCATCAGACTCCTGAGCAACTTATAAATAGCTTAAATATATGCCTAAATTTCTGTCTTCAGACCTTCCTTCCCAAAAGGAATGACCACTGTGAAAAAACAACTTCAATTCTACTTACATTTTAAAAAACAGGCCTCCCCACACAAAATCAACAACAACAAAAAGCACAGTTCCCCAGGGATGTACCTCTGTAGCAGGGGAATCAGCATGCATTACTTTACAGCAATGTGTTCTGCCTGCTTAGCTCTTTAGTACATAAAGTCACTTCATCAACCCAATTATTTCTTTTTTTTCCTGTTTTTTTCCCCCAAAGTAACTCTAAACTACTTTAAAACACCTTCATTAGAGAAATGATTCAACAAGCACTGCTGCAAACCATGGAAATGTAAAAGCTGTTAAAAATGTATTAAATGCTGTCCATGCCACAAGGGTACTAGTGTAAAATGACCTTAGGTTTAAAGGCTCCCTATGAAGGCAGAACAGTATCTGCTCTGCTTCTCCTAATGAATAACAAATGGGCCTTCACAATTCATTTAGTTCAGTACAAGCTGCCATTACAACCCATTTTGTTTTTTTAACTTTGTGGTAATGTATCATCTTGCCTGACTCTATGTCATCTTCTTGAAGGTCACCAAAGGTATGTAACTCCACTCTCAATAATGAAAAAAAGGAGGAAGGAAAAAGAGATATGACAAATTTTGACAAAGCACTGAGCAGTCCATTCTGATATACTGTATCACACAGTGAGGCTCATACTTCCTACACAAAAATGCTTCCTGAATTGTAAAGAAAGTCAGAAAATAACTGAAGTCTTGAAAAGGATTTTGTTTTTCAATTAATAACTAAAATAAAATGATATCTGGGAAATGATTCTTTGGCCTTCTATTTACTTTCTCTTGATTTTTTTTAATGCCCTAAAATATAATCGGAATCTGAGCATTTAAGAAGGAATTAAAAGACCACTAATATTTATCTTTATTTCACAGATATTTAGAAAAATGCACTATGTTGCTATGGTCAATTAGCCTTTTATCCAATTTTAGTTGGTAGTTTAACTCACTCACCCTAAGGTTTTAATTATCCCCTCAGTCTGCATGCTCAGGCCCTAGTTCATGCAGCTGGAAATCTGCCTCAGTGATGTTATAACCTTGTTAATGTAACAAAAGAGGAGTTTACTTAAAACTGTACTGACTGTGGACTTAAGCCAAATTTACTTGAAAGAGGAAAGAGACTGTCAAAAATCCTACAATAAACACAGAAATGCAGTTCTTTCATAACCTTCACCTTAATTCATATAGACAAGCAATTTACATGTAAGTGGATTCATATGGCCTGTGAGGGGCCTCCTCTCTGGAGCTGGACTATTCTCCATACCCTAACCCCCTCTTGAACAAAAAAAGCTCCAACAGCTCACTTTACAAAAATGGCAGAGTATCTGCAATCTTTTTTAATCACAATAAAACATAATTAAGATAAACATTTATAAAGCTAGTCAGTATCAATAAAAGCATAATTTCACAAAGCCAATTTCACATAAGTTCAGCTAGTCCTTCTTCAAATACATATTCAATAAAGGTTTTATTTGAAGAGTGGAAAGTTGTACTAATGAGGTAATAGTTACATTAGCCTTAAGTGGAACTTGCTTGTCAGATACTGATATCCCCTATTCATTTAGTTGCCAAATTACAGGAGGGATTTCCTAAACTCATCTGTTAATTAGATTCATTTTTAGACTAGATACTACCGAAAACCTACATTAGACTAAACAAAACATCATAGTATTGAAGTGTTGAAGGGAAATTATTCTGAGAAAAAAATTATAAATTCTATTTCTTATTAAATTCTGAAAATCCTGTAGGTAAATTTCCTTCCTGATTGGATCCTTGTAGTACTCTTGCAAGAGAGCAGTGGGTACCTGGGTGGGATGCATAGCCACAAGAACCAGGAAATAGTCTGGTTTCATTTCAGCAATTTCCTTCCAGTTGTTGACAAAATAATCCAGGTGGGCACAGAGGGTAATGGGCACCCAAAACAAAACTGGGAAGCAGTCAAGTTTGCTTCATGCTTGCTGCAAGTTTAAACATTTTTCATTAGGTGAAAAGGCTTTTCTATAAGTTCATGAATGTCAGAGCATTTTCCACCCTGCCAAGAGGGTATCAGGTTGCTGGATGTTAGGTGATGATCTACCCTGCTTCTTGGGCTTCTACTCTTTAGGTGTTACGTAATCATCTCTGCTTTTTGCTACTAAATTTCACACTAGTCCCAACACCAGCTCCTGCTCTAAACCTCACAGACATCAACTGCTTAATTTTTATTTACTGACCACGCAGAAAACCTCTCAAGGCAGTCATGCAAGAGCTGGATTAAGTTGTCCAGCTCATAAAAAATATTCACAAGTCAACAAGATGAGAAAATTCTGTATTTTGGAGTTTTTAGAGTGGTGGTAAAAGTTCCTTTTAGTTTAAAAGCTCTCCCTATCAACTGTACCTAACCAGCCTCTGGGACACAGTTTGCCATAACATCCAGACAGGTAAATATAACTACCAAAGTCCCCTCACAAAATAAACCCTTCCTTTGACATTTTCTACTCAGTACCTACCTCTGTTCTCTAACCATAATAAAGGCAAGGAGGTTGGAAACCAAAAGAACAAAGTAGCACATTTAGCGACTCTCTCTGTTAGATCAACCTACATTTGCCCCTCCCACCTAGAATATGAGAATCATGGAAGCTGGTTTGCAAACTATGCAAGAAGTTTGTTGGGAAGCGGAGAAGAACAATCCATCATAACTAGAATGATTTTAGCAATATGGTGATCATCAGAGTCCTGTGTGGCCTAATTTTGGTCAGAGCTGAATGCAACAATGATAAACTACATGTTTGAGGTAGGAGTGGTTAGAAACTGGGAAGAGTTTAACCACAAAAAAGTATTTTACATTTCTAATCTACGCCAATAAATCACACCTTCCCCCTTAGTACCTACACATTTACAAAACTGAAACTGGATGGGTTTTGAGAAAATCATTATTAAATACGAGGGAAAAATATATCAAACCTTTCACTTACATCCCCCAATAAACAGTTAATACTAAAATGTAACACAATAAGCATAGTACTCCTACTAAAATTATGCAAGCTCCTCTAAAAAAGTACCATTTCTATGTACCAAGAACTAAAAATTCTTTCACTAGAGATATTCTGCATAAGTTTGTACTGTCATCCAGCTTTTGTTTCACCTTGAAAAGTTTACCTATTCAGTTGAAGCCACTTCACCCTACGGAAGCAAGCCAAGGTGTCCTTTTAAGGTGATGTGTATGCTGAACAAATCAGCTTGACCATAGGACTTAGCACAGACTTATATAATACACCTTCTTAAACAGGGGTTTTCTTTGCTAAGATACTCTGGTACACTGCACAACAGTGTGGACTTAGCCAGCTTTGTTCACAATCAGAGAAAATTGAGATGAGCTCATCCTCACTTGCACTGTCATCACGTAATTCATGATCTATTAGTCTCTGCTAAACACCAATACAGCAGTGAAAGGAGAGGTGTTGTTCCTTAAAAAGGTAGTGCTTTAGACATTTTTGTGTGCTATGTCATATTTTACCAATCATATTTGAAGAATTCTGTTTTTGCTGAAATGTTTCCACATTCATATTGTTTAGATAGTGCTGACAGTGATAATGCCATGCATGTTTTTATTATTATCTTGTTCGTTACTGATGGATGGGAGCCCATTATACCTGGCACTGTATTAATAAAGGGGATGGATCAGTCTTGTCAGGGTCACAATCAGTAATCTATACACAGTTCAGTGGGAGGGCACCAACATCACCAACCACAAGTGTGTCTCCTTCTCCAAAAGACAAACTTTTTGACTCATTTCAAGATAGAGGTACAGACCTCTAGGAAGATAAATGTTTAGAGGTGTGACCATATACGTTAAAGAGTAAATGTTACTTATGGTCTTGCAGGGAGAAGGGCTGCCCTTGAGCTCACACCTTACAAAGCCCAAGAGAAGGCACATTAGAGAACCATCTCGTGGACAACAGGGCACAAAACTTCAAGCAAACCTTGCACCTTATTATCTGAGAGAACACAGCTGGAGGGAACTAACAAATGGGAATTTAGATGGGCTTTTCCACAGCACAGAGAGAAGTACTTGCTTTCCTGGGGGCATGGGGATGAATAAGGAAGCAAAGGAAGAAGGTAGCAGTGGATTTACTTCACAGCACCTAAGGAGTAATGGGAAGGCAGAGAAAGCTAATCAAACCTTTCCCTTCTGCTGCTAAGAAAACTGTCCCTGTTTGATTGCTTCTAACTCTGTTCTCTCCTGACTTTATAAGACCTTTTCCCTCTAACAGAAAACATGCATTTCTAAACACATTTTTTTATTTTCTATTTTTATACAATATTAAAGAATAATCCACCAGTTTACTGTAAATGATCCAAACCTTTAAAATTTCTTTGGTTCTCCATCCTCAAAGATCTGAATTTACGTTAAGTTCAGCATTATCCCACTGGGGGGACCTTCAGCTCATAATTCCTATCATTGAATTGCAAGTCTCAAGTATGCAAGATTTGCCACTGGAAGAAGGAAAAAAAAAAACTAAAACCCTGAACCATCATATTTTGAGGTTTAAAATGCAGAAACATCTGCTAGAATCATACTGAGCTGGCCAAGGTTAGGAATAGGGGAGCCTGCAGTTGATCAGCACTGCCCTGGGTGTCACGGAGGCCAATGGGAATTACACTAAGAGGGTTTCAGTAGACAAGGGCGTAATTCAGTCAGCTTTAAAAAAATCCATGAAACAGAAGCCTAACTTTTCCTTCCTTTTTTTTATACTTTCAGCCTCCTACTCCTTCCTTTCTAACTTTTAAGCCATTCCCTCTCTTGAGTGTATTATCAGAGGTGGAGGCCTCTACATTCTCACGCTGGCTGAACTTCAAAACAAATGCTGCCATCTTATTTAATAATTTTTACCATCATTAATTTTTTACCCAAGAAAAGCATTTTAAGGTAGGTTTAAAACAAAGTATGTATAGTTTTGTCAAGATCACTAATTGTAGAGTACAATCTTTTCCTATGGTATCGTTCTGTCCATAAAATGTTTTTATTCCTTGTATTTTCTAACATCACAAATAAAAAAGTTGTGCAATAGAAACCAGACAAAAAGTGTTTAATACTTAGTAGACAGCATATTCACTTTTTCTTCTTTATCTAGACATTAAGATTACTAAACTGCTCAGTAACTTAAATTCAGATAAAAATAACAAGCTTCCTTAGAAAATTTTATCCCTAACATACTCATACATAAAAAAACAGAAAAGCTTTTTAATTTAAAGAGATTGATTTAAACAGAAAAAGGAAATAATGGGAGAAGTAAAGGTAATGATTTTCAACTGCAGTTGTTTCTTCACATTTTCATTCACATTTCAAAAGACTAGAATACTCTGCATCTCCACATCCTTCCAGCAGTTTGAAACACCTGTAAACCTGAAACACTGTTAATCCTGCCTGGCTTCTAAGTGGTTCAATCACTAGAGAATGTCATCTAACTGTCATATCTCACTTATAACCTGCACTTCAAACCAATCATTTTGTCACTTACATCATCTTGTAAATCCACTTATACACTATAGGGCAAAAGAAGACACAAAAAGCCGTTCAAAGTGTGGCCATTGATTTTTCCATACTGTATTAGTAGATTTAATATAATCAGTTCTTTAAAAAAAAAAAAAAAGAAAGAAATAAAAAGGGATTAGAAATTCTCTTATCACTGTGTGTGTTTCAGTGAAAGTGAGCAATGTAGGAGGAAAGAGCTGATACTGCAGATGGAAAAGAAATTTTAGGAACACAGGTCAAGAACAACAGCCAAGGAGTATAAAGAAGTATAAAGTATAAAGAGCCAGCTCTTGTCTATGAATTTGTCCAACCCCTTTTTGAATCAGCTGATGTCTCTTTGGAAGCAAGTTCCAGAAGGTCACCAACCAACCACTCCACAAAGCAGCACTTCTCCCCTTCAAATAGATCACTGATTAAGTTCAGCAAGTGCCTGATACTCCTCATGCTGGGAGATGTGGCAAACAACAGCTCTACACTGAGTTTATGCCTTACTTTCTGATTCTTGAAACTTCAAACATATCCTCCCCCGCCTTACAGTCCCTAGAGTCAGAAGTCTTTCAAGTCTCTCCCTCATAAAGCAGCTGCAGTATCCCCTTGATCTCTCTACCATTCTGGTCCTGGGGAAAGCACTAAACCCCTGAAAAGTATTGTAGAATTTCCAACATAAAATACTTTCTGGAGCACTGAATGCTATTTTTCTATTGAGGCAAGGTACCAGAATGGGTAAAGAACAATGGCAACAAAACCAGAAAGCAAAGTGCACTCCTAGGATGCAGAGTGGGAATGACCACCAAATTCTCTTTCTACCTGGCAGGTGCCTCAAAGGATCAAAGGGACCTGAAAGATCACTTGTACAACTAGAGACAAAATCCTTATGAAATGAAGAAAATAAGCCAGACTTGTTTTCTAGCTCAGAAAAGTATGCTTAATTATTATATCCATAATATGCATTGTGTGGAATATGTTTGAACTCCTTCTGGTTTGCCTTCAGACAATGCCTCTGTGACATAAGCACTGCTACCGTTCCACACCAGAGAGGAAAACACTGTCTCCCTGGGAGGGAAACACTTTGAAAAGGTTGCTACTGCGCTCTCCCACTGTCTAAAGGGGACAAGAAACAATGGGAGAGGATCCAACTTCCTTTACTTGGACACTGATATAACAGTAAGCAAAACACAGCCTGTCATATCACAGTTTGGATAAATCCTAAACTGATCTTACTAACCTTCAATAGCAGGTGATCTATTTTGAAAGTAAATTATGACTTAACAAGAACAAAATGAAGAAAAGAAATTTGCTTCCCATGCTGATGAAATTTCAAACATTATGAATCTTGTATAATAAAATCAAAGTATACTGTCCTTTAGTCTGAACATAGGACACTCTCAAGTAAGAACTTGGTGATGCTCACATGTCTTTAAGAGAAGCACTTTGACAACAGCTCACTCATTCTATTCTCACAGAGAGAAACATTTTATTGCTTAGTGCCCCTTCATTGTTTACAAAAGAAAAACATCTTTTCATTTTAGTCAAGAAAGCTTCTGTTCCAGAGAACAAAGCCTTCATTTGGCCTTCTCTAATCTTTATGGTGTTTGCAAGTTGGTGTCAAAAATGTTAGTCAAGGCATGCTGTGTTACAGGTCTGTGGGGCAAAAACAGTCACAAGAGACTTTCCATCCAAGTTAGGAGACCACATTACCATTCTAACTACTTCCTATGGAAGTCACAGTTGTATCAACATCCTGCTGTTTTGTTTGTATTTAACTTGGGATATGACTCTCTACACTCTCAGCATGAATCCTACAATTAAATTGAAGCAGTCCACAGGTTACTAAAAAACAGCCAAGTGTTCTGCATTTGAATTGGTACAATTTTTGAGACAATCAACTTGCTATCTGAACATGTTTATAGTATAGATTACCACAGTTGAAACAAGTCAAAATAATCTTTCTAATAAAATTATTAAAAAATAGTAAACTCTTTCTGAAAATTATTTTTTCTTCACAGCTATTTATACACTGTTCTGTTAACCTATTGAGTAAAGATATGTTAAAGAATTCACGTTAGAGAAATTATCATAGATATCTTTCTCCAAATATAGGCTGTACTACAGCTGGAAAAGTAGAAAAAAAATTAAAATTATCCTTCTTTCAAAATAATACTTTATTAATAATGTAAGAAATCTGACCGTGGTGTGTTCACTTAAACTTCAAAGAGAGTCTTTTAATGTCACATATCCACTACTGCTCATTCAGCCTAGAACTATTCCCAAGGTAGGTGCTGGCTGGTTTTATAATACACTAGCATTTAAAAAGCAGCATAAACTAAGCAGCTTTGCCCACACCTTTTAGTGAAACACCTCAGGTTCCAGCACAGGCAAGAGAACTGATTATCTCCCTTCCTGCTTTCCTTTTGGAAACGATGGGTGCAGGAGAAAGCTCTGTCTGCCTGTAACACAGAACGCAGGCAGGTCTGTAGGGAAACCATCCTTTTAAGTGGTTTTAAGGAGCGAGTTCCATGCATTTCAAAGAGTAGTTCTAACCTTATATCATCTTGCCAATGTCTCCTACCTTGCTATATTGCTTTCCTCATCCTTTGTGCTGTGTGGAAGAACCCAAAAAAAGGAAATTAACTTCCTGACTACATGCAAGTAGAGTCCCTGAAACCTCATCGGGGATTGTCCTGTCAATGAGTGCCATGCCTCTGCCCTGTGTCTGCCCTGAACAGGTGAATTGCATACAAAATTACTCTGAAACATTCCAGATGCACTGGATTTACTACTCACAGAGATTTCAGAAGCACTTTTCACCATTGCTGTACCCACAGCAATGAGGAAGAAACCACTATCCTGTGGGTGTCAGAACCTCTTAGGGTGGAGCAATTAGGCCATAAATAAAGGCAAACATGTTGAGTTCCCTCCCCAGGTGTCAGTTTCAGATGGTGATGGATGGAAATAGTAATAGGAGAATGTAAGGCCGGGACATGAGCTGATTTGTCCAGGTGCTGGAAACAGATCTGGATGGATTCTCTGGATGTCGAACAGCCCTTGTCAGAGCTGCAGCTCCAGCTGAGCTGCTACACAGATGTGAAATCCCCAACTTCTACTCCAGTAAAATTTATAGATGGAAAAAAGGGGGATGTCTTCAGAAAACCATATGAATGGTAAACTTGCTTATTCTTCTGCCACTGGTACTTACCTCATAAAGCATTTTGACTTCCATACAAATTCTCTTTAGTTTTACATTTTACACAGTCTTTCCCTCAGGCTGTGACCCCTGACTTCCAGAATCCATTCAAAGACCCTCTTCATCCCTGCAATATCCTGAAGAGACCACTTGAAGCCATTTGTATACTTTCCCACGCCTGAAGCTCTTGCTCTATGAGGCAGGAGGGCACCAGTCAGACCAGGTGACAGACAAGGGGACAAGGCATTATCCTCCCAACAGGACAAGCTTCCTCCTCACCCCGTGGAGCTGCTCATACGCAGTTTGTCGAAACATGGTCTTGCACCCAAGACTGGCATCTAGTGGCAAATCCAAGTGTCCTCTCCTTGCCTGGCACAGCAGCTGAACCACTTCCCCAGCAGGCAAAGGGCGCTGTGTGTTCAGCACTTCTGCACAGAGTGGCAGCTGCTGGGACTGAATGCTTGGTGGAAAAAACATTTTATGCCCTTCTTCCCACAAATATTTCATCCCTGACTATACAAAGGTGCTGTTAAATGAATAAACCTACTGAAAAACAGAGATAAGCAATATTCATTTATTATTTTCAGTGAAAAAAATTGACCGTACTTAAACAAAGGAAGGGATGTTTAATTTTATTCAGTCACTGTAAGAAAATTTACTGCAAAATCTAATTTAAAATATATTTTTTGGACAGCGCAGAAGTGTTCTATTTTTGTTACTGAATAAAATGACTAGTAGCTGGGTTTTTATTAGGAGATCTTTAAGGCTTCATTACTAATCATCTGATTTATTCCACATAAGGGAAAATATATTTTCTTCTGGAATTGTAGTGAATTTCAGGGCAAAGTCACTTCCAACAAAACTGATTTAGCAATACCCACAGGTGATGGCATGAACTCTATTAAAGGCAAGGAAATCGCCTTTCAAACTTGGCAAGAATTTCATTCAGGATACTCTGAAATCTTCAGAGCACTGAGCGTGCTGCGTTAACAGAGGAAACACTCAGTAATTAACAACCGAATCTCCAAAATTAAGACTTGCCAGATCTTCAGGTCAAAACATGAAGTTCAGTCTTTTAGGGGATTAATCACATGGCCACTCACTAAGTACAGTGTTTGTCACATGTAACTCACTGAAAGATCATCAAATTAATGCAAAACCACAATGAAATATTTTTAACCTTATATTTAAACAATAAATAGATACATATCACAGAAAGATAACTTAAAGATTTTCAATTAAGAAAACACCAACTTTTGATAACAAAGTGGGGGGATGGGGACAGCTTGGGTATTGGAGTTTTGTATTTTCTTTTTAACTTTAGAGGTTGTAGATGAAAACAAAATGCATATAATTTAAAACGTGAACTTACAAAAAGAGTGACAATCATTTTTACATCTTTTCCCCCACATGCCATTAGACTTTCTTTTATGACTTTTGGCTCTCCAGGTCAAACTTTATATCTTCCAAAGGGAAAATAATTTTGACCATTTCAAAATAGATGATCTGTCCCATAGAGCAAAACCCACTTTCCATAAGGGCAGGCATTTATTTCACATCCATATATATATATGGCGATTTTAATATTATATAAATACTCATTTATCTATCTATACAGCTACCTAATTTTGTTACAAGCAGGTTTATGAGTTTTGGAAGGAACCACCACATAGGAAAGGAGATCTGTATGAAAGCATTGTGGTCATGGAAGTATGCTCCACAAATATGGCATTTCTGAAACATCTGACAAACCTCCACCACATCACAGCACTGAAACTTCTCCTACCCTGGAGCTCTTCATGTTACAAAATGAATGAGCTTTTCTAGGCAAGCCTTGTGAAGCTCTCAGGAGGTTGGGCTCCTACTTGTGGACTCTCAGAAAATAAAAATAATGTCTGGAAAAAGTAGTCTTAGGATATATTTCCAGCTACCAAATTTAAAGTTCAGGCCAACTGAAATATTTCTATGGATGATAAATACATTTTAAAAAAAAAACATTAACATGGCTTTTGTCACACTACGCAATACATATTTTTAAAGTATCACTTACTAAAAAATAAAAAGTGCATTGATTTTTTTTATGCTCAGAGATAGAAAGAGCACAAAGCAACAAGACAATCAGGCAAAATGATGGATTTGAACACATGCTGCATTTTACTGTTAACATGTATGCATAACTTCCATTAACATCAGTATGAGTTATGTGTGCACTGCTAAAATAATATGACCAGAACAAAAATATTTCCTCCAGAACTAATATAGTAATATTTTTAGTAGACATTTTGAAAAAAAAAAATCACATATTCAGAAAGTAACATGCAAATGCAACTCCTTCTTCAAACTTATACTTTAAAACTCTTTAAAATAAACCTTATTTTTTCACAAGTTGGCATCAAGTGAAGATTAACTTGATTTTATGAAACTACCTTTCATTTAATGGGTACTTATCTTGTTTCCAGTTCAAAAAGACCAACCAGATATGAACAAGATTAAGCTGCTATCCATTTCTACTCTAAACTTCCAGAAATAACCGAATGGGAATAAGAAATGACAATTGAAGAAGTTATCTAAAACTGACAACTGATTGTGGCCAGTAAATTAAGATGGATCTTGGCAATGACAGCCAGATGGGCCTAGAATGCAGAGTTATGGTTGGAACTTGAACATAATATAAGCATAGGAAATCATCATGAATGTTCTTAAACACACACTTCATGCCTATTTAACTGGAAACTAGCAGCTAAAAACTGTAATCACTCAACATCGTATTTTTAAAATTAGAAATAGAAATTATGGTCAATGCTTCCAATTAATAAATTATCTTAAAATGCCAGAGATAAGACACAGTTTTTTATTTTATTACTACAACACAGAATTATCATTATTCTGTCTTCAGATGTCTGGGTCCTAGCTAGCACCTAAAACCTGGTTTTGAGAATATCTTGTTCATTTTTAAAAACCCAGTATCGAGTATATTTTGTCATAATGCAGCAGTTTTATAAAGTTTGCTTGTCCTTCACTTATTTCAGTGAGCAATTTCAAGTTACACAACTGTAACAAAATATCTGAATTATTTCTAAAATATGTTTATTAACAGAATCATAGAATGGTTTGGGTTTGAAGGGACCCTGAAGATCTTCTATCTCCCATACCCCTGCCACAGGAGGAACACCTTCCACTAGTCCAGGTTGCTAATTTTATTATTTTAGGTTTAAAATTTACACTGAAAAACACTCTATATCTCATTTAAAATTCCACACTGTTCCTAACTAGGATCTTTGCTACTGGGTCCTTCACCACTAATACCACTCACCCAGCCCTTCATTCATAAAATAGAACAGCTTTTATCAAAACAAGCCCTACTTCACCAGTTTTTGCCAAACTCACTTTCCAGATTTTTCTATGAGGTTTTGTGTGCCCAATTTAAAAAGTTACACTAACAGAATTAACGATTTTTCCACTATGTTGTTCAGCAATTGTTAATTTTGATTAAAAAAAAAAGAAGTCTTATGATTAGGACGAAAGCGAAGGCATTAGGGGAAACAGACCAAAGCACTATACAGAAAATAGATGACTGGCACTGACCTTCTGAGTTATGACAGGACAATTAATATGTACATAAAATAGAGAATTTTAAAAACCCTTTTAAAACATATCTATTATAGAATATAACGTCACATAGTCTTCTAATTCATATGTGATTCCATTTTTCTGAATGTATATAGACCTCGTTGAAGTCAAAACCAGAAATTCTTTGGATATCACTGGAAACATTTGTGCTTCCATTACAGTATTTCTGCACCTGCATTACACGGCAGCCATTCTAAAAACCCACTTTTATGAAAGCCTGCTAAGTATATGACTCAATTTCTACTTCGTCTTATTTACATTATTTACAATAACATTATGAAAATAATTTTTTTCTGATTATATCCCTTCCTTTAAAATGTAAGGATAACTATAACAATTGACCTGAAGTTATATATGGCTTCCTCCCTCAAAAAAACTGTTTCAAAATTACAGCTGTGAACTTTCTTTGTTGAATGTTAACTACACACTTACCAGCCTAGCCAAGAGTCATAGCAGGTTCACTCTTTTTGCCAATTTTAAAGATCATACCAGAGCTTTAATGCGCCATAATTACAGATATTTGCTTTTCTTTGTGTGGAGGAAGTTAGATGTAAATTATATGTCTCCCTTCCTTTTTCATTCTGAACATATATAGACAGTGATAAAGTGTATGCAAATAGGTTTTTGTTAGTTTGGGGGTGGTTTTAACCAATTCAAAGCAATAAACTCTGCACCATCAATAGGAAGTTAATAATTCCCTTCCCTTGAACGTGACACTAGCAGAGATTCCAGCATTGCATTCCCACTGAGAGATGGGGGTTTAGATTCCTAGTTTCTCATAGAAGTTATAGAGTGCTGATATTCTTATTTGCATGCAACAGAAGACAGCTTTCAAAAAATGTTGAGTACATCTAAAATGAAGGATTTTTGCACTTCCATGCTTTTAAAGGAATTTAAGTGTCTTAAAACTATTAGAAGTCCTTAAATTCAGACTTAAATAGATGCAGAGAAAAATAAAAAAATAACACAATAAAAACCATCAAAACTTTCTACTATGGCAAAAATAGTTATTTTCCCTTTTTTTTCCTAGAAATTAGAGAAATCAAGGTACTTACTTCATTTCTAGAATTTCTTCAAGCTGTTTCCTTCGCTCTATTCTCAGGTTAGCCAGATGTGCTTCTTTTTCAGCCAAAGACTGCTGTGTTGAGGCAAGACGGGCTTTGGTGGAATCTAATTCTTGTCTAGTCTTCTCCAGCGCATTCATCAGCTCTTCTACCTAAGAGAGAAGACATTTTAAAGTCCATATTCTTTACAACAAGAAAATATTAAATCCATATAAATACAGGGGGGAAAAAACCACTAAAGGAATTATTTTCCGTAAATGGCTGTTCAAAGCTTTTCACGTCGTAACAAGTTTTAAAAAGTAACTGGTGTTTCAAAACCAAAAAAACTCTCAAAGTTTCCATGAATCCATTAGTAATAAACAATATTTATACAAAATAGAACCAAGACAGATCACCAGAAACCTATTTAACCTGGGCCACTGCCATATACATATACAATTTATAAATATTTCCTGCACCATCTGTATTATTTAAATTCAGGGTGGTGGTAAATCATCATAGCAGTAATTTCAGAAATTTCATATGCAGCTATAGATGCATGTTTTAATATAAAAGTGTTCATGAAAACCCAACTATTTTTCATAAAAAATGCACACCTTTGCAAAACAGGTTGCCCAGGGAAACTGTAAACTCTCCAGTCCTTGAGTATTTTTATATTTTGATTGAATGAAGCCTGGACAATCTGATCCAACTTTGAAGTTATTCCTGCTTTGAGTAGAGGTTTATACTGCATTGCCTCTAGTGGTCCCTTCTAACCAAATCATTCTATCATCCTGACTTTAAAGGTCTGTAACTGCTCTAATAACAATCAAGTTGTTTTCCTTGTGATAACAGTGAGAAGCTGTGAAGCACGAAGCGTAGGAAAGTTGTGGTTATCCAACTCTTTCCTTAGATGGAGAAATGTCAGGGAAAAATTTAAAGAACACACTGAAGAATGGACAGTATACAATGACACCTGTCTGGCAGCAGAAGCTTTACCTGTGGGGTGAATCATTTTATGTGAACGGCCTCCACTGAGGATGCCAGTGGGGTTTCCCCCACTTCAAATGATACAGTCTACATAAAGTGAACAATAGTTTGGGGTTTTTTAGTGAGACATAATGATTTGAATAATGAATGTCCTGTTTTCTCTGTGTTCTTTCTCACCTCCTTTGTCCAAATATTATTATTTTATAAACTAGAAAACACTTCAGGAAGAACTTCTAAATGAAATAAAATAAAGTGCAGTGTAGCTACTTCTCCCAAGCTCATGCTTAACTGTTCTCTAAAGCCTCCTAGCAGACAATCAGTGCTTATAAGCCACATTTTTGTTTCAATTTGAACATACACTGGCTTCTATATAAAAAGTTCAATAAATAATACAAATAAATAATAGAGTTGTCACGAATTATAATGAGACTCACAGCCTGTTTGCCAGTGATACACAATGATACACTCCTTCTACACCATCTATACGAACACTCTAATAAGATCAATGAAATACTAGAACGTGTCTGGTACCCTGCAGTGCATAAGAAGCTGTATTTCATGAATACAGAATTACCAATAGGACTGAAACTACTGATGTTCAACCTTCCACTCAGAAAGTAAAAGCAGTGTAATAATGATATCAGTGAAATAGCAAGGAGTGCAAATTGTGGGTCTCTGCAGATGCCAAGATTCCACTGAAGAAACCATAAGAAAGACGATTACTTTAGATATCTTTGTAAAATGACTGTCTAATGAACATTCATAGTAGAAGCAGCAAAGAGAACATATACTTGAGGGAAATAAAGAAATAAAAAAGCTGGATTTGCACTTAAATCCCATGTAAAAAAGAATTAACAACGCAAAAGGAAAGAGTCAGATCATATTTCTTTAAAAACAGATTCAATTTCTAATATAACACGAAGTACTTCATCTTCTGCTTTAATGCAAGAACATAAACCCATGCTGTCTCCAAAAAGGACAAGACTCAACCACTAAAACATATGATATTTCTACCTGTTTTGTGGGGTTATTTCTTAGGCTTTTCCTTGTACCTTTTAAAAATCGCATCTACTTACTGCTGAGCCTCCACTCTAATTCCAGACAACATATATTAATGGAAACTGTACTAAGGACCAGAACTGAAAAGTCATTTAATTCATAGACTCCAGCTTTGAGACAGTATCTTCAAACACGAAGACACTCCACACCTGCAGATTTGTCAGGCAGATGAGAATGTAAAAAGGCAGAATTCTTGCACTTCTATATTTTTAGTATCATTGTGCTCCCTTTCCACATTCAGCTGAATTTGGTACCCAACCTGATGAGTGGCTGAATCCTCACCGAAGTTCATATCACATATACCACATAATTTACATTTCAAAACATTTAAGAGAATTAAAGACTTGTGGAAAACAAAGCTGTGGATTTGTTAATGTCTATTAATAACATACTCTTACATTACCAGACAAAAGAGATCAAAGTTTAAAAGAGAGGGGGAAAAAACTTTAAAAACTTAAATATGAAAACTTTTTCAAACCACAAATCGTTAACACGTGTTGACTTGAAAGTTTTATTTTCATTTACACTTTTAACACAGTATTTGCCAGCTAGTTCTTCCTTCATTTTTTGAATACGACCCAAGTTCATAGTTGCACATTTTCCTACTTAACTGTCCCTCCAACACCTACAGAATTCAACCGGCAGGCATGCACACAAGAAACTGATTTTTTTTTTTTAAATCAACTTCTATCAAATGTAAACTTTTGAATGTTGAAGTTGCACACACAATCACATTACCCTGTTAATTATATAGTTGTAGCAGATGTGTTACAATGGAAAATTAACCACTGAGGGTGGTATTATAGATGAAAATTCTGGGTTTGGGCAATCCCCAGCCCAGCCCAGCAACACTGCCTGGCGGGGGCAGAGGCACCAGGGGCAGTTCCCACCTGGAAGCTCCTCCCTTTTCCCAACCCTGTCCCTCAGTACAGATGCTCCTAATCACAAACTCCACACATTTAGAATTCACAGGAATACACACTTTGAAAGGGTTTACAGTGAGAACCTCAGTGATTGCACAGCCCCTAGCTCGGGAGTATTCCATGCCCTGAATATGTTATTAGCTGGGTTTTCTTCCCTCTTCCCTTTCCTTCCACAAAGGCCTCATTTTATTCTTTGCATTTTGTAATAAAAGCCCTTTTTTTTTCATACTTTCAGAAAGCTTAACTGACCTCGGCACTTTGAGGATTTTATTAAAATCTGCACTAGAATTAAGTTTACATTTCAGAATGGCAGAAACCCAGAAAACTAAACTATTGTAATAATTCCTTAGTTTTGAGTCTATTTAAAATGAACACTTTCTACTTGTTCTGCAGCTTCACATTTTCAAGTGCTATCAGCAGAGTTTCACACCAAGATAAGACGAGAAAAAGAAATGAATGTGGCTGAAGTATACATCTGCGTTACCAGATTCTGCAAATTAAAGGAGGTTAGAGTTCAAATGAATGACATTTTATTAAAAATGCCCTGGAGCATTCTTAATTCCAGATTGGATTCGGCTCAGTACAACTCAGGCTAACATAATACTGTTCCAGTTTGTGGGAATGAAGAGGGGGAGGGACAATTGCATGTTTTCTCAGCTCAAATATAATATATTTCTGCAGGATGACGAAGAGCTGGCAACATTCCAGCAGTCAAGGTTAGTATGGTTAGTACTACTACCTTTAAAGGGTTGGCACTTCATTTTGGCAACCATATTGGTGATAAATACAAGAGTTTTGGATTTCCCTAAGTGAATTTTTCAAGTATCAGTAGCCATACAAAAATTTCATACCTATTTTATTTTAAAACCTAATCTTGTGTTAGTACACAGACCATTTATGAACTTTACATAGTAAAAGGAAATAAAGAAATCCATCTGTTTACTTAGAGATTCTTCTGCTTTAATATTAAAATATTAACCATTACATTCATTTAAAAGTTTAACAAAAAATTACATTCATTCAATAAAGCTGGATGCATTTTGATAAAAAGTCATTCAGTGTAAGAATCCATCCAGCTGTTTTGAAAGCGGTTTTTTTTTTTCCATTTCCTAAGGAAATGCCTTTTTTTCCCCACTACAACTTACACACCATATAAATTTCAGTTATCTTCAGCTCTGTGAAGATTAATTTAATAAAAATAATATTTGGGGGTTTTCCCCCAAGATTAAGCATGAGATTGTAAAAAAAGGAAAGACTATAATCCTCAAACTCTCTCTTTGTGGCTTTCCTACAAATTTATTCCATTACTGGACTAAAAGGGCATAGAAAAAACATTCACAAAGATGAGGGAAAACAGAAAAAAGCCTGAATTTATACACACCAAATATCCACCTACCAGCTCTTTCAACTCCCAGGCTGGAGACTTTAGCCTTTGACATTAACACATTGCCTGTGCCTTGCACAGTGAAGGTGAGTGCCAGGCATGCCAGGATCCTGTGCCAGCAGCTGCTGGCCATGCAGGGAACCAGTTTATCTCATGGCTAATTCAACTACACACCTACAGGAGGGCCAGCACCAGCCATGTCGACCTACTGATTTAAAATTGCCCGTGCTGTCCCGCAATATGGTTTGTAAATACCTTGTTTCTTCCTGCTTCTAAGGTGAATTTCTCCAGTGTGCAACTGCCTCAACAGTTTCATTACAAAGGTGTTTTCCACAAAAGCAAACAGACATAGAAAAGTGTCATACTGAGCTTTGCAAGACACGGAAATAAACTCTTTGTCACCCTCCCCTCTACTCTCTTCCCATCCCATTTGTCATCCATAGACAAATTCCTCACCTCTGACTTCCATCACAGTTCTTAAACCCAGGAAACAGGTCTAACAAAACCAGTATAGTTATGGAGGCTGATGCTCCTGAACCTTTCCAAACAAAGAAATTAGACGCATGTTGTATCTCACACCTTTGGAAATTGTCAGAGAAAAGTAACCATACTCTAGAATGCCTAAAAGTTTTAAAATAAACATCATAAGAGAAGGATTTGACAGAATATTAAGCAGAATTTATAAATTACAGGTTGGTTTTTCAAAACTCATAAAAGACTAGACACACGGGGCCCAGTGACATCAGCCAGCAATGCAGTGGCAGTTCAACACAAAGCTCCAGAAGCACTGAAGCAGTGGTCCCCAGGAAAGGGCCATGTCCACAGGAACACAATTATCAAATGGGATGCCATGCTGCAGAATTTGAAATCAAAAACCTCATTGAGATTACTTGATTACCAAAAGTAGGATTTGAAGTATTTTAATCCTCCTGCTAAGAGCTATGTTAAGAATACACAAGGCTTGGTTTTATTCAGATAAAGAAGAGACACAGCATATAAAGGGCACATATTTCCCCATCCACACCTGCAGGGACCACATTCAGGGAGAAAAGGTTCTTTAGTTTCCTTAGTATTTCCTTGCTGGCTGTCACAGGGTGGTCACCAGTCATGTTAAGTTATACAAATACAGTGTTATAAGAGGCATATGCCCATCTCTACATAGAATTATTCTGGAATTCAGTGGATTCCGATAGCTTAAAAGAAGTAGATATCCTAAGTGGAAGGATTACTAATGATGTGGTCTTTATTAAGTTAATTTAAGATTTTGCAAGACATTTCTGGGAACTGTATTCAAGTGGTTACTTTTCTGGTACTGGCAGTTAGAACACTGATCATCTTATTCTAAGCCTCAGGCATTCAATAAAATATAAGACCACAGCAATATAATTCTTGGATTCATTATTTGTGATTTAGTTTTCCAATTAATATAGTGATTTTACCTATA
The DNA here is from genome assembly GCA_013397175.1 of Platysteira castanea. Classification (NCBI taxonomy): domain Eukaryota; kingdom Metazoa; phylum Chordata; class Aves; order Passeriformes; genus Platysteira; species Platysteira castanea. The sequence goes on from VYXC01012826.1 coordinate 887,259, forward strand.
ACTGACAGATATAATTAAATAATTTTGGGAAATACTGGTCATAATCACTTAAATAGAATAACTATCAGTTTAAAAAGCAATACCAAAATTTTTAGGTTTTTTTAATTAAATCAAGCAAAATTATGATATAAATAGTGGTAACCTCTGTGCTCTAGGGTCATGTTCCTGGACAGGAGAAAACAAAAGCTATTCTCAAGTACAAACAGAAATGATGCTCCCCCTGCAGTCCCAGGCATACTGTCATCTATTTAAACTCTTCATTTTGTGAAACACAACTGGCCCCCAGTTACAGTATTCTCAATTAGCTGTCATACAGCTAAAATACACTGTATGACAACCCACTGGCAAAATGTGACTGTGACCTTCAGGAAAACTGAAAAGGATGGGCAAGAGAACAGACTACTCCTCGCTGAAATGTTTTGTCCCAAATAGAAGCTCTTTCATTAACAGCAAAACACTATTATACATCTGATAAAGTAAATAATGTCACATTCTGATATTTCAAGGGTATATACATTTAAAAATAAAAAATAAAAGCCAACTCCCAAACCATGTCAATAAAGACAGAGTATTTAAACTGCTGCAAGAATCAGTCAACAAATGTTCTTTTTCCAAGACAAACTTCATGCTGACAAGGCCTGATTCACACTTGGCCCCATTCAAGTCAGTCACCCAGACATGCACTGTGATGGGAACGAGACTGAGCACTTGAGCAACTGTGCAAGTCCACTTTTTACAAAAAAAAAATTAAAAAAAAATATAAATAAATAAAAAATAGCATCCTCTTATTTTTGCATTCAGTTTGAAAATTAGTTATTTCATTGACATATCTTGTTAATTTTCTCCCCTTTTCCACTGAGCTTCATTTGAGCAAGTCTGTGATCTTTTTAAGCAGCTGGTAGCCTTAGCTCTGCTTATACACTTCTTTGATACTGTCCAAATCTAATTACAAAGGTAGCATGAAAAGTGTTTTATAGTTGTGCAAGTGAAAGCAAATTTGATATAATGTATTGATAAATTACAGAGCTCGACCTAATGTTTTCAGAAGCATGAAAGTAAAGTAATTGAGTTGACTATTGAACATAGGCTGATTTCAGTAGGATACTCAACTGTCCTACAGGATATTGTATCTGGAAGAGAACCCTTATGGACTGAAAACAATTAGGCTGTGTGATTTCGGTGTTGAGTCCTTTCAGATAAACCACGCAAGCAGAGCAGAGCAACTCTTTAGCTGGTGTTAAAGCCCAGCGCTGTCAGAGCAGCCTCCCTGGTTAATGTCAATAGCACGGCGTATAAAAGGTGACTAAAGTGTGTACAAATGTTGATCTTTGGAGAAGGCATGCCTAGAATCATGCACACATCTACTATTTCATCCACCAGGTCAACTTCTGGGAGAGAGGGCAAATTGGGAGGTTTCTTGCCAAAAAAAAGTTGATTCTTAGCACGCTTGTTAGGTTACACTGCAGAAAGCAACTTCCCTGCTGCTTTTAATCCATAATCCTAATATATTATTAAAGTTAGAAATGCTTCCTTAGAATGTATCCAAACACAGCAGGATATGTGTAAAGTCTTACTGCAAACAGGTAGCTTATGTACGTAAGAGGTTTTCCACACCCTGAATTGCGCTTACACATCGTGAAATAGCAACTAAGACCTATTAAAGTGAAAATGTTATTGTATGATAATACTTGGATAGTTTTAGGTGAGAAATCTCAGAAAAAAAAATTCCTAACAAGGTTTGACACAATGAATATTAATAAATAATATTAATAGGCAGCAATATAAAGATTCATGTAACTCATTGGAAGATACAGCTTCTGCATCAAAAAAAAATACATGCCATCTTTAAAAGTTCATGTGAGTACTGAATGCCCAAGGAAGACACATCTGTGCTGTTAATACCGATAATATTTCCCTGTTTACTTAATCCTATGGCATTTTTGCTGTAAAATTATTTATGTAATACTTTATTGGCTTGGCACACAAAGAAGTCACAGTAGCATGGACTTGGTACCTCCTTAAAAACTAAAATTATCTCCTATTGTATATAGAGCAATATCAACTATATCAATAACTTTAAGAAAAATCAAGCGTGCCTGTCATGAAAGAGCCAAGTTTTAGGTCTGGCTCATCCAGTTACAGATCACTCTTAATAAGAAAAATGTTAATTCTTGGTACAGTAATTGATTACAACCTGACTCAAATTTATTTAGAGCCATGGGGGAAGTACTGGAGAACACATGGAGCAGAACTACAAACAGTTGGCTAATTTAATTGTTTCAGATATAGAAACAACACAAGAAACATAAGTTTACTAATAGGGTAATAATAAATATAATAATTAAAAATAAAGCAATTAAGAAGGGGTTTGGAGAGTCATTTCAGGAAGAGACTATCAGTAGGAACTAAACTGAAGTGCTTATGAGGCTGCCCACAGGACAGTCAGGGAGGCCTGAGGGGCACAACAAAATGTCTGACAACTGGGCTCCATTATTAACACATGATAAGCTAGGAATGATCACATGACAGAGCCAAAATATCAACCCAGAATTTGTCAACAGGAATTCCTCCATGAAGGCAGTTCACAGTCAGCATGACAGTTTTTCAGAGCACTAGGGAGAAATCTTGCTCAAACAGTAGCTCCCCGTTGATGAAACTATCCCCACACCTACAGGACCAATCTCACCGGGCACATCAGTCCCAGATCATGGAGCCTGCCTCAACCAGGCGAGAGAGAAATTCCCTGTGGTGGAAGAAGCAGGGCTGCAGGGGCAGGATGCTGAGCTGAATACAACAACAGCCTCAGGAAACAGAACTTGTGTGAAAAGGGAGCCAGATTGGAGGTGGTGGCACAGCTGCCTCTGGAAGCAGCGCTGCCAGCACCTGGCAAAAGCCAAGGGCAGGAACGGAGCCCTTCGATGCCTCCACGGAGCTGCAGCCACACGAGCTCAGGAGGAAATCGTGCAGCAGCTGAAGAGGTCCTTGCACACAACTGCACAGACACGAGTGCTGCAGAGGGGCAGAGAGACAGAATGTGCAGAACTCTACACACACATCATGCAGAAAAGAAACTCTGTAAGGATCGTTGGCTGTGATTACAGAGGTGGGAGAAGAAAATCAGGTGAGGGAGAGAACACTGACAAGGGTAGGAAGATAGCGCAAGAAATACCATCCTTCTGAAACTGAACATTTTTTCACAATAACTATTTGAAGGAAAAGGAAGTAAATGACTTCAGAACAATGGTTTTACACCAGGTTAGCTCCTGAAAAGTTCATCCTCATCTCTTTGGGAAACTGAGCAATAGTTAACATTTTTGGGAAAAACAAAGATGCTGAATTACAGAACTTGCACTTTTCCAAGCAACAAAGCCACACTGTCTGGCTATTACTAAATCAAAACAAAGTTCAGTGAGTATACACCAGTCAAGAAAAAGAGCTGCCCCTTAAACCTTTGCCTCATCTACAAAGAAAACAAATATTTCAGTTCTGTCACATCAGTTTGTGAGATTTTGGAACAAGTATAAAAATGTAAATACTGTAACTCAGTGTACAAAACCTAAACTTTTTGTCTCATAGCTAATGATACACCAACCAAATGCATTTCCACTGAGTGATGGATTTTGTTTTGCTGGACAGAAAAAGGGGAGCAGAAGATTGCAATATTTATACCACCCTTCACCTTATTACTGGGCTCTTCCACAGGATCTACCAGGTACAAGAGAAAAATAGAAGGAGGCAGCAGGAAATGGTACTTCGTTCTCTTAAAGTTGAAATATTCTAACAGATCTTCCCTATGGAAGTTCATTGATTTCCCACATCTCATGAAGCACTTATTGCTCAGCCTGTCTGTGGGTTCTATGCTCAAAACCTTGGGTAAGGCAGCTTTCCTCACTCAGTGATTACAAACGTTTTTTGCCATGTGCTAGAATAAACACTGAAGAAGAGCCTAAATACTAAATCAGTATTTAGAATGAGCATTTGGGCTTCCTAAATTACACTTTACATTCCATTACAAAGGGAAGCCTTATGAAAGGCAGCCTCACAAAATGCAGGAATTCTGTTTATGGTAGTATGAAGAAATTTTCTGTATAGACAAATTAATAATCAGGTAATAATTAGAAAACCAAGAGAAATTATACTATAAAGCCTTGGCTGGAACCATAATAATTCCTCTGTGGAATATATGACAGATTTTACTATTGTAACTGTTCTTGTATGGGCATTATTTGGATACCAAAGTAATGGACTTTATAAGTTAGGCTTATATAAAAACATAAGATTTACACAGCTATGTATTTCTGTAGGCAAAATATATTAGACAAAGTTTGATGAGAGTAATAGTATTTATCATCAGATGAAAAAAGGAAAAGTAGTCACAGAATCTTTAAATAACATAACTGCCTTTTATTCCTCACCTAAAAGTTTTGTTTTCCTTCTAAGTCTCTCAAGTCTCTTCCCACATGAGGCAACATTCAAGAGTGTATAAACAGAAAACATACAGATCTACAAGTTGATATTATTCACTCTGTTTTGAGGCAAAATATGTGGGCCTTAAGACCACAAGCTAAGTGGCAGGACTTATAAAACTTACAGATTAAAGGATTAAACTGGGAGGATTAAACTGGCCTTGATGAGAACTTTATTTAGGATCTGCTTGACCTTTTGTGTAAACTAACTCACTTGTCACTGCTCATATTCTGTATAATAACTCTCATGGGGACATATATTTTATTATTTTTAAGTCCCTCTCTTCCAAAGGCAGGCTTGGTTTTGGAGAACAGAGATGAATCCGTACACATCAAGTTGTGCATTCTAAGGATTTTTTAAGATCTAGAGTCCATGGAACACACAATCCCACAAGTGAGGATACATTAAAACTGTATTAGAGTGCATTTACAAACATACATATTTAAACAGTATTTATAAACTAATGCTTGCTTTCTTTTTCAACTTTATACAGGCTTTTGTCCCACAGAAGTCTCTGCTATACCCAGCAGTCCTTAAAGAAATCAAATTTATATTTCACTTGTGCAAGCAGAACTTAGAATACAAACCAGAAAAAATCTTAGATTTATCATGTATGAAATAAGTAGCTATGCAATATGAGGTAAAGTTTCAGTTTTTTAAGGCAGAAAAGCATTTCCTTTCATTTCAAAATGCTTTACACTGCATATATTGTGTTTCAGATGGGCTATTCAGTCCCTCAAATTAGCTCCAGTACCTGCTACAGTAAATGAAATCTACATTGTATTGATGTGCTTTAAGAAATAATGCACAAAATGTTCAGCAAAGAAAAGGTTATTCTTTCATCTACGGTCCAACAAAAGTAGCAACCCCAATAATACACTTGTGTGATCACAACACACAGGTTCAGCTAGAAAACAGCCTACAGTGGCTGAAATTAAGCACACAGGACTGTTAGAAGCAGGTCATAAAGTTATTTATTTTATTCTTTGTATTTCCAATCAGATACAAGTATTTTTTTAATGTTTGGGAATGAGGATAGTCTAAATATAATATATTTCTAGTGCAAATAACATTTGCTACATTTAGGCCTCAGACACTGCTGATGGCAGAACAAGATTGGAATGTGCAGATAATTATCTTTGAGGCTAGTCAACAGCTAAAAGGCCTTCATAATATCACCTTTAAGATCAAGCCAAGACATTCCAGTCTGAATCAAGGTTTATTTATTAAAGGATTTAGCACTTTCAGATCCAATATTGCCTGGAAGACCACCAATTTCCATTTCCAAATATCTAATTTCTCCAGTTTCTTGGTGCATACATAAGAGCTTCAAAATCACTTCAGTGAGCACACACACATGCACATAAATGACCCTAAATTCCTTCCCCTCTCTAAGATGAATTCCACAGGAAACACCTACAAAGCAAAATCTCCACAGAGTGAGAGCTATAGGAGTTTTCAATAATTCTCACTCACTTAGGCAACACAGTTTAGACAACTGCAGGTGTTTTTAAGTGGAAGATTTTGGATTTTTCTTGACCCTGATTGGTATAAGGGATATAGAGAAAAATAATGTTCCATACATATAGGATGTGCTTTCAATATTTTTTTTGTCTAGGAAGAGAGCCTGGCACTGAAAACTTCATTGTTTACTTCTTTTTCCTTTTAAGAAACATTGTTTATAATTGGTAAATAAAATTTTTCAAAAGTAGAGATCAACAATTCTCTTGTTCTAAGTTGGCTTTTTCAGTCTGAGGTCTTTTTTGTGCTGGTGCCACTTATCTAAAATCTACTGTTCACAACAAGATCAAAAGTAATGGTTTATGATACAACATCTGTTCAGTAAATTCATAGCATAATCTTACTGAGGGTTTCTATAAATGAACAAAAAAAAGATATATAGCCGTTCTTCATATAATGGAGTTGGTCAACAAAAAACCTAAATAATCACAGTATGATCCTGGTTATCCAAACTTCCCTGCTGTACACGTCTTCCTGTCCAACAGTGACTCCTCATAATACAAACCCGGGAGTCACCCAGACAAATGTGGTGTGATACAAGTTGTTTGAATAAGTGCTAGCCTACTGTATTGCATTGTGAATACAGTTTAATCTGCCATGGTACTTGATGTAATGTTGTACAACATTCCAACTCAAGAGCAGGGAAAATTAGCTATTACAAGAGAGTAACCCTCACTGCTATAAATGCACACTAACATGAGATAATATAATTAATAACTACTATTAACTTACTATGTTATTTTAATACTCCCAATCAGCTACTATTTCATATTCAAAAAGCCAAAATACTGGCAAAGAACGTTTAAAGAAGTTTGCTTTGGTTTGTTTTCTGAAAAATGAGAAAAGAAGAGCATCTCCTTTTCCAAGACAGTTTTTTTTGTATGTCTCTCCTTCACTTTAACTAAGCAGAGTTAGTAATTAAGCTGCCAGAGGGAGGCCCAGAAGATAAAAGATTTCCCAAACCAAATAATATAAGTTTCCTGAACATAGGAAAGAAGATTCAAGTTCTTTATCTTAAAGGACAGCAACCTTCGTCCCTGCCCCCTGCCTTCTCCAAATAACATTTCAAAGGGAATAAGAAAAAAATGCCAATTACATGCTCTGTCAGGAGGATATATTCTGCTCCCAGGTACTGCCCATTGCTCCAGCAGGATAGAAGTAGTAGAGTTAATAAGGATAGCAATCCACTGTTATTTTTACTCAGAGTTGTAATTATAAACTAAAACCATTTTCATATTCTCAGCACAGGCTTATGGTTAAAAGCCCACATGGTCCCATATACACTGTAATATCTAAAATGAAAGTCTTGAAAAAACAAAGAACTGAACCAAAGCTAAGCACATTGCTGTCTTTACCAGAGAAGTCAACTCAGAAATAAACACAACTGTTCATGAGAAAGATATTAGAAGCAATAAATTTTCTAGTGATGAGTGTTTTTAGGTGTATAATTTATGTGTGCACTCACTGGTGGCATGACCAGAAACACAGATACCATGGAATGAAAAGCAGAAAAAACAGGGGAAAGTAGAAGATACGGATACATGCTCTACTAGGCTGCTAAAAAAATAGCAAACTTATATGAAAGACTAGATTGTGACATTTTCACAAAAGCAAAAACAAAAACGAGCGTTGTTGACTCAAGAATGAAGGTTGGCAGGAAGCTGCCATTAGATCTTCTATAGTTTACACTATATTTTTTCCTTCCAGACGCTGCCAGTGGGAGGTTTTAAAGCATAATGATATACTGAGAAACTTATGACAAGCATGTCCAAACAAAGTAAAACATATTTTTCACAAAACAGTAAACTCTGATAGCTTTAAATCCATGGAGCCAGAGGTAGCCTGAAGACTAATTACAGCAGAATTGTTAACTTGTAAAACCTGTTTAAGGTATTTAGGTATTCTTGACTTTTTTCCAGAAAATATTGTTGTAGCAGGAAGTTACTTCTAAAAAACAAAGCTGAAATAGGAAAGACGTTTATCATACCAAAAAAGGCTGAATAGTAATATGTTTAGCAGCTTGATAACAGCAAAAATAGACAAATATGTTAACTAGCATGAATTAGAAAATGTATCAGACATAATAAACAGAATTTTAAAGGATGCAGTAGTTGTGAAACTTGAATAGTTTTTTATTTCTGGAAGCTGTCTTTTCTAAGTCCTACTTAGAGTTTGTTAACAAAATGGTACATGAGGGTATAGCTAAGTTTGAGTATATTTAAAAGCGTTGTGTAAATGGAGATCATTATAGTCACCCATGCAGTAAGTGCTGTAATTGTCATTGTACAACCACATGACTAAGCACCATAAACCTCTAAGAACACAAAAAACTCTTTTCACATATTAAAACAAGTTTATCTGAGCCTGTCTAAAACAAAAAGGGGAAGTTTTCAACAAGGCAAAGTGGTCCCCTTTAAAGGTCCTGCACTTGGGTCACAACAACCCCACACAGTGCTCCAGGCTTGGGGACAGAGTAGCTGGAAAGCTCCTCAGTGGAAAAGGACCTGGGGGTGTTGGTCAATGGCAGCTGAGCCCAGGTGTGCCCAGGTGGCCAAGAAGGCCAGTGGCATCCTGGCTGTATCAACAACAGTGTGGCCAGCAGGACCAGGGCAGTGATTGTTCCCCTGTGCTGGGCCACAGTTCAAATCCTGGGTTCAGTTTTGGGCCCCTCACTACACAGGTGACATTGGGGTGCTGGAGTGTCCAGAGAAGGGCAATGGATCTGGGGAAGGGACTGGAGCACAAGTCTCCTTGGGAGTGGCTGGGGGTGTTTAGCCTGGAGAAAAGGAGGCTCAGAGGGGAACTTACGGCTTTACAACACCTGAATGGAGATTGTAGCCAGATGGGAGTCAGTCCCTCCTTCCAGTTAACAAGGGACAGGACAGGACAGGAGGAAACCAGGAGAGGTTTCGATTGGATATTAGGAAATATTTCTTCACCAAAAGCACTGACAAGCACTGGAATGTGCTGCCCAGTGCAGTGATGGAGTCACCCTCCCTGAAGGTGTTTAAAAAACATATATATGGCACTGAGGGACATGGGTTAGAGATGGCCATGCTGGGTAAATAGTGATCTTAGAGGCCTTTTCCAACCTTAATGATACTATGATTCTCTGATATGGGAAAGACCAATAATATTGATAGGACAGCTGCAAAAGAATACCAGGATCAGATATTATTTTAGCTAATTAACTATATTTTTCAGCTACTCCTCTCACACATAGTCCTAAATGTACTGATGGCATAACACTTACATTCCTCGTGTATAATTCAGAGCTTAGTACCTAAATTCTCTGAAGTCATTCCTCTGCTATTATTGAAGAACTTCTTTAAATACATATTGACTAATCTATGGTTTCATACATCAAGTAGACTATTTTTCATATACAGACTTAAATCTGGCTTTAAAAACTGTACGATGAATTGTAAAAACAGTTTAAAGTTATGATTGGCTGATAAAGTGAAACTCTACTCCATTTCACTTGGATTAGTGTGCAGCTGCAAGATATAAATTCTGTGTGAGAAACAGTACATTTTTTAATGCTCTTTGAATTATCATGTTTTTGCAAAATGAAAGACAACTGGTTTCATATGCAGGTAAGAAATATTGGCATAAGGAATGTTATTTGATTTTAACTGAGTCATGTTGCCAGAATGCATGAAACAGCTGCATGAGCTGAGTATCTGCCTGAGGCTACAACTGTATTTCCCCCATCTTTTACCACCTGTCTGTGCTAAAGTTACTGGATGCTGGTAGATATCAAACCCCACTGGGATCGTTATCGTAATTATTAAATGGATTCTCCACTATCCTATTGCCTTTTCATGTCCAAGTACTTTTACTAGGTGAGACAGCATTATCCCTTTTCTTTGCAAACTTTTAAAAGAATGTCACAAATAAACTCACAAACAAAATGACTAAAGCTATACTGAAAGAGTGAGGCTTGCCTCTATTAAGCTCTCTATTGTGACTCTCTTTGGCACATCTGTAAATTTATTACAAGATTATGCCAAGACCACCAAAAGGCTCTTTTACATCACTCTTTAGCCAAGGGTAGCACTGACCCAATAATACAATTAACACTGGGATATTTTCATACTAGCTAGATTTTGCTAGATTGCTAGGCAATTTTCTAGCAATAGAAATGACTGATAAAATCTCAGAGCTGTTGAAAACACAAGTGCTTTTGAGAACTCTTGGAGAACAATTGTGATACCAAAACACCAGGGAATGAAAAAATATAATTTTGATCTAAAAAAAAAGGTAAGACTGGAGAATTATGGATAGGTCAGTTTTGATTCTGACACTTACTGGAACAAGCAATCTGCTTCAGACTGTTTTCAGACACCTAGAAGAATGAATATGGAATTCCCAAGCAGCCATATCAAACTGGTATTTTCATATAACAGAGAAACTGGCTTTATTGAAGAGCAGGAGTAGCAGTCATATCTGGTAACAAATTTCTGGATATTCACATAAACAAACTAAAGAAAAAAGATAAACCAAATGAAAGTCACCTTACATGGATGCCAAACTAGTTTGGAAGCTGTGGTGAGTCACCAACAGTTCACTGTTAAAATAGAAGGATGTTTTAAAAAACGGAATTTTGCAGGACCATAGGATATTCAGTTCCTCAATAACCCCAAATATTAAGACTACAAATTTGAAGAAGGAATCAATAAAGGAAAAAAAAATCTTAAAGATATCTTGCCAAACCGGAGAACTAAAGAGGGAAAAGAATGTACATTATCTAATAGGGAGAAAAGCAAGGTCATTCACTTCAGCAGAACTGATCAACTCCACAAATCCAGGAAGAGGAATAACTGATTAAGGAGTCATCTTTTTCTACTGAAGAAAAGCATCAAGAGACACTAAGGTGACAAGTCAACAGTGTCATGTTGTTGCAAAAAACACACTATGGAGAGATGTATATTTAGTAGTAATCTTTCTGTTTTCTTTGGCACTGGCAAGACCTCAGCAGGAGAACTGGATCCAATTTTACCCACTCAAAGATGTGAACAAACTGGAAAGACTACAAAGAAAAGCAACAAGGATAATAAAACCTAGAAAACAAAACCTCTGTGGTAAGACTGAAAGAACTCAGGTCTATCAACTTCAAGAAGAGAAAACTAAGGAACATGGTATGCATTTGCACTTACAGGCCATCACAAAGGATGAGGGAAGTCAATTTACTATGTCCAGTGTGGATAAAACAAGAAGTAACTGCCTGGAATTACAGAAAAAGAGACTAATATAATAAATTTTTTTCATACCTGTAGACTACGAATAATAAACAAATTTATTATATATTTCACTAAAAACAAGAGAAACATCTCAGAAACAACGGTGGTTTGTGGATACTCACTTAGTACTATGGATGCACTAAAAGATACTGTCTCATCCCTTCTGGACCTGTTTTCTATGAAATTTCATTTTAAAATGTATATAAAACCTGTTTATCTTATTTTCTAGCGTAAAATGCACAAAAAATCACTCGACAAAACATTCCAAACGTGCCAAAAATAATTCTAAAAGGATCTACTCTCCCAGTTAAGAAAGACAAACAAAGCCATCTGCAATGAGGAAAGGCAGACTTTCAAGCAGGACTTTTCACCTTGGAAAATGCACTACTGAAAAAGAAGCGAGACTATAAATGCTACGGAAAAGGTGAACTGGGAACTATTGTTCACTGTTTCTCACAGCTGAAGAATTATAGGCACCTGAGGACATTACTAGGCAACAGGCTCGAAAACCACATAAGAGGAAAATCTCTTAATATGACATTTTACATTGTACAGCTCAAGGATGTGGGGTGATTCTCAGCCCCAAAATTAGTGCCCAAAAGTTTTAAATGCTTTATTGATCATAAGTCCTTTGGCTTCTAAACGTGACAGTATATATGCTATTTCCAGCTCAAAAGGTCCTCAAAGCCACCCACTGGTAAACCTGAGACAGTATACCAAGGAAAAAACACTCTGCCTAATCTTATTTTTTCAAGCACCAATTCCTGTATTATTTTACTTTATTTTTTTTCTGCTGATCAGGACAAAAATATGAAGTAGATGTATCTCTTATCTGATCCAGTTCTTATTCTGACGATTGCTTCTTTGAAAACACTGCTGCAACCCATTTTTTCTAACTCCATCAGGAAAGCATATTTATTATACCATTACCCACAGAGGGTAACTGTGATGCAAAATTACAGAACAAGCTTCCAAGCTGTGGGAACCGATCACAAAAACTGCAGATGTTTAATTAAAGTTATGCTGTGCATGGCTTGGAGTCTAAGAGTCATTCTGGGGAAATATCTCCAAACCACTCAGGTTTGTGACACAGGTTACACTAATTCAGCCTCAGAGCCTCAGTAATGTAATGTATGACCTTACATGGAATCAGGTTTTAGAAATATAGAAATAAAAAAAACACAAACAAGCCCAAAACTACCCTGGGTAAAAAGTGCTTAGAGAAATGCAAAAAGATTCATTTCTTGAAGAAAATTTTCAGTCAATTTCTGCATGGAGTGAAGAAAACACTTTTGGTGAGACCATTACAGATCTTAATCAACTAAGGTTCCAAAATAGAAAAATGAAAGTCAAATCCCTTTATGTTTCTACTCAAAATCAAGAAAGTCTATCAAAGAGTTAATAACTAGAATAAAAGTACAAAAAGCGCTTTAGTTTCATGAAAATAAAATAAATATTTAGGAAAGGACAGAATATATTACACGTTTTAAAGGACTCACGAGTATGGAGAGTAAAGTGGCTAGCACTGAACACCAAAAGGCACAACAGGGGCTGGACGTTCGTGATCTCCCCACTAACCCAAAGAAGAATGACATTTCTCCTACCCTTCAGGAAAACTTTGCTTCTCAGTGGCCAACTTTTGTCTATAAATCAAGTTGTTTATAGAAGCATGTATTAGTTGCTTAAATACAGCTGTGAGTAGATAGATAAGACCCGACAGATACTCTTGGTCCTCTGGTATTCAGTAATGCGGACAGAAGTGCCCTACTGTAAATCACAATATGTTACACTAATGCAATGCACATTTTTCCTTGACAACACTGGAATTTAAAATGTACATATACCATATCATTACATACATTATTACTTACTGAAGTGTAATGATCATATGAAAATCTCAGGAAACCATTTTTCTCCGAAAAACTCGAGACCACAGTTCAGATGACTCATGAAACAGTCATTTGAGCTGCCATTTTGGATTCTGTCCTTGGAAAGTAAGACACCAGCTGGATTGATTACGGGCCTTTATGTCTAGAGTTTATTCTAGGATTTTACAAGCAATTGGTGACTTACATCATAAAGTTTTTTCACGTTTAGGATACAGTTCAGGGCGTGGGGGAGAAGAACAGAGAAAATGACACCAATTCTTCTCCAGGTACAAAGTTTAGGGCTTTTGTTCAAACTTAAAACTTTTTTAAAAAGATTTTAAAAGCTCTATAAAAACTAAATTCACTTCACAGACTCTTAAAAAGATCCAAGCATAATATTTTTAGATTTTTCCTGCAGTCCCAGATATTCTAAAACATTTTCATACACATTTCCATAGCATTTTAGAAAGTACAGAGCTAACTGGTAGTGTGCTCAAGGTTATAAAACAGGGGACTTAAATGTATTATATTAATCTTCTACTACCTAAGTCTGAAGGAACAGACTCTATGTACCCAGGCAGCAGTTAAAGCTCATCCTCCTTACTTGGGCATTACCTGGCCATTGAAGAACTCCAGAAGTTCTGAGACAGGGCAGCACCGTGTGCCTCCATTTCACTTTTGCAGCCTAAGAACACCTTCCCTACTTATTCCAGTTCCTTTTCACATTTTTAGCTTTAGCCTGATAATTTCACTGCCTTCAACCAGTTTCAATTTTAGGGTCCTGCAGAAAGAAATGGATCATCTTTTCAGTCTTGGGGTCATTCTAAGAACTATAGTTTTCCTGAATTTCATTAAAGCATTAATTTTACCTTTCTTACAGGCTACCAAAAAATTCTCTTGATGCAGATTTCCCCAAAATGCTGTATAAGAGTACCATTCCTTCTAGATCAGTTTTACGGCTGCTTCTGTTGTCACCAAATAATTCTTCATGTAAACATATTTCCTAGATGTTTCTGTTTTGCATAAAGGACCAATGAAATCAGTGTGTTGTTTTTTCACTTTAATGGGACAATTTCAATGGATTCAAGCTCACCTCAGTTAAACTTCAGGTCCAAATGTATGCTCACTAAGAGCAGGAGATGCTTAATTCTTTAGCTATAAGAGTGTCCTTGCTTGAGCTGACTGTCTTTAAAAGATTTATACTCGCTTATCTTTTTTTATCCTAAGGCACATTTTGGCTGTATGTGAAATGGGTCTCCTGACTGTGACTCTTGAGCCACATGTAGAGTGGGTAGGTCAAATAAAGTTCTCATGCTAGGGTTTCATTACACAACTGATAACAGTGCTTTGCAGTAGGGATACAGCTGGGTAATCTGAATCCCTGGCTGGCAAGGAAAAGAACCAGTTAAAATGATGAGATTGATTTATATGCCAGCTCCATGGATAAAGCAGATTCACTCAGAGAACCCATAGAGATAGAGTCATTTCCTATTTAGTAAACAAAACCAAGAGACCATCTTCTACCTCCCCGCTTTTGATATTCCAAGGTGTAAGTCTTGTGGCTGTCATCCATATAATTTTTTGGTCTGAAGGTTTTCAGATTAAGGAATCCAGTCAGGTCTGGAACACAGTCTCACCCACCCTACAGACTAATCTCCGTCTCCTTTCTAGCATACTGTTGCAGCTTTTACTAATAGGTACAATGAGAAAAAGTACACCTTACACACAGTATTCTTCAACCCCAGCTCAACTGATGATATCAGGTCATGATATATGAAGTGGGAATTCATAATGTCATTTCTGTTTCTTCTATTCAGCTGCTGACTTTCTTAGCTAAGTACACTGCACAGAATTCAGCCCACTATCAAAAGCTGCAGGTTTGTGTTGGTGCCCTAACTAGTGCTTTCCAAAGAAATAGACATTTTCATTGTTTACAGTAATTTCTGTAAGTCAAAAAAAAAAATTTTAGAATTCTCTATGTTGGTAGTCTGATATTTCATATAACTCCCGTGTATTTCTAGTATTTCATCTCTCTTCAGAAACTTTTATTCTACTTCCCCTAAGACTACAGAATTGCACGTCTGACTCTTCTTTCCTGTGCAGTTTTCAGTGAGTCCTCTCACTGATGAAATGTCTGTTAACAGGACCAAACTGTCCAAACATCCCAAGTGTCAGTACAAGAGTGCAGAGGCCTTTCACATGTTTATGAATCTACATAAAGGCCACATGCAGACAGAACCTTCTCTCTGCTGCCTGTCCCCAGAGAAAAGGATGCTGTGAAGAACATAAAGTAAGGGTGGAATATAATTTTTTTCCACACATTCTTCAGCAACAACATGACATCTCTAGAAGAAAAACCTGTAACATCTTCATGGAAGAAATAACTATACATTCCATAAATAACAAGCTTTACGCAGCCATACTCCTGCTGCTTACAAATTGCACACATGCCTTGGTGAAAAGCTAATCTAGGAAATAAAAGAGAGAGACATCAAAGGGAACATAATTCCAGCTATTTTATTCTTAGTTATAGCAGAAACCTACTGAGACATTCTGCACACATCTCCAAAATAAAAAAAAACAAACAAAAAAACAGGTGGGGGAAAGTCTACACTAAGCTGCAGAATTTTCAACCACAGATGTGTAGCATTAAAGAGTCTCTCCCCCTAAACTGTTCTGACTTACCACGGGAAGGGAACACAAAAACAGCTGCATTCTGATGCACTCAGGACACAGTCCTTGCTTTCCAAGTAGCACAAGGCTGGTTATGCACCATTCAGAGCAACAAAATCTCCCTCCCTGCAATTCCGGACACACCTTTCAAGGAGTTTTTTTTCTAGTTCCTCCCCTATTACCCACAAGTTCCTATTGATATAGTTTACTGTGGTAAAGCTGCTTTTCTAATTTCTGTTTAATGAACTGAAGGTAAATTGTTGCTCAAGAAATAGTGGAGTTCCAGGATGAATTACAAACCTAATGAAAATTCACATTTCTACAACAGAGTAATTTCAGTTTTGGGAAATTCTTCTCAGAGTAACTGATTTCAGTCTTCTTTGAAGATGAAAATGATTTAGCCATCTGAAAGTGAAGAAGGACATACAAAATTCTAAATTTTTATATGAACACTTAACAGTTCAGCTGAGGATACTAAGTTTTTCTAGTCCACAAAGCCAACACAAAAAATAAAACTATGGTGAAAGTGCACATATAGTCACCATATTATCAGGTGTGAAACTATTTTTTCCAGATAACACCTTCACGATACACACAATAAAATTCTGGAAAACTAAGTTTTCAAAATTAACCTTAAGCTCAGCTGTTTTGAGCTGTAATATTTGGCTAAGGTTACATGTGAAGTTTTCAAAACTGTAATTCAAAAATTGGCCGAACTCTGCAAACTTCACAAACACTACCCACCCCTTTTCTTTTTTTTTTTTTCTTTCTTTTTTTTTTTTTTTT
>VYXC01012826.1:903834-921828 GCA_013397175.1 Platysteira castanea
ACAATTCCCCCCCCTTTTTTTTTTTTTTTTTTTTTTTTTTTTTTTTTTTTTTTAAATAACAACCTGAGTGTAACCAGGAAAATTTCTAGGCCAAAGGAAAGCTTAAAGCGTGATCAGTTTTGTAACCTTATAAATGGTGCCACAAACATAACTCCTTAATAATGTGAAGAATAAGATGGTTTTGATTTGACCATACAATGTAAGAAAAAATAACGGGATGGGAATTTGATAGTCTTAACTTCCCAAATCCCATATGGTATGTGTATCATTTACCATATGTATAGTGTCTGATGTGCACATAAAGACTGTGGATTTGAGACACTTTCTCAGATCAGCAGCTTGAACATATCGTATCCCACAGCTTCACGAGATCCAAATGAGATGCAGAACATGCACCATTTACTGTACAGGCGTGTCTGTCTTCATAGCAAGTGGTAGTTACATGACCAGATTTAAGAGATCCTTGTTAATAAGTGATAGAAAGAAACAAAACTATATCCTTTTCTTAAACCATTCCGTGTTTTGCATGTCTTAATTTTATCATTTTGTAATCTGAAACACACACAAGGAAGGCTAAGTATCCAACACTATCACTTCCACTAAAAAATATTCCCAAAATGGACATGAGGACACCTTATCATTTCAGGTGCAACACTTTTGTTCAAATTCTGCTGTAATACAAAAATGAGAGACAAAAACTTTGAGTTCTCTCTTTTCATCTCCTTATGCATGAACAGTAAAATGCTTTTACTGGGTATAGGGATTTCTATCCATTAAGAATCAAATAGAAAAGCAGCTCTGGAAAAAAAGTGTAAAGAAACAAAGAAAGGGGGAAAAAGAAAATCAGAGTTGTGTGAAATTTGGCTGTTATGGCATGTATGGTTCATCCAAACCTTTTCTTTGGCTATGGTTCACACCCCAAATATTTCTTTGACTTCTGGGCTTGAAGAAAGCCAAAACTCCAAGTGAAACATTGCCAAATCCAACATATTTCTGCAGGTTTAAGGTCAAAACCATGCAAACCCACAGAGTTCCTCCTACCATCATAAATCAGCCTGAGTTTGCCAAAATGTTTTTTTCTGTTCTGCATAACCTTTTTCACTAAACTTTTCCCAGTAACATTTAAGATTTGAGACATCAGTACTGCATTTAGTAACATGATTATATAGCTTCATATCATAATGGCTTTCTTATTCAATGACAGTTGTAGTTCTTAACTTTCTCTTATGGAGTTTATTTTTAAATACTATCCAGTGTCCTGAGTTTGCAGGGAAGCACAACCAAAGAAACAGTCCTTGGTCTTCAAGTGGATGATGCTGAATTTCTTTAAACTAATTCACTCTTTTCCAAGCATTTTAAAAACATGACAAACAGTCTCAACGCAGATTCCTATGGAACTTCTGAAAAATAGGATGACTTGTGAACTTACGAGGAATGACTTAATTTTTCAGAAAAGCACTTTGCTTCTTTACCAACATACTATGTTGGTAAATTGGTTGGTCAAGTGCCCACTAACTCTACTTTTTAAAAAACAGTTTCTCTTGATTTGTCCAATACAGGTATTATATGTGGAGGTAGTTTTCCAAAATTTACATGGAAATCTTTTTAGAAACAGTCACCTTGCAGTTCTTAGGCAAGTTAGAAATTCACGTATTTCACCTTTAATTTTCAAGAAGGTTAGCATGAAAACTGCTTGGTACTGAGAGGAATTTGGCCTGATGGCAAACCCTCCCTGCGTTCAACAGGAGTTAGAACCTGGTGGTACCTTTCAACCTGAATTATCCCCCTGATCCTATGATGAAAGCATTGTTAATTTTAGTAACTGTTGTGCAATGTCTTCTCCTGTCACCTCATTCTGAGATACACCTTCCAAGACTTTGCCTGTACAAAGGAGTTCTAGAAGCAGAACCTACCCAAGTTCCTCCTCTGTGAACACCGGAAAAAGAAATATCTTTCATTTTTTTGACCTCATGACCCCATTTTCTGAAAGCACTCTTTGTATGCCTTGATTATCTTTGGCTCTATAGCTTCTCTGGCAGGCTTCCTCCTTCTGACACATTTGAAAATTACCAGTTTGAGTGCATTTCATTACTTATTCCTTATTGTGCTTCATGCATTTCATGGTCCACCTATTTGTGCTTTTCTTATTTGCCAAGTTTTATGATTCTGTTTTTATCAACTAGACAAATTTCAGTTTGGGGAAAGATTTTTTTTTTTTTTTTTTGCATATCTTCCTTTATCCTGCTGTTTAACTGTGCTGGTTTCCGTTTGGTCTTATTAAAGCAGTTTATGATAGGTGGTATCCATTTCCTCTGAGCCAATATAATTTTCTTTAAATAGCCTTCATGATGCCTGTAAAGATTTTATTCCTTTGACTGTCTTTTTTAAACACTTTTTGACATGTAACAGTAATGTGGATGCTGAATGTGACTACGACTGAAAGCCTCAGAAAATGCCTGTCCTGTTAAGCAAACTTCCATGGATTCATATTTCAAATATTAATTCTATGAAGCAGAGATACTTTCCAGAAACACACATGGACTTGTACACTAACAGAAGTAGTCTACATAATTTCTTAAATTTATTCTGGATTCATACTATAGCTGAAATATTCATATTACGGACTAGATTTTGTTCAATTACACTAAAAAAGGTAGCAGAAAAGTTCCTTTTTTTCCCTTGAGGATCCATATTCAGTGCTAAATACCTCAAATTTTCAGGCAAATACTGAGCTATTTTTCAGCATCCCAACATTCCAAAAAACATTTACCAGCTCACTGAGTTTATTACTGATTACGCTTTCCTTTAAAGCACAAATGCTATAGTTACATTCTGCCCAATTTCAATCACTATTTGAAACACCTGGCCACCTGTTTTATACTCAAGAACTAGTTTTGGGAACAATAAATTTGAGGGGGAAAAAATAATTAAGAAAATAGATTGACAAGACAAAACACAGACCCTATCAGAGACGCCAGGATCTTCAGAACCTTGCTGGAAGAAACAGCTAAGGTTTCTGTGCAGGAAGATATTCGGTGATGTTTTATATGATAGCCTTCTAGTGTTCTTGTGATACACTTACTTCGGATTGAGAAAAACGAGACAAAAGAGGAGTTCAAGTTACTGGTTATCCTGCTTATAACACTAATTATTTTAGTGTTTATCGGTCTCATAAGAAAAAGGTTAACAAAGCCATGGTGTATAAAGGATCAAAGCCTATGTTGAAAGCACAAGAGCCAGACAGCAGCCTCTGAGCAATCTTTTCTAATGTCTGTATTAAGAGAAATAATTATATTTGCTAGGACTTGGCAGCCAAATGTTCTTATAAAAGAACACCCAGACAGAAAAGCCAATTTTGTCAAGCCTTACAGCTGACTGCAGAAGGACTTTCTCACAAATTACAATTCCCATCAACAGATCAGATGTAAATGATGAATGACAATGGACTGTTTCCATTTGTACTTGAGACCTGCTTTCTCAATGACCTTTTAAGTTTATTTTTTGTCTGTACAGGGTTTTTTAATTATTTTCTCTTCATGTGAGAAACCTTTGTCTGACGAGGCAGTAGCAAAAATTCCATTAACTTTACTACAGCCAGGAATTCACCCCATATGCAGGAAAACACAAAATTCTTTCTTCAAAATGAAGAGACTATAGCACTCATGTGACACACTGTTCACATTGTAACAATGTTCCTTTGAAGTTTAAAAAAACAAAGAGGAGGAGGGGATCACAAACACCTGGCTTTTACCTCTGTGATAACTTTTAGATGGCTAAATTATGGTAGTTCTCAGTATGACAAAGGTATGTGGCAGCTAAAGAGGAGGTGTAAAATGCTTCTTTCATTATGCTAATATGCAACTGTGAAAAGAAACATGACTACCTGATGCTGAATAATATTGCTCAATAAAACTTTATACCACTAAAGAAATGCATTTGAAAAAGCATTTCTTATTCCTGTCACTAAAATATCATAGAAATACAAAGAATAACTTTAAATGTACTTTTTAAAAGACAATATGAAAAAAAAAAAGTGTATTCTGTGCGTAGTTGTGGTTTTTCAGATTAAGAGTTAACATTTTTATAGTTTATCCACATTAGACTAATATTTTAAAATAAGTTCATTTTTTCCGTATTGACAATTATTAAAGGTGCCATGTAAAAAAGCTCCAATTGTATTAATACATTTATTTAGTGAAAATATTGGGATTCAACAATATCCCTAATCTGTCAAGCTGTCTCCAAGATGTTTGTAGAGGAGTCTTCATCAGGTGCAGAAAGCTAAACAGACTTTCCCACGGAAAAGGAGAAATGGAAAAATATAAACAAAAGTAATGGATCAAAGAAATGCTTGTTAAGGACCATTGCTGTAACTTGAAAGAAGAGCCTTCTATAAAATTTAATGTACTGCACTCCTGTGTTTGTTGTTGAATTATCTGATTATCCTGACAATTCTGCTTAAAAAGACGGCTGCCTCTAAACTGCAAATATCAGTACTCTTCTCTTTCTTCCTGTGCAGCTATTATTCACCATCCTCTGAGAACCAAGAGACAACTAAAACTGCCTAGTCATTACAAAATAATTAATATGGTATGTGGGTTCCCTTGCTTTCATGTACTAAACACAAACTTTTGATCACTCACTGGACCAAAAACTAAATCAACTTCACCTGCACTAAGTACCTCAATCAGTAACAATTCATTAGCACCATTTTTAGTATCATGAGTAGAACATTCTGAGTCAACAGCTCAGGCAAGTAAAGGGAATATTGGATAGACAAAGTCTGTGCTCCTCAGTGGTGCCATCAGCCATCTGGGACACCTTGCACTCAACCTTTACTTCTTATGCCTCAGTTTCATTCAATATATTACCCATCTATTCTTTAGATACTCTGAGATCTATTAATAAAGTATGTTTTGTCAAATTTGGAAGTTCTTAATTTAACACTGGGGTTTTTTTTTTTCTTTTTTCAACCTTACAATGAAATTTGGCCCTGGCATTTTCTACTGAAGTCTCTCACATGAAAGCTTCTCAGAGCTAAGACAGGGTTACAATAAATAATTTCCAAGGTAGGAGTGTTCTAGACAAGATTAGATATGAAGGTTCTTCACCTCCCTTCTCCTTCCAGTCTGTATACAATGGAGCCTGGAAGTAATAGTGTATAAGGCTATTACAGAACACTCTTAATGAGAGATAAGTATAAATCTGGCTTATTAACAACCAACCAAAATAGTTCTACTTAGACTTACTCAAGCAGAACTTACATTACTGACCAGATGTATGAGTAACAGACTTGCAAATGATCTATGGAGAGTGACAAACAGCAGCAGCAGCTCTTACTGGTTACTAACCAGGTAAATACGAGACCAAATTATGGAACTACGTAGAAATCTGAGCTTGATGCAAACCACAAGAAGGTTTTTGAAAACCTTTCTATTTTTTCATTCAGCCTATCAAGCTTTCAGCAAAAATGTAATAGCTTGTGTATAACCTACAAATGTAAGAAAGTATATGGAGGGAGTTTGCTCAGAATTTAGGTAATTGGTTGTGTTTTTAGAACATATTTACTTTCTTGCTTCTTTATATATGGGAAAACAGCTTTCACTTGCACTAAAGGAAAATAAAAAGTCTATAGGTAACATTTTTAAGCAATGTCTAAATTGGAAAATCTATGCTAATACTAATTTCCATTACTTCTTTTATATTACAGGGTTAAACATCCTATATTCATCTTTTATTGAAGGCAGCTACACAAATAGGGTCAGACATTTTATTGCAATTTCACTTTGTAGAATTTCAATCTAAGTCATGCTTCTGTCATTGATTATAATTTATGTAATACAGAGTGTTTAAATACATAATTTAGTAAAATATTAGATGAGCTATAACTCAATGTAAAAGTTAAAAATGAGCTATATGTGGAATGCTCTATTGGACAGTCATGTGCTGAAATACTAACATCTAATATAATGAGGTTATTGATGTAGAGCTGACATATAACTTGATTTGCAGATGCCCTACTGACTAACCTTTTGCAACTATATCTCAGTGTAAACCTGTGGTAATTATTGCTGGGTAGGGAGAGTTGGTTTAACCGAACTATTTCTTTTGATGCATGTGAATGCAATTGCCCCCTGGAGACTACAGGAGTCCTGCATGTGTGAGTTATTACGTATTGAGGGGGAGAAAAAAAAGTTGTATTGCATTAAATTTTTTCTGTTTCCTATTGCTGCAGTTTTGTTTTTTCCAACAACAACTTTTCCTTCCAGTGCCTTGCCATATATGCCCTTTTTCAACTAACAAACATAGTAGAAATAACTGATTTAATTTAAACACAAAGTACTTGCCAATAATTGCAGTTCACAGATTTCTGAATAACTACAAACCTAGAAGTCCAGGTTATACTCTTGGGTAACTTAAGCTAGTGAATTAACATTAAATAGACGAGACTGAAAAACATTAAGTTTCTGACTTAACTGTAGAAACCGAGAAAGATGAGGAAGTCAGTATTCAGACTGTGTGATATGGGATGCCCTACAGGTCTTTGTAATTGTGCAAAAAGTGTATTAAAAATTATACATAATATTCTATTATACTGTGTACTTGCATAAAACCCAAAAATTATAGATAGTGATATTTCTAAGAATAAAAATTATGTTATTTTATACTTATTCATATAATGGAATACACTAATCAAAAGAAAGGATATGACAAGTACATAGAACAGTTTTGCTGATAATGCTTTGCCCACTACAATTGGTTTTTCACATTACATATGGTTAGACCAACACAGCACAGAACACTGTGTGACTTCTGTCAACCCACCAATTATGACAAAGAAAAGAAATTTAAGAGGATGTGATTCTAGTAGAAACTGATCTGCAAGTGAGATTTTCATGTATTGTCTTTGGGGACGTTTTATAACAGGAGTGGTTTGGGCTTCTGGAGATTACACTGCACAATGAAAACAAATGTCAAAGTAAATCCCCCCAAAAAACCCACTTCTGGTATTGATCCTCAGACCTACCAATCAACCTTCCTTCCCTCTGTAGATTCTCAAATACCTTTCCTCATCTGAAATCTTTTAGAAGTATTTTCTTCAACATAAACTACTGGCTGAAGTTCAACACACGTTTCAGCAACACATATGGAATTTATCCACAGCGTATGGAACTTCCACAGGCCAAGGAAGGAAAATTCCTAACTGTCCATCTGTGTTTACAATCTGAATTTATATTTATAATATGTTGGAAATCTGAAGATAAGTACACTAGCTGTGTCTTCAACAGTCTTACACGTGTTGAGTGGATTATCCTGTCATTTGTAAGGACGCATTTCTAATCTGGTAATAATTTTTTAATATATTGCACTACAGCATCACAGGTTTACTCATTTGTTTCTATTGCCTTGTCTTCACTCCAAGTTGTGGGGTTTTTATGGATTCATTATCAATGAGTACAGGAAAGACTTTTGTTAAATGTCTATTAAAAATTTATGTTCAGCTCCATGAAAATAACCACTTCAAGAAAATACAATTCCTGCCTTTTTCCTAGATATTTACAAGAGAAAAAGAAAAGTTCCCTGAATTGTGTGAAGCTTATAATATGCTGTACACTTTACTGAAGGCTGGACATTTCTCAGCTTGTAGTTACTACTACACTCTATTCTTGACAAAATCCACCTACAATTAGAGAAGCGGAGAAATGCCAAAGAAATACCCATGAACACATCACTGCTGCTCACAATTGTGCCATCTGCTAAGTTCTCTCCATTTCCTAGTACATAACTCTTGCTTTATAAGCGTGAAACTATCTGATAGATACATGAACACTCATTTTCTAACAAACTGACCAAACTTCAGCTTAACCACTCAAATACAAAATGTTATAATCCCTAAAGAAACTGTAGTTCGAAACATACATACAATAGGAGCATACAATACCATATGCTACTTTTCAGGCATTAAAATGAAGAGAATTATGTAGATACGTTAGAGAAAACTGGCAAAAAATATTGATTTTCACATTTCTTCTTATGTTCATTCATTAACTTTGTAGACTATATAGAGAGAACTGAGCCAAAAAAATTTCAAAAATTGATCACTTGCACTTGAAATCAACTCACTTGGTAAAAAAGCATTTGCAAGACAAATATATACAGTTAAAAAAAGAAACCGAACAATTTAGTGCAAAACTCTGGAAATAAAATAGTTGCTGAAATTACTTCGGTATGGGCTACAATAGTAAAGAGGACATCTACAACACAAGACAGTCACAGTCTTGAATCTTAAATGTCAGATGCATCATTACACTTCTGCTTTAATCATACAAAGGTTTTGGTAAAATAAGTTTTTAACTCATTACAACCATAATAGAAATTAATTTCTATTCTGCATTTTCCCGAAGCAAGGTGATGGGTACTTTTAAGGGAGAACTTAATTCTCGCAGTTGCCTACCCCATCTTTTTAATTTGTCACTGAACTGGCTCCAACAAACATCTTACACAAGGACTGAAGGGCTTGGTGCAGCTGACTCGTATGCAGACTTACAAAAAAGCCAGCTTTTGTTTCAAAATATTCATATCTGGTATTAGAAACCTTAGAGAGAAGGAAGATCTTCACAAGCACTGCAGGCCATATCTTATCTTTCCTCATCTCTGAACATATTTCAAAAATCTATCCACAATATTTCTCATCTGTGTTCTGATGGCTCATATTATTAAGAAAGGAAAATCAAGAGCAGTCACCTCGTTCCCCTCAACCTCTGCCCACAACCAAATGAGAGGTTCCGAGCAATTCTGCAATTCCACACACCAGAGCTCGACCACACCTTACAATTCACACATGCACATTGGGGGAATCCCAGGAGTGGTGTAAACAGGTAAATCCCTATCTTACCTCTATCTTCCCCCCTACAAAAATTGCCAGCTTTCTATAGACAGAAGCACACAGAACCCATAAACACTGGGAATCATTAAAGCTGTCCAGAAAGGTATAGGTCCACCTTAGGACCTATTAGACCCCTTCTATGCTTAAATTAGAATTTACTTTCAATACAATAGCTCATGATTCTAACCTCTTAAAACGTCATGTTTTGTCACTGCATATGAATTTCAGCACTACTAATACAAAGCTGTGTGTTTATGCAATGAATTCTCTCCTGCCTTGTGTCAGCTCCATACACTAATGCCTGTCTCCATAGCAGTCAGGACTGCTTCCACTGTCTCTGCACTGATTACACTGCTCTGTTCATTTTTGTTTCCAAGACTTCATCTCACTCCCTAGCTTCCTCGTTTTATTAATGTTATTATTATACTATCAAAGCTTTTGAGACAATGCAGTAGGAAATACACTGCATTAAGAGAAGTCATAGTAAATTCATAGTAATGGCAGATATACCCCTTGTTTAGGCCATGCTGTTTTATAAGACACAGAAATAACATACAGCAATGTGCAATGTGTTGGGTATATTTTGTATTTTTAGAGTTATCATGGAGCTGAAAATTATATGGTGAAGCACACAGTGACAAATAAAGAAACAAATCCAAGGTTAGGGATTCATGCTGCCCAGCTGTGAAATCTCTTGAGAGCTATTTTCAATGATTAAGACATCACAGATATTCACATGGCAAGAATGAGAAAGCAGTAATATTAACTAGCCAGTTGTTTTATCTCTTTTGACAGGACTTCCTCCTGATCATGTTTTATTCATTACCTAAGACTAAATCTCCAGCCAGTATAGAGCTATTGGAAAACTGGAGCTCTTGCCTTGCCTTACTACATCCCATGAAAAAGCATGACTGACAAGCTGAACCCTCTTTAAAAAGTGAGGTATTTACACCTGGAAAATGTACGTGTGTACACAATCTGTTCCACAGTACTGCAGGCATAAACCATTGCTCAAGCTGCCTGTATATGATATTTGAAATCAATGAGAATTGCACATTGTCTCACTCAAAAACAATACTGTTAGTGAAATATCTCTTTTCCGCTTGTGGATTTCCAGCCAAAGAAAACCCAAGCTACCTCAAAGAGAATTGTGACAAATCACCCGAACATTTAAAACGTAAGGAGAGCCAAAAACTTTGCCAGCAGATGAACAGGAAGAAAGGGGGGAACACCCAGAAGCTATGCAGATCAGGGCAGAATAGGGTGTTAAACTTACTAACTTTTATTCAGGTTCATCCCTGCACTTTTTTTTGTGACATGTATGCACTGGACAGTTTGCATAAAATTTCCACAAAGTGTTTCTGGACTTAGATCACTTATTGAGTTGATACATGACATCTATGAAAAGCATAATCAGACAAAAGTGTACATTCAATTCCCTTTGAGGCTACATCATGAGACAAATGGGAATATTATTAGTGCACCCTCTTGTTGCTTACTCTAGAGAAACAAAAAGACTTTGTTGTTGTTATTACAGCAGATTTGAAAATCAGAATCAAAACCAAATGCACTCAAGTTCTCAATGTTATGCAAATGTTTCCTTTCCCAATTCTACTGAGGTACCACTGTTACTGGAAGAAACATTTTCCACACAAGAATCAAGAAGAATTAACCTCAGGGAACCAACAAATCTCACATCTCTAATGTTTCAAGATCCTGCAAAGTGACTTGAAGAGTTATGCACAAATCTATGACATATCTGTATATTTCTTAGCTCAGTGTTTCTCAAAAAAGCTTATCATTTTTAAGCCAGACAAAAAAAAAGACAGAAAAATGAAGGCATGTTAGATACACCAGTCTCAAAAAAATTCATGATAAAGTGTTCAAGGTCCAGCTCTCCTGCTGCGATGCTTTATGTAATATATGACCATCACGTCTGGCAAGATTCGCACAGGTCTGCCCTTGATTTGTGTTAGGAAAAAACAGAAAACCTCACAACTATTCATCATTCCCAAGAATTAATCTGGCTCCCTGATGTTTCCAATTTTACAGTGATCCAAAGAACCCCCCAAAACCACACCTGAAGCATCACTCACAATTACAGATGATAGCTGAGGGAGACCAAAGTGAATTCCCTCCCCAGGCATCCCAGAGCACTCTCCATCACAGCAGTGGCCCTGGAGTGCTGTGGGATGGGGCCACCAGAGACTCAGACTTGCTCTGGAAGCACTGACACCGGGACATGAACCAGCCCTGAGAGGCTTTTACCTGCAAAGATTGTGCAAAGTGGCACCAACACACACGGTGCTTCCAGCCTCAGGAACTGTCACATTCTATTGAAGCTTCCAAGAAACTCCAGACTTCTGGCCCTCTTCACAGCCATCAGAGAGCAGCTGAACAGCTACATGGGCACAGCTTCAGTCCCTGCGTGAGCTGTACAGAACAGGTGGCACTTGGTGGCTTCAGTTTGCCCTGAGCAGCCCCTGAATGGTTCATGGACAATCATACTCACTTTCTTATTTCATCTTTTCCACTACTTCTGCAAAAGGGACTGAGACTTGGCTGGAGTAAATGTAATTTGACCAGTCTGACTGCTCTTCAATTCTCAGCTGAGCTTATCACAGCCAGCCAACAGCCAGCTTATCACAGCTAGCCAACAAATACAGTCATTACATCAGGCCAGAGAATTTCAGGATACACTTTTCCCCTAACAGCTCAATACATCATTCACAAATGTAACAAGTACACTGTAGACACAAGCACTGTGTGTTATAAATGCATATAAATGCAGGGTGTTTCCACTAAAAGCAGTAGAAGTTATTGTCAACAGTAAGAAAAGGTGGTCAGGTCCCTGTGGATCAAGAAGTGCTGCTTGAGAGAACTTTTCTTGCTTCTCTCTGGTCCCGTGGGAGAGAAAAGCCTCTCACGAGGGCTCTCAGTAGAGTTTACAAACCAGGGAGACCTGCAGACCTTGCTAACCTTTGTTTATGGTACAATAGGGAAATATTTTGACAACAGGACGTCAGCCAATCACCCTTAAGAAGGTGGCTGATCTTTTAACCAATTAGGCTATGGAGAAAAAAGATATAAAAGAGTTGTAAAATAATTAAATAAGTCACTCTTGCTGCACATTTCCTGGCTCTTGGATCTCTCTCCTCCCTCCTACTACTGCGGGATACAGCGACAAGGTCCCTATGGTTTAATAAGATGTTAATTAAACATTTATTGAAATACCAACTAATATTGTGCTTGATTAGCAGATGTATAGTACTCCTAGAGGTTTTTTTCAGAGTATATCATGTATCTCACATCATTCATTGCCCCAAAAATGCTGCCTCATTTAAATCCTTAGATCACTGCTGCTACTTTTCACACAACTCCATGGAGAAGGAAAGGCTTTCTTAGAAAATTAGGAAAAAAATTTCCTTTCTATACAAAGGCTATTTGAATGGAGCTTTAGAATTTGTTTAGCTTTTCAACCAATCAGCTACTTATCAGATTCATATAACGAGATTTGATGCTCTCACCTAGCATTTGTAATTACCCGACACATATAAAAAAAATTAACTGTACCAGTGAATTTACCTTTAAATCAAAATACTTTCCTATCAGCAGAATAAATGTACACCAGAGTCATGTCACCTGCACTGTGACACGACCATTCAATGTCAGAATATTTAGTTTATTTGCAAGATTCACTACAGTGGTTTTGTAGAGCAATAAAACCTCCCAAAATCTTGCAATCCCAGGGAAACCTCAAGCTACCATGCATTCTTCAGCGTTAAGAAATGCTTGAGAAGAAATAAGCCAAGGAAATGTGGAGATCTTTGACACAGGAAATAGAACCAGCAGTTGTGGCAGCTGACTGCCAGTCTGGCAGAGAAGGCAGGATTATCCCTGCCAGCTATCCAGCAGCACAGACAACCAAGACTCCCTCCCTCCTGTTGTTCTTGCAGCTACTGGGAATGTAAAGCACCTACTGATGGGCACAGGCAGCTGGGATTCTCTCTTTTTCACCTTCCCAGCAGCTCAGCAAGTGAAGGATGGGCCACACGTACCATAGATATATATATACATATATATATATATATATATATATCATTGGAAGTAACATGTTGAAGGACATCGTCTAAAAATATTGACATTTAAAGGCATAGTAACAAGAAATAACAGTTCTTGCTTAACTGGTTTTCATAAACTGTTCTTAGTGTATAGATGCTTCACAGGAAGTGAATGGCACAGAAGAACTATGC
This sequence comes from Platysteira castanea, assembly GCA_013397175.1. Classification (NCBI taxonomy): domain Eukaryota; kingdom Metazoa; phylum Chordata; class Aves; order Passeriformes; genus Platysteira; species Platysteira castanea. The sequence continues at coordinate 916,975 of VYXC01012826.1, forward strand.
ACCACACAGGGTATTTTCTTTCTAAATTCAAGCCATTCAGCCTCACCACCTCCATTTGGCAGACCCATTCTCATCTCAAGACTAGAAACCTCCAAGTAGAGCAGTTGCATCAAAGATCCTGAGAATAGCTTCTATTCTCTCATCACTCCACTCATATATTTCTAAAATAATACTGCAAAAATAAGCTTAATTTATTCTCTTTACTGAACCACTGTAATTACAAGTAGCTGCTCAACACTGAAATTTAATTTTGATATATCATATTGTCAGACCAAATCCTTCACAAGCTTTTATTGCTATACCACGTGCAGTGGAATGCATGGTGATGCAATCAGTATGTAATGACCAAGGCTGTAAAATAAACGTAACACTGCACAGATGCATAAATAATGTATCATTTCCTGAACTTGATTCTGACATAAGGCTTCACCAACACAAGCCTAAAGAGAGATGTGGTGTTAATTTTTCCATTTTGCATATAGGAACACATGAGAAATACAACCATATGAAGCATGAGAGGGTCAAATTCCATCCACTGGAAATTTTCCAGAAACGCATTATATTAACCAGATCAAGGCAAAATTGATATTTTGCACTGTAAATTGCCTATAAACACTGGGCATGGAGACATTGATGTTGTCAACAGAAATCAGCACTTCTCTTCGTGGCTTTTCACAGTCAGATCTCAGAGAATACTTTTTAAGTCAAGCATCAAATTTGTGGCCTTGAATACAAGTTCCCTGGTATGTAATGTATCACTTAAACAGATCAGCTTAAGAACATCCATTTCTCAACCACCAAACTCAGTAACTCCCAAACTGTAGAAATTCTCCTGGAATAGGTCACAAATTCTCTCTGAAATATAGAAGAGATATGCAAGAACCTTTTCTTTCCAGCTGTAAGAAAAAACAGTTGCTGGTGTAGTAACTGTGCAGAGGACTTCAAATTCTATTGGTTTTTTCCTCACCCTAAATAGTAAATATTTCATGGATACAACTGAGGTAAGCAGTGCACCCTCTGGTAGAAGAGGAAGGAGCCATCAGCTCTTTGTGGGAACAGATTCATTACACATTCTGGAAGACACGCAGTGGAACAGAAGTGTATTTTCTTTGATACTTTAAAAAACAATTGAAAACTAAACTCACTTGTAAATGTTGGGAGTTGTCCGTCATATTGTCCTCTCGCCTACGAACTTCTTCCAACAGCTGTGCATTCTTCTTTTTCTCCAGTTGCTGATTGTGCTTCAGATTGGCAACCTTCTTGCTTTGGTCCTTCATATGTCTAAGAATTGCACACACACACCCATTAGTGTAAATGGCTGCAAGCACTTCTCTTGCAACAGAGATTAATTTTGTGACTACAACACAGGACATGGATTCTCCAACAAGTATTCCAAGTATCAGTTGTAACAATAAAACTTCATCTTGTTTTGGAGATGGCATATCAAACCAGCTTTCAGATTATACAGTGGTAAAGCACTTATTTGGACTTACAAGATTTCTCCCTTTTTATGATTTGCTCATGAAAACTCATACATATTCTGAGGTCTCTGCAGAAAAATTGTTAAAAGAGGGAGATTATCCAACAATCCTCACTCAGTGCATTCAGGTACAATTTTAATAGGTGCTTCAAATAGCATCAATTTCCAAGGCAGCAGAAGTTGAAGGTGATGACTAATGTATGTTGTGAAATTCTAGTTTTATTCTATTTTTTTTTAAACCTAGACTACAAATACAGTGTTTAGGAGGATTAAAGTGTGATAGGCTAGAAGGTCGGGTCATAAATATGACATGATGAATAAAGGATGCCTTTACAAATAGCTTTGTACATGACAAAAACATTTCTATCATCTTTAATAATGGGACTTCTTTCTACAAAAGATAATTAACAGATAGATTTATGAGCCATTCCTAAGAAAATGAAACAATCTTTGTCAACATTACATGTTTTCTTTTGTTAAGATTGTATTAATAAAAAAATAATTGTTTCAATATTTAATTATCTTTTATAGTGGATGCGATTCATTAAGTTACCAGACACATTTCTGAGACTTAGCATGAACCTTTTTAAGAAAGAAGGCAAATTAATTTTGCCTAACAGGTAGTGAAAACATGTCCTTGCAGTAATACTTCCTACCTGCTTGAATTCTTAGATATTATTTTCCAGACTTTCTTTGACTTGGAGGAATTTGCTTCCTTTTATCTATAAAAAATGAAAGTCACGTGCAAATTCCTAATGAGATCTACTCACTAATCCTATTGTGGCAAATGAAGAGAATATAATTCAATGTCCAAAAGGATCACTGAAAGTCCCTCCTTTGCTTCCACATCAGAAGCCGTGAAAAAAAGTTACGGAATACATTTTTTGCACAGATTTTATTATGCTAAAGAAATTGGGTCATTCGACATTTACTTCTATCATTGGAATCTTTGTCCTACCAGTGTTTTTTTCACTATTTATTTATACTGAAAAATTAGGAATTAATATGCAATCAATAAATGTGCCATGGTATTAAAAAATTCTTTAAAGACCCTTCATGTAAAAGTTTGTAAGTACAGCACATAAGAGAAAATCTAATCAATTATAACTAAAAGAAAAGTAACTGCAATTTGCCCAGAAAAATAAAAACATGGACAACTGGTTCAAATATAGGCTATTTGCTTGCAACTCCAAGTGAAAATCAGTTCCCTGTCATGAGTCTGTCTCATAATTGTAAGCACAGACTCACTCAGCATAAAACCAAAATTAATATTGGAAAAAAACTACTTCCACAACTTCATATATAAATGTATTTGGCAGGAAATTTGGTGGTGCAATATGGCTTTGTGTTGTTAAAACATAAATTGGTTTCCAATCTCATGTTGAGTAAATGATAAATTCATTTATATTTAATCTCTGTAAGAAGTTCAATTTTATGCCAACGCTAGCCACTTCTTTCATCACCCCTCCCTCACACAACTCCCCACTGCAGTTCTGTCTAATGCCACACTGAAAAGCAGAACACGGGAAAGCTGCAAAGGAAAACATCTGGGGCCTGTGATATGCAAAACCTTGAAGAGAAGGAAATAAAAGAAAGCTCTGTCGTAGACTCTATTCCACAACTGGCTACATACCTATGGAAATGAAAAGAAAATGCTACAGTTAAAAACCCTAGCTGAGGAATTTTCTTTTAGGCCTGCATTACATGTACTGGGGGAGTTCACTGCAGAAAATAAGTACAAAAACATATTCCTAACCAGGTTTGGTTTTTTGTTGTGTTTTGTTTATTTTTTTAATAGCAAATATTAAATATAATCCTTGGTCCAGCAGCATTTTTGAGTTGCTTGCTCTGATATGTTTTCATGTGGCTCTTCTGTTTCTAAAATGCTTTTGAATAAAATAGAAGATTAGGATAAGTAAAAAATATGCATGAAAAATAGAAAAATATTTGGAAACAGTACCCAATCAGCATAAAATACCATATGCCATGACCATGGAGGATATATGATAAAGTATGCACATAGCTTACTAGTAGCTATGCTGATATGCATAGTTGAGTCTACATTACTCTTTATCATGCAGAATTCATTTCATGTGTTCTGCTACACTGCTTGAATTTAAAGCTCTAAGACCACAAAATTCATTAGATAGAATAAAATAAATAAGAACTAGTGCTTAAGACATGTGTAAAATCTGAAGTGTATGTTTTAGGGGTCTGGTCAGTAGAATTCCTCTTACCATCACAAGTTAATCATTTGCTGCTAGTGTAGCATTTTCTGATAGTGTAGTTGTCCTAGAGCAGGAAGATGAAATTCACAGCTCTCTGATTTTCCACATTGTTATAGTTCGTTTTGAAGTCAGTCATCTATTCTCTTTTAGGGTTAATTTTATTATTTTTTTATTATTATTATTATTAACCTATTCTCTTTTAGGTTAATTCCTCAACCTCTGAGCCAGACATTACAGTCATCTCAAGCTAGTTATTAACCAAGACTCTGCTGCTTTTGTGATTTTACAANAATAAGTTATGTTCTGTTCCAGAATTATAAACTGAAGGATGTTATGAGCAACTCCTAGGTCATTTGATAATTCAATATTAGAGAAGCAGTATTCAGCAAACACCTATGCCACATAAACACTAGATGCCAATAATATTGGACGTTAATAAAGAAGAGATGAACACCAGGTAAAGAAAAAATTCTAAATAAAATCTTAGTATTTTAGTACATTAGACATTCTCTCGCTCCTAAAGAAGAGAAAAAGAATATTTAAAGTAACATTCCTCTCTAGAAGCTACCTGCTACTCACTAAGTTCATTAATTTCTTATCCCTAGATTGAGCCATTGCTCGTAACTGAATATTCATTCACCTTAGNCTCTTTTAGGTTAATTCCTCAACCTCTGAGCCAGACATTACAGTCATCTCAAGCTAGTTATTAACCAAGACTCTGCTGCTTTTGTGATTTTACAACTTCACAGAACTGGAGAGCCAGGCTGCAAACCAGCTCTAAAGCACCCAAGTCCAGAGTACACTGAAGTGGTGCCAACACTATATTTGGCTTAAAGAAATTATGTTCTGAGCTCATAAACATTTAAGAAACAAAGCAGACTAAAAAGCAGCATAGATGACTAACTCTTTGCACAGATGCCTAATCTTGGCCAAACATTAAAAAGTAGGATTAATGACAGTTTTTGAGATAACAAATTTACATTTGTTTGTGTTCCTATGGCTAAAGCCAGTCAGCAACTGCTATAAAATATCTAGCAGCTTAGGAACAAAAAAGAATTCAGAGTGAAACTAAACTGTCTTGAAAACAGATCTAGAATATAAACACATCTTGAATATAAAATAAAATAAAATAAATTTTTAAAATAA
>VYXC01012826.1:921883-1251099 GCA_013397175.1 Platysteira castanea
TGTTCTGTTCCAGAATTATAAACTGAAGGATGTTATGAGCAACTCCTAGGTCATTTGATAATTCAATATTAGAGAAGCAGTATTCAGCAAACACCTATGCCACATAAACACTAGATGCCAATAATATTGGACGTTAATAAAGAAGAGATGAACACCAGGTAAAGAAAAAATTCTAAATAAAATCTTAGTATTTTAGTACATTAGACATTCTCTCGCTCCTAAAGAAGAGAAAAAGAATATTTAAAGTAACATTCCTCTCTAGAAGCTACCTGCTACTCACTAAGTTCATTAATTTCTTATCCCTAGATTGAGCCATTGCTCGTAACTGAATATTCATTCACCTTAGATACACTGCTCCATAAAAATCAGCCCCATTCCTCTTCCCAAATCTTTCTGACCTGAGATGATTTTTTATAATCTTTCTCAACACACAGAATGCTCCACAGTCATTCATTTGCAGCTCAACTCAGCACTAGATTTAAAATCAGGTATCCAAATGACAGCAATGCCCACACCTCTGTTTTCCTCAGCATCCAATTTTTCGAGAAAAGTGTCCTCAGAATGCCAGCACTGGAGTCAACAGACTGCAGCAGCTCTGACTGCTGAAGAACCATCATCTGCTAAATATTTAGATACACTTAGAGTATCATAGATCCAAGTGAGACAGAAAAAAAGAAAAGACAAAAAATTCTCAAACAGCCCTTTAGCTTCATCTCTCATGAAGTCCAACCCAAAGAACTTAGAGCCCATCACTCTTCCTGTGCAAACAGCAAGATGCCCTTACCTCAAATGCACTGTTCATTCTATTTAATCTTTTAATTGAAATGTCTTTGTAGCAGACAGACATCAGTGCCACGGAGACTCAGACCCCTGATCAGCAGAGAGATAAACAGCAAAACAGCAGCAGCACTTCGTTCCTGCTGGTATGAACATAACTGTGATGACTACACTTGAACCATGTTTGGGGCTGTTCATGTTCTGGAGCAGCACACAAATCGATCTCGCAGGTCTAACTACAGGACATTTAATTCCCTCAGTTCAACTTTTTAAGACAAATATTAAACACTAAGTTTCTGCATATATGTGAGTAGAATTTAGATTTTATTTTACAGTAGTGTGTGTTGTCTAACCTCCAATGCTTTAATCTCTGATAGCTATAGAAAATCACACTATTTCACTAAATTCCCTGCTTTAATTAGCCACCTGGGTACCTTGGCCACAAAGCTGGTAATGTCAGCCAAAAATAAGTGTTACGTGTTAGTATAGCCTTTACTCTATTTCATAAAGGGGTTTTTTTCCCTCAAAGCATCCAAAAAATGCAGACATGCAAAATACTCCCAAGAGCAAAATCTGTAACATTTTCTAAAGGAATATGTCTCTGCAATAATTTTAATCACTTTAAACAGCATTGCAATGGGACCAGCTGTCTGCAAGTCAATCAAAAAATTCTCCAGTGTGCAAGGAAGCTGTGCTCCTCAGCAAATAAAAGATAACAAAATCAGAGTGCAAACAATGTTTTCAGGGAAACAAGCAAAAAAAAAAAAAAAAAAAAAAAAAAATCCCAAACCAAGCCAACCAGATCTATTTAATTAAATACAATTTAGTCAAAACAAGTAATCTATATAAAATAAGAAATTTTCAAAAATGTGTTTTAAAATCCAATACAGTACACTTATTTTAAATAAACAAACAACTTCACCCATTGTTCTAGGAAGGCACTGGGTAGAATATTACCATCATCATTACTTGAAAAAAATATTTTTAACAGATCATTTCTTTCTTCTTTATAAATAGTCCACACCTTTACAAAGAATTCATTTATGTGAGCAGTGAAACAAATCTTAACATTTTACTAGGCACTCTGGGTCTCTGCAGCTAGTCATGCAGAAGACCTGATCCTGTAAATCCCAACCATGTGAATGTCCATTCCAAATTACGTTACTTCAGCAAGACTCAGTAGAAACATTCCTAGCAGTTCAGTCCTCACTGTCTTAGCAATGAGAGTCTCGGCAGGTGCTTCACCGAGTCACAACTAAACGAGCATAAGGGTAATGCTTCAGAATTTAGGTCTAATTTCACTGAAATCCAAAAGCTAGAATTTTGTTAAGATGTAAGCAAAGTTAAGTATTGTTCCTGGCATTTTCATGGAAATAAAATGCATTTGCTACTACCTATCTATAAGCCCGAAAAACAAAGCTGGGCTGGACTCTAACAAACACCACAAGAGATGTTAAGAGGGGTATTGACAGACACATTCCTGACACAAACAAGGACACTGTTTATTCATTTACAGCCCCGAGATGGATTTTTCTGTAGAAAATAGATATTACCATGATAAGGAAACCTCTACTTGTGACAGGCTGAATTTTTGATATAACAAAGAAAACATCTCTTGAAAAAAAGCAATTTTTTCTAAAAGAAAGCCCTCATGCTTGACTGCTGAACTAATTTAATAAGTTAGACTATAGTCACTGAAAGTTTTATACTATGGTAATAAAAAACTAAGCAGTGACTTTCTGTGCTGCCATTTGCATCTAAAACTTTCATGTTGGTTTTTTTTAATCAAGATCCTATAACCTAAAGAATTATTAGTGTCCAAAACATCACGTAAAATCTAGTATCTCCTTATTCTTAGCTTTTCTTACTTTCTTTTGTTAATTATCACAATTGTCACACTGATAAAAAATTAAATACCTTAAATGAATAAACAAAATCAATTATCCCAACCATTAAGAAATGAATTGGTCTATCAAATTTTAACATTAAAAGCAGAAATACTCCTACAGTCAAAGACCCTTTAAAAAGCTCACATATTAATACAGAGCACTACATATGCACAGGGGAGTAAAGTGCTTAGAATGAAAACTTCTTAAAGGAGAAATAATAAATAAATAAGCATTCCTTGGTTTTGTTACACATACTCAAAAGAAAACAAACAAGCCAAGAATTTTTTACATCTGTTTTCATAAAGGCCACATCACTTTAAAGGAACACTTCACTCCCAGATCTCAAGGAATTCCTTTCTTTGCCTATCTGACTAACCTATTGCCATCCTATAAAAAAACAATCCTGTGAATCCTGTCTCAGCATTGCCCTTCTTGCCCTCATTATCCCAAAGCAGAAAATCTAGCAGACCTCATTCCCTCTCTTTTCCCTTTCTCTATAAAAGGACTGTATCTTCCCCTGTTTCCCACAGTAAAGGAGCAGAAGCAAGACTTCAACTCCCTTTATAATTGCTTAAACTCCTAACCTGTGTGACAACATAATCTGTGACCCCACGGCTGATGCTGTGACAAAATTTCATTTTTACAATTGTGCTACTTGATCTTGTAACTAAAAAATTCTATTCTACAGTGACATAGAGGGAAGTAGCTCAGCTTCCTTAGCATGTCTATTATCATTTGGGATGAGAAAGAAAGCTTGAGTGGATGCCTTCTGGAGAGACAGGAAAAATGTTACCATCCTGTGGCTGGATCTCCCCTGCTGCCAGGAAAGCTAACGGGACATTAAGATCTTCCCATGGGAAAGAAACTTATAAAAACTGAGTAAAATTTTGTTGCCTTTTGAGCAAGACAATTTGCAGGCAGGTAATTCTCTCTGGTTAACCTTGGCTAAACTGACTTTATCTTAGAAAATAAAGGCCACTATTTTCCACACGCCTGTGAAAACATTATCACAAGCAATTAATATAATCTCTGACTGAAGAAGAATGCTTGCTCCTCTTTCTGCCATTCACCTGATGCAGAGACTACAGCAAACTCCACGTCACAGTTCATCTGCTCATCGGAACTGGGAGGTACCCCTCTGTGTTCTCTCCACATCTCTTTGATAGAAAGAACTGGAAACAATCACCAGCACAAACATGGGACAAAAAAATCATCCAAACCAAGTAATATTAAAATAATTTTTAAATATCTAAAAAAAAAAAAAAAAAATTAATTCCTATATCTCTAATTCTCCAATTGAATGCAAAAATGCCATCATGCCCAGAATTAGTAGCTACGATAAATGAATTTTAGTATATTCAAATTTTTCATTACATTCCCAGCTCCTATTACTGATAGGTTGCATAGCAATTTCATTTTCACCCAAAGGAGAAGGCTTGTAGTCCATAGAGACCTGTAGGTCTCAAAAAAACCCTTCTTCACATCCCCTTACATTCCCTGCCTTTAAATCTCATTATTTTAATTGCTTGAAGGCTGGCTTCAGGTTTCTTAATACTCACATTATGACAATTTTTCAGTGAGACAATTATTTTGCCTCCAAATGCACCACAAAACAATATTATTGTCCTGGGACAACCGCAACTCTGCCTGGTAGAAATACTGCAAGTGTCACAGAAGTCACTGAAACATTTCTCACCTCAAAGACAAAAATGTGGGAGGAAGGGTTTACCTAACACACACTCTGGGAAGTTTTCCAAAATCTTTATTTAAGAAGTGTTTAGTCTGACACAGTTCCCTCCAAAGCCCTGGAGAGATCCTCGAAATATCCATGTGAGGATAATGCATGAATGAAAGAGACGTACTAAAATCCTGTTCCAAACTATGGTTCATGTCACTTTGTTTCAGCACAGATCTGCACTGCAACCCCTGAAGCTCCGACCCAGCGCATTGCACTGCTGTCTTCCTCAGCACATTCCTGCTGGATGACACTTTACAAGAACATGTGTGAAATTCGTACCAGAAGACTCATCTGTCACACATCTCTCTCATACACCCAGGACTGTCGTGCATTTTCTTCTGATGTTCTTCTTTAAAAAGAAAAGAAAAGCGCTGCTGATGACAGCACACTAGATGAGAGGGATATTTGATCTGATTTAATACGGCAATTGCTTGCTCAGCTATTTTATTAATTGAGACCATTAGCAATAACTGTAACCAGTTTCAGGCAGCAAATCATTTGTTGCCTGAAATTTGCAACCAAGGAGTTGCAGCCCTGCTACCGGTCCATCAGCGCCTTCCCAGCCGTAGTCCAGAAAAGCTTTTTTCTTTAAAATACCAAACAAACAAACAAACAGGAAAAAAAAAAGCTCCACCACCTCCTGACACTTTCCAGTTTTTCTCTGCATCCAACTGCCCCACAGCATGTCCAGCCCAGCCTGACAGCAATCAGGATCACACCCCCTCTGCAGCACTCCATGTTTCATTGCAGTTTCCTTCTGGAACAAGTCTTTTGACTGCATCTCCTCGCTCACCCTAGAAGCTCTCAGGATCAATCCAGCCATTACCATTCAATACATAAATCAAGCTTTCCATACTTTTGCAGTAACTTCTTCAGACCTCCAAATAAATCAGGTACACTTTGTATGACTCTTGTTTAGAAATAACAACTTCCCCTTATTATAAATTCTGATCAGAGCACAATCACATTGCCCAGGTACGTTGCTCCTGCATCGAGAAAGCAAAGTGTGAGTGGAAGGAGTGGTTCCACCAACAGCCCAATTCCTAAATTTAGTGCCCCTGTCTCTTTTCAGTCACAGCTTTTTGAGGGCAAGCTGTGCTATCTCACGATGATTCTTCACTCACACACCCCACCACGGTGCACAGGGAATCCTGAGAGCGTTGAGCCCGGGCAGTCACCAAGTTCCCCAGGGAGTGCTCTGGGGCTACTTTATTCACAGGTTCAAGAGGTAAAGAAAGATCCCTGTGGATCTTGCCCCTGAGGAAAACCAGTGGAGGCAGCAGGTCTGGAGAAGCATAAGAAATAGTGATGTCTTGAACCAGGAATCATGAAAGGGAAGAGTAACAGCTCCTTATGTTCTCTCTTCCCCAGCACAGAGTTGCGGTGTCACATCCAACCCAATCCAAAGTTGGTATTTTTCCTTCAGCAAGGTAGAGCTCTTTCCTCCTCATATACACTTTATACTGCATATCCATTTACTTTATGGAGGATTTACCCTCCAAATCAAATCTCAAAAAAAGTAAATCACTGAGAAATTACAAAATAGCCTTCCTTATTTATATAATCCCTTTCTTTTTTAACCTTTGCTTTCAGCAAACTGAAAGGGAAAGTACAGAACTAAGCAGACAGGTTCAGTAGTGAGTGGGATGAAATTGAACAGTGCATCCTCTTGTCCCAGGGCCCTGTTTGTATTGTTCATCACTATGATTTCTGCTTATTTTTTAACATATTATTTTACCTTTTTTCCTTAATGAAGTAGAATTCCAAGGGAATAAACTTTCTACTTTACTATTTCTTAAAAAAATTAAATTAACGAAAGTTTAAAACCACACATGTAATCAGATAAATTTAAATAATCTCCTCTCAAAATGTCATCTCTTTCAAAATGTTTAAATGCTAAAATATTGGTTCTGCGTATGTAGGGAACAGACTAAAAGAGAGACATGTCAGCAATCTGCCTGTTATCCAACGTGACAACTGTGTTTCTCACTCAGAATAACCAGTCTCTCAGATGAGTAATGTATATCACAGATTCTCTCAGTTTTCAGTAGTACACTATCTCAGTTTCTCCAGGGAAATTATCTTTGAACAACATATCACTCTGCCCTTGGAACCATCAAACTGACATTTGACAAAACTGTGGACGGCTTGTAGGTTAAATTTAAAACTCTGTTGAACCTTCCCTTACACATCTCACTGAGCTCCAGCCTCCCATGGAAACAATTAGGAAGGCCAACATCAGAGCTGGTGGGAAACTTTCTAGCACTGGTCAGTACAATACACATGGAAAAAAAATTCCATCTCCTTATCTGCAGGTGGAAAAGTTTGGGGAGTATACAATCTGCTGCAACCCAAAGGTGGGGGAGATCACTGTACACTGGTTGTGTTCAGAATATTTTTACCCTGTACTGGCAGGTGCACATGGGGGGATTATGCCAATGTATTTGATTTTCTTGTTTGTCATCAGTATCGATAGCCCACCACGTTACAAAACAGATGCAGCATTTTTCCAACCATAATAATCTCATAGAAGTATGGATGACTAAAATGACAGCTAAGAACATATTGATTAGCAGAATTATGTAAATTAATAGATCCGTTTCTTGAATTAAGTTTTAACCTTAATGAAGATTTCAAGCTGAGAAAACTTAACACTTCATTGAATTCCCACAATAAATTCTAATCATACTCTACAACTTATCTGGGACTCTAGGAGTGGAAGTTGGCAGGGTTATGAGGACAGTTTGCTTCAACAAGGTCAGCTGGTTTTTTAGGTCAATAAAACATAACAGGAATTGCACCTCCAACTGCTGAACAAATGTTTCTGCATATCAATCACCGAATTCCAGTGAAATCAACCATAATGACAGCCACATAGCATAATACCTTTCTTTAGGCTCTCTCGGGCTAGAGAGATTTTCAGTCAATGTTGAGTATGCTCTGATAGAAATGCAAAGTGGTCACATTCAGACAGTCATTTCATCATAGCCAACTCCAGAAAAAATGCATTTAATTAACTTCTGGAAGAAAAAAAGATTCTGAAAATAAATTGTTGAAGTATTTTCATAATCTGGGTGTAGTAACTATCCCATCAAGCACAAATGTGCTTGAAGTAGATAGAAAGTAAATTTAGAGTTCATCCAATTCTTTACTACAATTGATAAGCCTCAAACTTTAGAAACAAAACTTTTCAGCTGGAAAGTAACTTGTGATTGCGAAGTGCACTCTATATCAGGAAAAAAGTCCTGTCAATCTTTTTGTAATGAGCAAAAAGCTGTGCAGTTCGAAGACATCCCTGCTGGAAACTTCTCTGACATGTCTGACCTGTGAAATGTGACTAGTGCTTGGTTTTGAGGCTGGGACCAAAACTTCCCCAAGTTCTCCCAAGCTCTGCTTGTATATGAATAGAGAACAATGCTGTGCAAAAAGTACTTGGACAGAAAAATTATGAACACTTCAGAACTGAATATATTATAAAGGCAGATTGAACATTTGTCACGACTCTAGTCAAATATGCTGCATGGCAACCTGGAACCATATCTGCAAATGCAACACTTGGGAAGCTGCAATCTACCTGCAAAGCCTTTGCAGGGTACACCCTCCTTTAACTCCAGTCTCACTGATCTATGAAGAAACAAACACTTTTGCATTGATAATGGTGAACCTGTCATCTAAAACATATGTAGTAACTAGTTTCTAAAACACCAAGATGTTTTAAGACTTTGCTAATTTACAGTTTAACAGCCACCCATAAGCATGAGAAAGAAAATTAACATCAAGGCCTACTAAGAGAAAAAAATGTCAACTAGATTGATTTTTACTTCCAGCAAGCACCACAAGACATGTAATACTTGAAAAGTTTACTCAGAAACAGTGTGCAAAGACAAATGCTAGCTAAACTAATCTACAACCTGGAAGAATTTAAAACACGAACCTGACTAGATGAGGTTATGTACAAACACAGCATAAAAAACACACACAGACAACTCCTTTACAGTTATGTGCTGGTCCAGAATCTGGGCAGCAAAAATAGCTAAAAGTTTCTGAACCACTGCAACTCCTCATATCCTGTTTGTAAACAGTAAACGGGCAATGGCAAAGTATTAAGAATAAGTCTCTGATCTTCAGTATAAATCTCTCCGTATACAAGTGTCACTGTTCATTACCTGCTGGGTTGGGTTATCTACCAAAAAATTATTCCCAGTGTTGAACTCCCTAAACAAAGATAACATAAGCAAAACCGAAAGAAGAAAAAAATCTTGACACACAACAACATATGAATTGAATATGTTGTTAATAAACATTTTTTTCTTACAGGATTTCAAGAAAAAGATTCATTTACTGTAAAGTTTCTGGTCTAGAAATGAAATGACCAAAAACTTCACAACAGGGACAAGCAGAATAAAAACAACAAAATACAAACAGAAGTTAATAATGTGGAATCAAAACAGCGAAATAAATGAAGCATCAATGAAAACCTTCATTGTGGGAGGAGCATTAAGTAGGAGAGCAGAAAATACTGACCTGGAAGTCAAGCTGGTTGGAGTAGGGATGAAAGCAGCAGTTTGGAGAAAAACAGATAGGGAGGAAGACAGCAAAAGAGAATAAAGGGAGGAACATATTAGTTCTTTAAAAATATAACAAGCAGATGTTATATTAGATTATTTAAAAAAAAAAAAAAAAAGAAAGAAAAAAAACAAGGAAGGAAAGGGAAGGGAAAGCAACAACCAAAATAAAATTTCTGCAGAGCTATATCCTTGCCGTGCACTGAAGAAAACAAACTTTAAAGTAAAAGGGTATCTTGTCATTTGTGGATGGCAGAAAGACATCCATATTTATAACCATCCAAATTCATATACACACGAAATACAAATACAAATACATTGGATGATTACTGGCAGCATTTGCTGCCACACAAAAATCTCATCATATGCCACAAAGTCTTTCATTTGAACTATCATAGGTTTGGCGACCCTCATTCATTAAGTCTTCCAATGGAAGTCAAAGCAACTAAACAATTCAGCAACTTGTTCAAAGATATATTCAACTTGTTCAAAGTTCACAAAGCACTGTACCTAATAATCAAAGATGAAGATTTGACACCCCACCCCACCCCACCCTGGAGATGCAGCCCCTTCCAATGCTGACAGCAAATTTTTAATTCAGTATGAAGAAGAGAATTAATACTTCAGCACTGAAAATACTCAGATTTTGGTAACTTTATTAGTTAAAAAAATACCTAACACGCCCTTTTCAAATAAGCATGGCCAAAACAATCCCTATCCAGCTAGACTAGTCCTTAAATCTGTCCCTGATGAACAGCCTTTTGTGCACTTAGGAAAAGGAGCATATTTAACAGCCATAAAAGTACTTTTTTAAAAATGCAATTACTCCATATGCTGATGTTTTGTCTTTTGTGTAATGACTTGTCAGTGCTTTGTGGACTTACCTTCACGAGAATTCAAATCCAAATCAACTCTGAATTAATTGTAGTCTGAATACCCCGAGGACTTGAATACACATCTGTAGTGTTATATACCCACTGCATATGAGAACTAGATAACAAAAAAACCCCTTCATGTTTAAGAACAAACAGGTTTGTCTCATAGCTTGTATAATATTTTTAAATGGACTTTTATATTGTTGCAATCTTTGCTGAGAAGCTACACTTAGCCAAGCAAATGATCAAGTATCTCACATACCACTGGAGAGAAGTGGATCCAAGATTTTGCAATCTTCACCATGTTGTCATCACTTTCTTTCTCTTTTCAGTCTAAATTTACTGGCGGGTAATTTATATTGTATTATGTGCCAGTACTCTTTTACTGAAATCACTCTTCTTTCCCTGCAGTGCCTACCCCTTCCCATACTTTCACAGAACAAGCATCCCTACCGAGCTGTTCTTTTGACAGAGAAATAAACCACTGTTGCTCAGACCCCTCCTGTGTCATGAGCACTTCATTCCTTCTTACCAGCCCTCTCTGCACCTGTTTCCAGTTTTAATTCAACTTCCTGGAATATGACTGATGAGAAGTACACAGCAGTGTTCCACATAGAGCCTTGCCAGCACCTGATGACATTAATACCTTCCTATCCTCACTGCAGATATTTATTCTGACATACCAGGATTCACTCCTCATTATTTAGATCTCTGCTTCATTATTTAGATGATTCATAATGACACAGCCATAAGCATATTCACCCAATCTTTCTTTTCCTAAACTGTATCCAGGATTATCCTTAGTTTATATCAGGCAGCGTTACTGGTCAAATCTTCACAAACATGCATTTTATGCTATTGTATTTCACTGCATTTTGTGATTCAAACCCTCTATCACATTTCATAAATACACTTTTCATTCTAACCCTATTAATAAAAGCTTTAAACAATATGCTCCTTCAATCCCGACAGTTCTGTTTCAGGTGCAGCTCCCTCTCCTTGGTGAGGCCCTTTGCATTAAAACTGGAGCTGATCACTCTTATTCAGTTTCATCTACATTATTAAAAAAAAATAACCACAAAAACAAAAACCAAAATACCAAAAACCACATTTCCTTCATCAAGAAAACCAAAGACAAACAGCAAGCTAAGTTTAACAAAAGCACATTATACATTAAATGTAATATCTTGCATTTAATTTAAAACTTTTTTAATTATAAACAGATAAACTGTGAAAATTGTAATAAAAGTTATCAAATAGCTTTAGTATTTGACAGGATTATTACTGATTAACAGAAGTAGGTTCTCCTGTGTATTAATAAGAAACTGTAAAATACAAAATTAATATAGGGAGGGAGTAATTTAAGAAACAGATCAACGTGATTTTATATATGAGCAATAATATTAATCTGAAGTGATGACACTCAGGAGCGTGATAGTTTTTCAGCCAAGAAAATCACATTAAAACCAAAAGAATTACCATTCATATGAAGACTTTTTCATAATTATTAAAAATGTTCATCTGCCAAGTAGCACACACTTATAAATTTAACTGCCCATATCTCAAAGCAGATATTTCTACCCCTGAGTATTTGACACTTTCTGTGTCAATACTTTCTGACTAGTAGAACATTAGTATTCATCATCTTGTTTTAATTTTTGTTTGAATTTGTAAATGATAACTTTATTACAACCATTTTTATTTTTTAAACTTATTTATACAAGCACACCTCATTATGTTGATGAATTTATTTGTGAATATAATAAACACTGTGAGGATACCACAGCTTGCAATAGTCTAGATTATCATTTCCTCAGAAATTTATGCTTATATATTTTGAAAATTTATGTTGTTGCAATTATCTTGCAATGTAAAAATGTTGGCATAGCAGTAAACAGGATTCCAGTAAGCTACGAATAATAAATGCATTTTAACATTACATCCATTTTCCTACAAGATCCCAGAGATGCCCTTGCATCTGAAGTTTGAGGAAATGTCAAATATGTGATAAAGGTCCATAGCAAAGTTTAATTACTCCATCACCTTCTAAGTACAGTACATCCTCTTCAAAAGTCTGTGTTCAGTCAGCAGTACCACATTATTTTTGAAAAGTTATTTCAGGGTCAAGACCCTCATCAACAATAACAGACTAGAAATTGGTGTTTCAAAACTTCCCTGCTAAGAGTATAACAAATTTGAAAAGAAAATGAATACAAAATAGAAAATTCTCTCCATTGCATCACCCATTAGAGGGTTCTCAGACAATAAGAATAGATTAAATGCTGACAATGCTGTACCAATATCTCTGGATCCCTTAGTTCCTTGTATCTTTGTAATTGTTGTTTTGTAATCAATAATTTTTAATTTAATTCAAATAAATTTACTGGTGTCTATCAATTCTTTATCTCTTTTTACATAAACTATTTAAATCACATTAACATTTCCAGAAATTTGAGATCACAAGCTTCAATACTTCATCATGATTGTCTTTTAATGTTGTCATTTTAACATTCAAACGTTCAACATGTTCGTGATTGCTACCTAATAAAGGCCTTAAGATGATCCTCTTGGACAAAAGATTACTGTGCCTTATTGAGCCTGGTGTCACACAGTAATTCAGGTTTTGCGGTGCAAGGAGTGGATCAGCTGCTGTTTACTCCTGGTGGTCACACCTGGAGCTCCCGCATTAAAAGCTTGGGTCCGTAATTGTCCCTACAGGCCCTGCACCACTGCATGGAAAAGGCAGCACTTTGTCAACCACACAGAACCTCTAACAGTGGTGTCCTTTCCCATATGCTGCTTTGGGATTTTGGAGAGAATAGGCAGAACTCACGGGCATGGTGCAGAGTGACTACTCTTGGTTACTCACTTCTTCTGAGACCTCCTTTACACATTAAAATGGGTGCAAACACTTGAGTATTCTAAACTCTGATGTCGTGAGAGAGGCAATTGCTGATGAACTTGTCCTTCTGTAAATAATCAGTTCTATCTTAAATAAAAACCTTTTCTCACTTTGAATTTGAGGTCTCCATTCTCATGATGCTTAAAAGTTACTAAACTTCACCAAACATCCGCAAATAACAAGTTTTGGCAGCTGTGAAGGTTGATAAGCTACCATCAGTTAAAGGTGCTCTACACATCTTTCTTTCCATGCTGCTTGTTTTCTGCCCCCCAAGGTAACCAACACTTCTGACACACGTTCCTCTCTTTCACGGTAATGCTCCCTAATGGGTGCTTTGTCTTGACTGGAACTATAGCAATGATCACAACAATGAGATCACTTAAACTTCTTTTTTGGAACCATGAAACAGTTTTCTTCTGACTTGATCACAATAAAGCAATTATATAAATTATTTGAAAATATAGAATTCCTTCTTTCATTCAAGCGAGAGTGTCTAAGTAAAAGAAGGAAACAAATAAAACAGATCAATCAAATAAATAGCAGCACACCATATGGGAGAAGGTTCCAAGACCTATTTAATTACAAAGGGTATGAGACAAATCACAAAAACTTTCTCTCTCCATTATGGAAAGCCTCTACAACCCTCCCAGAAACAAGACAATCACTGTCTGGTCAGCATCAGAAAATATTTTTTTGAAGCAAAGACTACAGGAACACCGGGAAATAGTTACAACTATTATTGAATAGTCATGAGACAGGTTAGAAATACTTACCAGTAATTTTCAGGACCTCTAAGAATGAGTGATGATGTTCACACTTGAAGAAATGTGGGGACAGGTCTGATTCACCAGTTACTAGAAAGCAGGCTTGTTCCCCAACACGGTTTTCTGTGAGGGTTGTTGTCCCTGTAAATTGCACATGACTTTTCCTGCATGTGCTTGTTTTATGAAGAGTATTAAGAATTGGAAACCTTAAATTTTTCCAGAGTCAGCAGACAGGAGATGCAGTTCTCAAATAGCCCTTTTTTGTTCTTTTACAAGGCATAGCAAGTACTCCGTTAAAAAACATACTCTGCTCTTAACTTCTCTGCTCTGAAATGAAGGTCAAGTAAGCAAAGATGCTACTCAATGTAAGACAAATAATACAAAAATTACCTTTCTAATTCAGCAATTTTCTTATCTTTGTCATTCTTCTCATTCTCTACTTCCTTGAGTATTTCTAGAAGTCTGTCAACCTCAGCCTGAGCTTTGCCACATTCTTCTCTATAGTACGATGCCTCTTTGTCAAGCTGTTTCATTCTGTCTGCAAATTCTGGATTCATCCGTGCCTCTTCTTCAGCTTCATGAGCCTTCAGAATCAATATTTCAAAAAAGATAAGGATGACAATGACTTAAATAGCTTTCAGAGCTTTACTTCTTCAGTCTCGGAGTTCAAGTTTTCATTAAAAAGGATTATGGGTACTTCTGTCTGATGACACTTTTCTAGAGATGCATTATAAAAATAAATGAAAATATCTACATAGTCAAATTCTATCATCCTGAAAGAGAAGAGGATTTATTAAGGGGGTTTTACATATTCAAGTAACTCCATTTTAAAGGTGTTTCTTCAAATTTAAAAAAAAATCACCTTGTAATTCATTCAATTCACATTAAGCTCAGTGTGTTTTGAATATATTGGCAATTTCTTTAAAAATCATGTCCTCTTTCTCTATATATGTAAACACACACACTTTGTCCATGTATATAAATACAAACACAGATACATATATACATATCGTATATATCTGTATCACCAGATGTCTCAAATGGAGTTTGATACAAAGATTTTAAAAGAAAGAAATTTTTTTAAGGTAGCAGTGATTTTAAAAGATAAACCAATAAACTAAGAAGCTGCTTTCAGCAGACATCTGACCCAATAATCCTTTTTATCTTATCATTAATACTTAACCTGAAACATCAGAGGAACAAGCCCAGTGGTGGAAACAGCACAAACCTGGCAAACACATGCATGGATGGGTGGCAGTTTCACAGACAAGAGAGAACGCAATGAAAACAACAACAGTGCAGAGCCCAGTCCCACTCCCATCAAACCTAATGGCAAAAACCCAATTAACTTCAATGGGAGCATGATCTGGCACCAAGTGCTTTAAACTGTTGGCTGGAATAATCACAGACAGATGGAAACAACAATGCACTGCAATGCTTAGCCTACCCCTTGCTTCCCATTATTCCTAATTGGCATCTTGAAAGAGCAGGCAAGGAAAAAACAAGTAGTTTAAGGCAGTGCACATTAAACATAGAAAATTCAGGTAACATACAGGATTTTTACATAAATTCATTATATTTAGAACTGAAGGTCCTCCAACTATCTTAGTACACAGAGAAGATGTGGACTTACTTATCCTTCTTAATTTCAGGGAATGGACAATGCAAGCAAGCAGTGTAAGAAATGCAGATCAGAATGAAGCATGCATGTTTGGGAAAGAATTAATATAAACTACGGATACTAGAAGGTCCATATTCTTTGCAATGGTTAAAATTTTCTGTATAAATAAAGAACAAGTCTGAGTTTACTATAAATACAACAAAAAAATTGAAATTACCAGGAAAGAACCTTAGTGGGATTTGCATGTAACATATCATTTAAGCATGAGGATAATAAGAAAAAGATAGTAGATTTGAAGTGCTATTTATCTTACTCTGAGATTTTTATTCAGAAGAAATATTTCATTACCAAAAGAAGCCAAGGGAATGACATGAGGAGCCTAATAAACCTTCTGACCTTGCTCTTCAAAATCTCTGTTTTGATAATAATACATGCTCCAGTCCTGAAATCCATGCATATCAGGACTCTTTGACCACACAACTTCTTTCAAGGTAACACTCAAGGAGTACCTTGATTTTACTGTTTGGGTGAGATGCCAGCAACAGATTCCTTTTCAGCCTCATGATCTTCCTTAATAATAAACATGGGTTTATTTTATACCAATTTTTAATTGTGTCAAGAAATTTACTTTCAACTAGCTTTTTAATTTTTGAAGCCAATGCAATACTCAGATTCAAGGCCATTTATTTGAGAAAACACTTTGCTTGTCCATCATTACTATTATGATATTATACACTTTTTTATCGTTGTGTAATTTTGCAAGGAATAAAAATAATTCCATAGGTTGAAAAAGGTAAATTCACTCTAGAAAAAAAATACAACCCAACTCCCACCTTCAAGACATTAAGAAACTTATGCAAAAAGCATGTTGTTCATTATTGCTCTTCAGATTTCTCCTCCTCTCCCGAGGGTAAATCCAGAATTCCAGTTCCCCTCTAAATCATATTGCTCCCTGTCACCTTTCAGTCCCTTCCCTTTACTTTAGTGCACAATTAACTTATTTACCAGCCTTCTTTCCATCATTTCATAGAGAGGAAAAATACCCACCTTCCTTCCTCTAACCAATCTTCACTTTAGCAAAAGGGAACTCTCAGCCCGAACTTTTTTCCCCATGCACCTCTACCCTTGTCTTAATCCAGGACAAGAAGCAATGCAGATGAGAGAGAGAAGCCTGGGGGGGATTTTATGTTTTATTGCCACATTAGACTTTCTATAAGGAAAATGCATAATTGTGCAAGAACATAATAGCATCACCAATGGAGAGGTGCCAAATGTTCTACTACCATGGAGTATTCCTGTCACACAGCAGCTCAGAAATGTACTGAACAAATTATCTACTGCACAGCTGATAAGTAAATCACCACCTGAAATAATAGATATATTCCTCAGTTTAGACCTTTAAATCTTTGCTCAACAGCACACTAAGGAAAGCAACATTAAGTTGCAAAAGGATTTTCAGTCCTTGTGTTTTCTGTGGTAGCCATGATGTTCCATATTTTTGGGATGTGTTTTTGGAACATTATGCAGCACAAACTGGGTCATTGCATTTCCCCACCATGAAGTGGAACCTCTAAGGTATGATTAAATCCAGTGTGATTAAGCATCCAACCTGTGCAGGGTTTTGAGGTGCAGCACAGTTATCCATAATGTCACATATAAATCAATGTAAGTACTCAGTTACTACAAGGTTATTCTTATTAGAAAAAAAAAAAAATACCAGTATTGCAAACCACCAATTTAGCCAATTGCCTCTTCTTTTCAAAGCACTTATAGAATCTTTTTTGGCAGGAAAAGATTTTGTGGCAGGAACCAGATTTCTACAAGGGTATGAAAGAATGAAGAAATAAAGGATAGTTAAAAAGGGAAAGCAAGGACAAAAAAATAATTTTTATAAAGAGCTTTCTGCAGGTGGTACTTTAACCTGCAATTCCCCTTAAGGGAATCCTCACGTTGTAAGCAAAGCTGCTGATACTAGAAAAGAGCAAAACGTATTCCATCTGACATCCCCAGGACAAAGGCACAGATTTACTTCTAAGGCCCCATTTTATTTTATGACTTTGAAAGATGTGTTTGGATCTGAACTAAGCACCTTTTTGAATTTGTTGTGTACAGATCAGGGGTGATCTGTTGACAGATGGAACTTGACTTTTGAGGTCAAACAGTAGGCCCAAAGGAGTTAAAAGGCAGCTCAGCTGATGTTGACCCTGCTCCTGCCAGGACAGGGCAGATTGCTTTGGCTTTTTTGTCAGCTGTGGGCTGAACTGTTGGATCAGTTCTAGACAGAAGCTGCATGGTTATCATATGAATCAGAAAGCCTCTGCCTATTTCTGCTGTCCTCCCTTTTTTGTTTAATTTCTGTCCCTCTTATACTCTCTAAGTTCTCCGTTACCTGGAAAAACGCACTTTCCGTTTCTATGGGGCTTTTATGCCTAAGAGGAACTGGTCCATGTGTATTTTTCAGCTTTCTTAAATCCGTACCTGCAAATGACAACTCTTGTGTGTGCAGATTAGGTTAATTTCAAACTAACCCACTCGCTTTATGATGCTTTTTCTCTCAATATTATGACTGTATTGCTGTGTGTTATTGTTACAATTCAATAAAAATAGCGTATCACTCCACCATTAGAATTTCACAAATTTTTACATTAATTATATATCTGTTCTGATCTTTGCTTCATAAGCACTATAAAGGCTTTAGAAGAAATGTAACATTTCCTTATGTAAACCACAAATTTCCTTCAGAAACACCACAAGAGTGAAGCACAGACATGCAACATGAATTATTTAGGCTATTAAAATCTTATGGTACAGTCATGCATGTATTATTCTGCATAACAGAAATGGAGGGAAAGAGAAGTATTTCATTTTTAAAGCTTTAGACACAAACATACACAGAAATCAAGTGGGTACTTAAAATAAAAAAAAGGAACAGCAGAATTTACATGCAAGAAATTACTTTGTAAGATCCTTCAAATTTTATTGCTTTCAATAAAGAATGAAAAAAAAAAATCCTGCTGTCACCTGAGTTTTCTTGTCTCCTTAAAACCCATGGGGTTTTTATTTAACTGTAGGGACTGCTATGAGTAATTTATAGTGGATTCTGCAAGTACTTAAAATTTTAATCTGACATTTTCCTGATAAAGATTGTGTAAAATTTAGTCTTTAACATTCAGAAAAAGGTTCACCTGAACTCCAGACTCAGTACAGCATTATATTTTCATTACAGCACAAAGGCAATAATGTAATTTCTTATAATCAATTTTGCACAAAATCTCATTGGCTATTTCAAAAAGTTCACCTTTCAAAACATGAAGAAATGTGTGTCCAATTCTAACCACAACTTATTCTCACATACGGAGGAGAAGAAGGTGAGCAAGAAAAGTTTATTTTAAAAAACTATCTTGTGTGTATAGTACGACTGTGGCCTGGTGCCAAAGGAAAAGGATTTCGCATCCATCATTTTGCAACTTCCAACAGGCTGTCCTTCAGAAAATTAAGCACGTAAAGGCATAAAAAACAATTAAGAAAAGGACTGACTTTGGAATACTGCACACAAATCGATTAGGAAGTAACAAATGAATTCTATACAGCAGAATCACTAATACTGAGCTAATGACTGGCCAGCATTCATGAAAACCAAGCTAAAAACTAACAGCAAAAACACTCCAGTCTGAAAAGACACGCACAGGAGCAGTGCAAATGATATGAATAGAAACATAACTACCACAAAGGTGACCCAAATGATGCAGAAGAAGAGGGGTTTATCACTGAAAGGGACAGCTCTTTCTCCAGCACTGTATTGGAGGGTAGAGGTGATAATATAATGTTTTATGCTATTGTGCTACAATTTATGACTAAATTCTAAACACAGGTAACCAATAACTTTAAAAGTAAATACAGCACATTCTGTGGGACTCTCTTTTCCAGTACAAAAGTCATGACACATCCATTACATGGTTAGAAGCTACAAAACGTAACCATAATGGATTCCAAAGCTGGAATCCTGGTCCATTGACACTAATGGCAAAGCTGCCACTGACTTCAGTGATGGCAATACCTCCTCTAATGTGTAGTATCACATTACTTAGGCTACAAAGCCAGTTCTTTTATACATACACTACCCCAATTACATAATGATTCTGACTAGGATTACTGTGTAAACCAGAGTTTTTAAATTGCTCTTACAGTTACATCATTTTGCTGTCCTGTGATGCTCACAGCACATTAAATGTAACAGTCTCAGCCAAAAAGATGGAAACTCTTCTCTGCAGAGAAAATGTTTGTTGCTGCTCTTCCTCAAATTGAAAAAGGAGACAAGTCAAAAGAGGAGATATTGTGCAATTAAAGCAGGCATTGGTGAGAATATTAATGCTAAACAAGCCAAAGAAATACTGTGTTTTTGCAAAAACTGCCTTTCCATTCATCATTTTATACTTCAGTATTCCTTCACTTAAGAACAAAGTTTCCATGTTCCTAATGTGCCAAATGTATACATCCTTTCAAGAGTAGAACTGACCTACTTTAGTCATATGGGCCTTTGGAAATACTACCAGTCATTCCCTAGGTATTATTATTAACCTAATTAACTCAGTCGCTGAAGATAAACTGAATAAATTAGGAGTTATATAAGTTTGAAGGATCAAATAAAGTACTGCACGAGGAGGAATTAAAAAGCAAAACAAAAGAAAAAAAAAATTCTGCATGCGTTTTCTAATGGAGAAGTTGAGGACCAAAAGGCTAGGACGTTTGTTTTCTCAGAAACACAGTATGTACCTATTTAATACATTTCAGATTCTTAAAATGGCCTTCAAGTCCACAAAGTTCATTTATTTGGATATAATGGATACAGCATAGTGAGCATCAGGAGTGTTCTGCAAAGCTCCACAGAGGAAGAGCACAACACAGTAAGGGAATGGATCCTCATGCTTTCATATGTTACAGCGGGCATTTTAAAAATGAACTTACTGGATTGTACATCTGATTGAACAACTGCTCAGCTTGCTACATTGCAAAGTTGGTAGGGAGTGAAGCACAGACAGGAAAAGAAGGAAAGATCCAGGAAAACAGCATTAGCTCAACAAAACCAGTGCATTTGCACAGAAGACCTTGTCATAAAAAAGAAAGTAGAAATTTAAGATTCTAAACATTCCTTGGTGAAAGTGAGAGGCACTGGGGAAACACAAATGTTGACTTTGGCTCCTAAAAAAGAATAGCTGGAGTAAGATATTTAAGGTTTGTGTTACTTTCCCTTTCTCAAGTTAAATAACCCATGAAATAAAGAAAGGTATCCACTTTTGATGATACATTAAGTGCTGGTCTCAAGCAATGAATCAAGAGAAGTGCTTTTGGCTGAGGCTGCAATTTATCACCAAAGCTTCAAAGACAGTAATAATAAAAGATTAATTAAATAGTATCATTAAATTTATTACTTTCCTTTTGTTTAATACAAGACTGAATTTTCTATGCAGGATGACTTTCGAACAGTACAGCTTGGCAAAGAGTACTTTAGCAACTGCAAATATGTCAGTAAGGAAGTAAACTTAAATAATGAAAAACAACAAAAGGAGGAAATTCTAGAGTGGATAATAAAGATTATATATACAGACATATATATAAAACACTTTGCTACCTATTAGGTAATTCCTGCTTTTCTTTCATTAGTAGCGATACAAAGTAAGTAAAAAAAAATCTGTGGAATTTTGGGGAAAAAGCACTGACCATTCTCTGGTATTTAGAACTTTTTCTTTTATAGTTTTTAATGAATTTTAATCTATAATATTTGTCATAAAATGTTCAATAAGCATGTCTATAATTTAAAACATTACTTTGTATACCAAAATACAGCACAGTCACATGAATAATTACTTTGTAAAAATATCCTCTTTATTATTTTTTAAATGTGCCTAATGTGTAAAATCGTGGGTTTAGAAACACCATATTTTTTTCTTGCTGAAACGCAAAAAGTCCAGTTATGCAGCACTGAAAAATATCTGCATCTAACCAGATCCAATAAAAACCATCTTTATTATCAATAAATTAATTTTATTGTCTCAAAAAAACAGAAAAGAAAAAAAAAATGCAGGGAAAGCTGGGGAGGAAAAACTTTAAAAGTTGTTTTGGTGGTTTTTATTCACAGATTCAGTTTGGACTTGCCCCTTGTGCACGTTTTCCTGCAGACATAGCACTCACTACCATTAGTGCTCGTGCAAAACTATCTCCAGGCAAGCGCGCACAGAGTACTATCTTCATATTTCTTAGCTTAATTTTTTTAAAACTTATAAACCAACATTGAACTATAATTATTTTACATCACCGTAACAAAGAACCTTCTCTATGATATTTTTAGAGAGGAGTACTGTGTAAGCTACATGGAATTTCTTCAAGGAGACAGCCCCTTGGAGTGGGTTTTGAAAGAGAGAAGTAAATTGTGCCAGGTGCCTCTGGCTGCCGCAGTGGTTGATGCTCACACGTGAGCACACTCATGGGACACGTGAGTCCATTTATGACCCGTGTCCCTGTCCCCTCCTCCTCTGACCCAGACATGTGCAAGAGCGACCCAGGTTTCTGTTTCACTCAGTTTCCTGAGGAGTGAGAACACGGTGCAGGTATTTTTCTGGGGACCAATTACTTTTAACACAGGGTATTTACAGGTTTGAACATAAAGTATTTCATTAAAGAAAATGTGAATTGAAAATGACTGTTTGGAGTCTACTGTCATTAACAGTCACTGTTTCTGTTCAATTAAGCGTGCCCAGAAAGAAGGTTGTAACTACATTTTATTGTGGAAATACCTGGTCTCCTACAAATGGTGAGTGAATTTCCATTGGGGCTTTATGCTGTATTTATGATATAATAAAACTATTATGTTTCCAACTTTCATTCAATAATTGTTTGTATTTATACACAAGGAACATGCTCCCTTTCTATACAAAAGACATCCCAGATAGTCTCTGACTTTTATAAATGCTTGTTTTTCCATAACTGTATGATGTGTTCATATGTGCAGTCATAAACGATTGACTTAGGACTTCAAGACCTTCAAGAGGATTTTGATGAGGATTTTTAAGTGATCTGTGCTTCCAGGGTTCTTTTAACTATATTTTTTAAATGAAGAAAAAAAGATATTTCAGATTGTAATTACGTGTATGTTGTAGTGGAGTGCAAAGTAAACAAACATATTTTCTAACAAACTAAAACAAACTAAATGGCTTCCAGAGAAAACTTTTCTTTGGATATTTTAATTCTGCCATCAATAGCATTTTTAAGCTATCAGACATTTAAAGTATTTGTGTTTCCATTTGTATAGGTTTATTGAAAAAGCTTCCCTTCCTCTCACCTAAATATCCAATGCAGGCACCTAATTGCACATATTCATTCTTAATTTAAAAAGAATACAAATATAAGGTTTACACACTGATACCCTTTATACTTTGCAATACCTTCTTCACAGGTCAGGCTATTGAAACAATGCTTAATCACTGAGCAGGATACTACTCAACCTGGTTAAAAAGAGTGTCAGAATATTATGCTAACAGTGATAACATTCACAGAACAAATATTATTTACCAGAAAATGAAAAACTATATCAATATTAAAAAAAAAAAACCCAAACGTTTGACATACACTTAGTCATGAATTGCAGAAGGCAAACGTAATGCCTGACCCCATCAAATACATAATGAGAACAATGAGAGCAGACATTACCAAACAACACAGAGAAAGGTCAAAGAAACAATGGTACCAAAACACTTGTAAATCATTTAAGCAAAATCTAGTTTAGTGCAGCAATTTAAGTAAAACCATGTTATAAAATACAGGGTTTGTATATTTTCCTTTAAATGCTTGCTTCCACTACTTGCTGAATAGAAATTCAGAATTGCCAACTGAGATAAACTTTGGATTATTTTGCTTAATTATCACAAATGCGTGCTCACCAACAAAGCCAAAAATACATCAAAATAAAACCTAGCTAGAGTTTTCAATTTGGAAGCTGATTTTCTTGATTAGGAATTCCAGCGTTTCTTGGACAAGCCTTTAATTTTTTCCTCATACTGCAAACACTTCAGTTGACTTCTAAAAGTGCTGTTAATTCACATACATATATATTGCTGGTTTGATAATTTCTTTCTGCCCTTTTCCCTCCAATGTCCTGCTCTCAGTTCATCTATTTGTTGCTGCTTCTCAGAATTCCCTCACAGAGGTACTCAGGACAATTTCTGAGGCTTACTAGTGGCTTTGGTACAAACCTCTTGAGAAAAAGCAGTATTTGATGCAAGCATCAGCAAACAGCGTAAGATGGGTAGATTCTAGATTTACTCCAGAAGAGTAAATAAGCTCAACATTTCAAAATGAGGGTATGGGATGCTGATTTTTGTTTTGCTGATCATTTGTTTGTTTTAAGATGGAACTTACCTTTTTCAACTGTGCTTCCAACTTACTACACTCTTCTTTCTTTTGTTCTATGGCTATTTCTAAAGACTTAAGTTTGGAGTCTCTTTTCAGCCCTGCTGATGCCAATGAAGATGCATGTTCTTTGAGATCGATTAAACTAGACTGGAAAACGACCAAGAGTAAAAAGTTAATTCCTAGTCACCAGGACACTAACTCATTGCCAACTTAGCAATCACCTGGATCCTGTTCCCCCTCCCCCAAAAAGAGCTGACTCAAAGATAAGCATTGATAGCAAAAGACACCGTTTTGTGGGTACAGCTGGAACCACAGGAGCTGGCATGCAGTGAAACATGAAACATTCATAATACAGACGAGCTCGTGTCATATTCTGGAGGTACAAACACACTGAAAACTATTTCTCTAACTGACAAACAGAAACAGGAGCAGCAATGGAATATGTGAGCCTAGTGAAGTTTAAGTAAAGGACCAAGTAGAGATTACGACACATAACTGTGTAAAAACGGAAGCAATATTTTATGTACAAATGAGGACTGTGAAGAATGCTTAAGAAAACAGCAGTTCTGAAGCTGACCACTGAAGTGGCAGAATTTCACTACTTGACATGATTCAAGAGTAATCCTAATGCACTTTCTTCCATCATAATGACATAGATAGAAGAGCAGAGTTTTTAAGACTGACCTCTTTTTCTGTCAGTTCAGCTTGTAAAGCATTAACTTTCTCCTTCAGGTCCTTGTTTTCTTTTTTATAAGATTCAATTTCTTCCAGTCTTTCTCTGTCATCTCGATCCCTTTGCTCCTTCAGACGCTCTATTATTCTTTCCTAACAAGGGAAAGAATTGCAAAATGGAAAAGTTGGGAATCATTTTAAGAAAAGACAGAATCAAATTTGTTTGCA
The DNA here is from genome assembly GCA_013397175.1 of Platysteira castanea. Lineage (NCBI taxonomy): Eukaryota > Metazoa > Chordata > Aves > Passeriformes > Platysteira > Platysteira castanea. Next base: position 946,321 of record VYXC01012826.1, read on the forward strand.
TTACATAGCACTTATTAAAAAAATCTTCAGAAGTAGAGAATGATTGAGTTAATGGTATCAAAGTCAATGCAAGATTTCTCTAGGTTTCAAAATCATAAGATCAAGCTTTTAAATACTTGATAACAGTAACACACTACAGGAACTTCATTAAAGAGCTACACTGATATGAATATGTTTACTTTTGTGATAGATGTGGAAAGACATTCACTTCAATAATGTATTTCCTGTATTCATAAATGATTGAGGTCTTGAATAAAAGTCCAAAACAGGCCATGACTAGTTTCCTCAAAGGCCATGACTGGTTTACTCAGCTTAAATTTTGTTATTACTCTACAGCACTTGCAATAAGTTTTCAAGGTTACAAATCTAATTAGAAATCAATCACTTGCTAACTTACAGTTTACTTGTATTATATTTTGAGATGTCAAAAAAACAGTTGTCCAAGACACAGAAAGAGTACCCTGGTACAAATTAAGAAATCCAAAGGAAGTTTCTTCTCTCTAACAGTAATCCTACAGACATTTTAACTCAACCACGTTTTTGCATATTTTGCTGATTTCCAATTACTATCAGAAGGTTTGCTGAAAATCACCAGTCATTGATTGGGTGATTAATTCAAAGGGTGAAACGTAAAAAAGCAGATGCAGTAGTATAGTTTTGTTAAACTCTGATTATGTTCTACAAAACCACATCCTACCAATACTTAACGGATGCAAATACTAATCACAGAGAAATACTTAGGGTACAGTGAAATAACCACTAGAATTACATTTCAACTGGGAGCAGGTCTGTAAGCAGAGTCAGGAGAACTACAGGTATCATTTGGGCAGTGGCAGTCAGGGGGGCAATAGAAGCAACATAATTTAGGTCCTACATCTGGGTCAGGGCAACCCAGGCACAAACACAGGCTGGGCAGAGAACAGACAGAGCAGCCCCGAGGAGGAGGACTTGGATGTGTACAGTGACAAAAAAATCAACATTGATTCAGCCATGAGCACTCACAGCCCAGAAAACCAACTGTGTTCGTGGGCTGCACCCAAAGCAGCGTGGCCAGCAGCTCACGGGGGTGACCCTGCACCTCCATCCTGCTCTGCTGACACCCGCCTGCAGAAGAACTGCACCCAGCCCTGGGGCCCCAGCATAAGGACACAGATGTGCTGGAGAGAGTCCTGAGGAAGGCCAGAGAGATCTAAGGGCTGTAACAACCTGCTCTAATGGAAGGTGTCCCAGCCCACAGCGAGGGGGTTGGAACTAGATGATGATCTTCAAGGTCCTTCCAATCTAAATCTATGATACTGAATAACTTCAAGGTTATTCCTAATAACGAACAATATAAATTCTTAATCCCTTGAATATTAGTATTAAAATGCCAGCCTCCATAAAGTGGAATAGTTTAATCATCATAAACATTCATATTCCACTTGGTTATATTCAGGATTAGTTTTATAACAATTCCTTCTTGAAGATTTATTTAGCCAAATGATTTTTTCATCTATAACAAATTAAACATAACACTATTTCATCTTTTTAATGAACAGTATATTTTTTTCTCAGTTAATCACAAAAGAAGACTAATTTATCTGTCAGCTGCATAAGGCTAAATGTCAAAAACATGTTAAAAGGCCCTAATATACCATGTTTTACTTGATTAACAGCTAACTTGCAGAAATCCCAACAATGTGTTCCTGTTTCAGTCTTATTTGCATTGGCCAGCTTTCCTTATGCACTAATCTGGGACCTCACAGGTCTAATCTATTTGCACTTTATCACAGAAGCAGGAACTGAATTGCCCCAGCATATAGCTCCACTATCAGACATCCTCCATTGCTTATCTGCTGTGTGCTGCTACAGTAGGACCAACTTTATAAATATCAGCTTCATGAAAGCAACCTCTTGAGCTGCTTTGGGCCAGTCCAAGAGCTGAGATATTCTTTGAAAAGTTTCTTGTTATAACATCAAGGAAGCTGATAGCACTTTTGCACAGCCTGATTTTCAAACTTTTTTTTTTTAAATTGCAATCCTTACTGCTGCTAAGAATTCCCAATGCTTACGAAAGGCTGTGAAATTAGGGATAAATAGTTGAATGAATATGTTTTGCAGCTCAGTTCCAAAATGAACTCAAATGCGACTGAAGTTGATTTGTTTCTGATTTCTGACAAGAGGACAAATCATACCAGCAATACCATCAGAAAAATACTAAGATTAAAAGAAGTCAATTTCAGGAAAATTTGATGTTGTTTTATGATGTCTACATTAATTTCTCATTTAGTGTTCCCAAGATACCTGATCACTAAATATAAAGAAAATCAAGAGACAGATACTTGGAAAAATCTATTTTCATAAAGACTAAGGAGACATGCTCTCTAATTCAGAGCCAAAATCTTAATCTGTGTATTTTCAAGAAAAATGCAGGAAAACATTTGAGTTTTGGACTTCAAAAATAGCTTTATAATTCATTCATATCATATGATCATGTTTTAATGTGTTTTTCTTTCTATAGAAGCTTAAAAAAGCAATTCAATTAGACTTCAGTAAATTGTGGTTAGTTAAATTGGTATGAACAAATTTTATTCCTATTTTAAAAGAGCTTCCCATGATGCTTTTGAAGAATTTTATTCATTATTTTTAAACTAAAATTCTAAAAACTATTGAATGGACAAAGAATTAATATAAAGCAAGAAACAGCCTAATCTCAGAGTATAAACTAAAATGATATAGTTGCAAAGTAGGTCTGATACAATTTCTAGAAAGAAAACAAACAAAGCACACAAACAATGCATTTCCGTGGAAATGGAAATCAGGTCTACTTAAATGAAAGCATCATCCTTTCTTGACAGCATTACATATTGAACTGATGAAAGTACTTATACTGATGCACTTGTTAAGGAAAAAAAACTCCCTAAGGGTTCTTGTTTTGTTCCATTTGGACAAATATCTGTTCCATATTTCTGCCAGTATTCCCAGTGGAAATATTTAACAACCATTGATAAAGTCTGTAGGTCTTAAGAATGCTACTGCAGAGAGGAATAGGGATAAGAAAGTTACTGAGAGCAGTTAGGATGACTTGGGAAGCTGGACACAGAAAGGAATGAGGCACATGTGCAAACGTACGCTGTCAAAGTATTCAGCTGCCGGAAGACAGAAGAAAGCCAGGCATCATTGTCCATTTGGAAATTCTAGAAGATGGCTACTGGCTTCTTTCAATGTGTAAGTACATCCCAGAAATCACACTTAACACTGAAAAATCTGCCCTGCCAAGTGTGGCCTTCAGGGGAACTTACACTGGAAAATAAACTGAGGGTGATTTCCCTGTACAACAAACAATCAAAATTATACAGAGAGATGCTTTTACCTTGGAAACTTTCTCCTCAGTGTGTCTCATGCTCTCAGATCAAGCACCCTGTTTTTCAGAAGTTAATCTTAATCCTAACTCTGCAGTGTTGTTTCCTCCTACTCCTATGCAAATCTGCATTGTGACAGCCACTCTGCTTCCCAAAGGACTGTTTTAAAAACCCTTCAGCTGCCTCTATAGGCATTTTGGGAAAGTGACTAATCTAGAAAAGATAGTTTACAAGGGGAGAAAACAGGTTAAAAAGTACTTTCTGTCATTTCTTATTTATATGCTGTGAAGTTGATGAACAGTGTGTCCAGATTAGCAGTGAAAGATTACAGAAATGTGTAATTTTACTGTACAAGTGCTGGATGCTTATCCACATGAATCAATACTAATGACAATTTTTTTCACTGTTGTTGACAAAGCAAATTCTAGGAAGGCAATTAAACACACAAGAAAAAAAAACCTGACATTAACATTGTAAGTGTCAGTGCCAACACCACAGCGGCATTTTCAAGTCATATATAGTCATAAATACCTTCATAGGATTACAGACTGCAGAATGGCACATATTACTTTAATTAGTCACACTCACCTGTTCACATTTAAGTGCTATATATTAAGATCTGTGAGCTGCAAAATGTGGATACTTGTACAAATTTTTTGGGCATATAAATTCACTTGCATTACCTCGTATTCAAAGTCAACTGAAAGAAGAAACCCGACCTCACTGAAACTGGTAGGAATGTTGCCATTAATTTAAACAGCCCAGATTTATCCCTTCTCCTAGGTATTTTCAAATTAAAGGCATGGAGTTTGTAAAGGAAAAAAAAGTAATTCTCAATTATTTTTTTAATGAAACACAGTTTCCCTTGAAAATGAAGTGTAGGAAACCAGTAGTGCTCACAGCAAGCCAAGGTAACAGTTGATACTGCCTCTTGCTCTCAGCCCTTCAGTTAGGCCCTGCTTAAGGGACAAAAGAACAGGATAATCAAGTTCACAAAGACAGAAAAATGAGAAAACTCTACCTTCTTTAAGTCAGGTGTCCAATGCCTTTCAGTTCTTTCAGGGAACAACCACTCATCTCATTGACTAAGGGAAAATCTCCCCATGCCCTGGGCCATTTTCTCCATGAGCATTCAAAGGACATCACTCCTGCCCCTCCAAATCCTGCGTCAGTTCATCCCCTGGCAGTCAGTCCCTGCTCATCCTACCAGAACAGGGCCACCTGCTTCCCTGACAAGGCTCACAGGGTTTGGGACAGCTGTCAGGCCAGCTTAGAAGGACATTTTCTGCACACACTTCACCCAAGAGTAGCACATGAAGGATTTCATGAGAAAACATTACCTTTTCTGATAGAGCTTCCTCTAAGGTCGCTAGTGCTGTGTCTGTGTTACTGGAATCCGTCTGCAGCGACTTCACTCTGTCTTTTAGATTAGTTAGTTGTTTGTCTTTGTCCCTAAGTTGCTCCTGTAGATTTTCAATCTGAAAATAAAAACATTATAATAGTCATTAACCTTGTCATAATGGTCCAAGACGGACTTGGGTGCTGAGTGCATACACATCACACATATGATACACATGCCCCAGTGTACTGCCAGGTTTTTACCTGCTGTATCATCAACAGTTTTAAAATTCAGTCCTTTCTATTTTGTTTTCTTTTGCTGCAGAAATATAATTTTCTAATAAAATAAAGGGAAAATCGCAATGCAGTCAGGTATTTTATTATTTAAATATTTTCTGATATTAATCACTCTAGTTTAAGGTGCTGCATTATCTCAGTAATTCAAAGTATGTCTGGAATTACCCCTTTAGATTATTCTAGCTCAATAAGAAGGACAAAGAAAGGGTGAGGCAAAGCAATTTGAGTGAGCCTTAAAACGAGGAAGAAGAAAGATAATAACCTGCCTATCTAAAAAATCTCTTCTACCATGATGCCCTGCTGGAACGAAAACTCACCTGGGCAGAGATCAGGATGCTTATACTTAAAAAGGCCAAATCCACAAACAACCAAACAAAAAAAAACCGCGAAGGCCACCATTTCCGTTCACTCTCTTCATCTCTGTGAAGATTTAAAGTATGTCACGCTATTATGGATATTTTAACTGCTTTAATTAGATCTAGTGGTTAAATCAAGGAAGAGTTAAATCACAAAGGTTTTGCACAAAAAGTGACCACAGAGCAATGTGGACTTTGGAAGCAAACGTGAATGAAAGCACTCAGCTTTTGATTGTCATGGCAATCCCCCTGGGTGGCTGTAAGGCACTCTGAGCCCTGGCCAGAACACAGGAGGGATGTGTGTTATGTCACACGTGTGAGATTTCATTAACTGTCTGTGAGAAGTATCCACCTCCCTCCATGCTGCACTCTCAGTGCCACTCACTGTTATGCACAAACTGGCACAAACCCAAGATATGATACTTAAGACTTCACACAAATAAATAGGAACAAGAAAATTAACGGGTCTGTTATTTTAGTATGCTACTCTATATAATATGAGAAAATATGTCAAAATCCATAAAGTATCTTTTGTTCAAAACTGGTTTCAAAAACATTGTCAACGTTTGACAAGTTACTACTGATACTCAAATTCTTACTTTCATCAGTGATTTTTCCCTTTGGATCACGTTCTCTTGCTACTGAAATGAATTCAGTTTTCCTGCTCATTTTATAATGCAATGATTTTTTTTTTTCACGTAGCCAATATCTTTCCATTGAAAGCAACTCAGATTTTAACACAAGCAGGAGCCTTTACAGTTACTGTTAGATTGTATTCAAAGATTTTTTTTACAAACCTGGATATGAATTAAATGCATGTGAGCTCTGAGAAGTCAACAGTTATGTGAATAACAATTTGATCTCTGTATGCAAGAATGTACCACCATAATTAAATACAGTTTAATTTGGGGCACACCTTGGTAAAAGTTCTCCTCCTACTACATAATACAAGTGCAGGAGAAAAAATCCTAAAGTTTTGACATCACACATATCTGTATTTAACAAGTCATAAAATCCACAGTACAGCTGTGTGCACTGTATAAAGTGTGTTTTTTAAAAATTTAATTTTAAAAGAACTGAAATAGAAATTAAAATAAAATTTGAAAGTAAATTTGGAGGAGCACAATTCAATTAGAAATTCTTTATAGTATGGCAAATACAAGACTTGTACTTTTTTTACTTTTTTCTTCTTTTTTTTTTTTAATATACATAGCTTGGTATATCAGATTACTGCTATGAGCCAAAGATTCCACTTGCTGTGTAAACTATAAAATACTAAGGAATATATAGAAAGGTCTTTTTGGGAAGACCTGACATAGAATAGCTTACTCTTGTGAATGACCTCTTGCAATATTTTTCTTCGTGTGTATATTTTATACAGATACAGAAACATGATACACGTGTTAATGAGTTAAGAACTTTTTATTTTATGGCATGTGTATTAGTCACATCTAAAATTACATTAACTGGCATTGAGAGGACTGCACACTATGTTTCTTTCTTTACTTCATCCAAGTATTAATGATTCCAACAACTACCTCATGACACCCTGTGGAATTCTTAAGCAATTGCACATTTCAGCTTCACCAAGACAAATTCTCAAGTAAAAGGGAAATAAAACAGGAGAGTGAATATTGATTACATGTTCTTTGAAACAAAGTTAAGATCTGGTCCTTTATTATCATCAGCTTGACCTACCAATTCTAGGCACCCTAAATTAAAGTACTTATTTCCTATGCACAGTGCTTATCTGAATTCCACAGCATTTACACGATTTCCTTCCTCTTAAAACTAATTGAAAATATGAGCCAACCCTTAACCAAGAAAACATGTTCTAAAATTATTCAGCATTTACAAAATTCTTTCCTCAGAGGTAAAAGAGAACAGGCAGCAAATTAAAAACATCCCCTTTGAATCACAACTGCTTTAAAATAAGTCACTCAATACATACTCCATAGATAAAATAAGAGGAAAGGATCTAATTATTCTTCTATTTGTGCTATATAAACCTGAAGGAAATACTTTGATGGGAACAGGACCACACTGGGGTATGTGAAAGCAGAATCAGGACCACAGAGTATTTGTTTGTTGGGATGGGCACGGGATTAGCAAAGACCTACTGATGCAGACAAGAGTCTACGACCACTTAATCACAGAGTTCTCTCAAAAAGACCACAGGAGACAAAGAGATTGAGCTCACGTGCTAGAATCTTGGAACACAAGACATGATTTAGTTCTTCCTGAGTTTTTTAAACCCAGAAAGAACAACAAACCCTCCGGTAACCCCTGTCATTCTCCAACACACACATAATATTTGGGCACAAGCATGTATGTAAGGATACAACTCTATTATTGAATAATGACTTGTGAGCATGCCTGAATTCAGTTTATGGCAGGGACTGTTAAGACCTTCTTAATCCTCAAGTGCTTATATTTTTTCTCTGATAGGAAGTTAGTTACTGTGAAGCTTTGTCAACATCTATTTCTTACCTCTGTGAACTGCTATGTCCCTGTGCTAGGATGAAAAGGAACTTCTCTATTCTTCCTGTATTTCAGAAAGTGTGGATATTCCCAGGGCTTAAGCCAGACTTTATTCCTTCTTTTAAAACAATACCCTTACAGATAAATGTCTTTCCTATGAGGCATCCTGTCAATAAACCTCAAGTGCTAATCTTGTCACCTTTTGGCGACGGTCTCAGGAATGCTTATTAAATACTCAAGGGATTAAATTAAATCTCACCCGCAGACAGGCTTTTAAATTCTCCAGTAACCCAAGTTCTCAAAAGAAAATTCCTTTCATTATCAAAATTAAAGTACTGTACTATGGAACTTGCAAGAAAATTATATAATCAAAGAAAACGTTCCATGCTGTAACAATTTGCCTTCAGAGATATACATTAAAGTATAAGAGAGTTTAAAAACCTGTAAGAGAGAAATTACCGAAGTCCTTTTGGGCCTAGCTAATGAGACCATAAAGCCATATACTTAAACTTAGCTGCAAGTATTTCCCTCTCTGTTCTGTAGTTGAGTTTTAAATAACCCAGACAATAAGTCTTTTGGAACAATGGCGTTTTTTACTCCTAAAGTTCATTTTGCTCTATTCTAAATTTCTATAGGCAGAAGTCTCTGAGATTTGTTTCATATTGAAGCACAGACCATGTCAATTCCAGTGAAGTAGATCAGTAATATAAGATTAGTTTGATTTAAATTCAAAATTGAAACCCAGGGGAGAAAACAGAACTTTTGTATGTATCATTTGCATTACGTACCAGGAAAAAAGCTTTGTATTTTAGGAAAACAAATCCTACTAAACAATTTCCCAAGTACTGTTACAGTCTACTTTAAACAAGTAATGGCATTACAAAATGAGATTTTATAAACAGCAGTCATCCAACATGAGCATTATCTATGACTACTTTAAAACTTAGCATTCATTTTCAGACTTTAGCTTCTGCCTTATAGACATAGATAACAAAAGACAAAAGTAATGTAACTATTAATCAAAACAGGAAAAAAACAGGCATAGTTCAAACATAAAAACTCTAAACGGCTACTTACACATAATTTATTTTTATTAGTAAGACTCATGGTAAATGTTTTGGCTCATGTGGTCCTTTTCAGAAACATCTCAGGATGTCCCAGAACATGAAACCAGCTTTGGTAATGACTCAGTAAAATAGATGTCTACAGACATCCCAACATCTCCTTTTGGTATGTGTGGATGTGGGCATGCTTCATTTGTAATGAAGCACCCAGAAAAAAATGAAATCCCTTTACCCTACCATGACAGTAAAATATTACTACCTGAGTAGTAATAGTAGACTTAACACAGAGGTACAGATTTTGGGAAGCACTATAGATTTTTAGCAAGAAGTTTTTTACCAAATGGTGTACAGTTACTAAATATCACATCAGATAAAATATTTTAAAATTAACAGGCTTTACAGCAGCTATTTGAGGTTTAAATTAAAAATGTGAGAGGGGAAATTTTCCTTAGAGTAGTTATATGACCTAAATGCAGTTCTTAGTTTGAGCAGAATTTCCAATAACAAAATGAGCCCATTGAAGGACAATTCCTGCTTCAACAGTTTGACATTGCAGAATGTCTTTCGTCTTGAGAGAGACGGCCCCAAAAGTGCTTCCTCATCCAGCGCCAGCAATTTTCACTTTGTTTTTCTTCTTTTTAAGTTGGCAGACAGGCAAGCATTAATTAGGAATATTTTTTCAAAAGAAAAAATCCCATACTTTTAGATTCCAAAAAATTAAAATGAGTGTTATGTTAAAAAAGTACCCTATAATATAAAATTCTTTAAAATATTATAAAATCGGGGGTTGCTGCTTGCAGCTGAATATGTTCATTAAAGTGTAAGATTTGTACTAATCTTCTGCTTTACTAACGTAACTGGAAAAAAGCTTGTTAATCTTATAATGACATGATACAATACTCTTGGATTCCATAAGCAGATCCAGTATCCACTAAAGTGCTTGATTATGTCTCAAAAGAATAAAGCTTCTTCCTGATAGCTGCCTATTGCACAGTATGTTCTCAATTTAAAACATTTCCAAAGTGCCTTCCTGTTACTACCTTGCAAATTTATATTTTCCAAACTGAAGTAATACAGCAGCATTTTACTTACTTCAGATTACAACATACCTGAAGGTTCAATAGTACTTTTTAGCTCTATGTTCTTACATTATTTTGCCCCACAAAGCTTTCTTAAACACCAGAGGTTTTAGATGGCCCAAAGTATATGGCCAGGTCAATCCTACTGGATTAGGCTAAATCAGAGACAGTAAAGGTATTTTTAAAGCTGTCCATAAATATTACATAGCCCTTTGGGTTATGTAAAAGAACATTTCCAGCAATGGATATGGTGTGTGCCCAAGGAGAAAGCAGTCTCCAGTTCAATAGGTCTGCAAGGTTTCCACAAAAAGAGATTGATCTGTCTGGAGACTGGAGGCTTTTTACCTCAAATTGCCTTCAGGAGGACAGTTCAGAGTGCCACAATGCAGCTGCAAAGCGGCTGTCACACAGGAGCTGATGGAGCAAGTGCTGCTCCAGACATCAGCCCTCACATCGACCTGATGACAAGAGAACAGGGCAGTGGCATGAGCTGGTAATCACCCCACTGCCACCTTCCCAACCTAATCCGAGCAGGAAGAAAATAATCCTTCTGAATTCTGCTCTACTTGACAAGCTTGGAAAACAGAAATATACATCAGACCAGAATAGGAAATCAGAACCAAAAAAAAGGTAAACAGAGCATTTTTCCTGATGTACACTTGCACTTCCCCCCCCAAAGTTACAGCAATTCAATACATCACATTTTCTACTACTTTAAACTCATAGTTTTGCCATTAGGATCACACAGCTGATCAGATTAATACTGGGGTTTGAAAACTTAATTTTATGGCTGATCATTATTTCTATATCTATATTCTAGATACATAAATTATTATATTCTATTCATTCATTTACATTATTATCCAGATGATGATGTCCATTTTATCCAATGCAGAAGCATCCTTTTTCCTTCATTTGAAGTTGCTGATTTTTACATGCAAATTGTCTCTAAAATAGCAGCCAGTGCTTTGGGCCATGAAGATGTTAGTTTACACAGTGTTTAAGCAAAATAAGGCTTCAGATTCTAATTGGTGCCTAATTGAACACTAAAGCTGTAGTAGCAACCAAATATAAAGAAAATACAAGACAAAAGCAAGTTTACACAGATGCTGATATCTGGAGATGGGCATTTTCACGGAATGAAATGAAGAAAATAGAATAGGCAAAAAGAAGGGAAAGGTATAAAACTTATGATGAAGTAATTAACACTGACAGCAGAATCACAGCTGCGGGGTTCTGCCACCTGAACAGCACTAAGAGTTGCTTTTATACTGTGTCTTACTAAAAATGTCACATTTTCTTACTACAAATCTGTCCTAAGGAGTAAGCAATTTAGGAATAGAGGAATATTTTGAGATCTAGAAGGCATTCTTGCTATAAACAGTTTAGTCCCGTATGTTCACTCTGACTATCCATCCATTTGATAGTCTATTCAACACATCCACTACAGTATAGTTGTAAAGCTGCAAATACAAAAAAATGGTATTAATGAAGACATGACATTTACATTGATATCAAGCTTCTGAACAGATGTTCCACAGTAATTAAGCTTTCCTAGAGTAGGCTAAGGAAAGCAATTAAGTCTGTGGCAGAATCCGAAGATCTACTCACATAACATGCAAGTATTTCCCACGTCATTATTTGTTCCGTATGATTCAGTTTGTTAAATGCATCAACTGAGGATTAGAGAAATCTCAGGGAAAACAGCACAGTACAGAAGCATAAAGTATTATTACAGTATATTAAAAAATCCAATAGGATTTGAAGTATACCTAAATAGAAAATACATATACCCTATTATTTTGGAGAGAGGGAAAAAAATATATAAAGAAGGAAAAGAACCTACGAACTGTTGATCACTAGGGGAAAAAGTATTTCATTTACTGGGACATGCAGTAATGCTCTCTGGTCAGTACCTGTTATACGTGACTTGGCAAAAATTGTCTTTATTCCATGATTGGAAACATCAGCCTATTGTCTCATACACATATAAACTGAGAGCATCCTATTGCACCAATAAATAGAAGCAAATGCAACTGAAATTGGAGACCAAAAGTGGTAAGTATTTTTTCTTCTTCTCCTTCCAAAATAAGCATGTATGTTTGTTTTATTGTGCAGTCACTGACGGAAATAGTTCATCCATTTTTACTTACTGTGAGATTCTAGATCCTTCCATAATACAGGATTCAAAGGTACAGGTACAGGAAGGATTCAGAGGACTCAACAAGCATTAAGAAAGAAGAGGTGTGCGCTGAGTTTTCATATGGAGAGCAGAAGAAAACTCCCCCAGGGCTGCTTAGGGAAGAGCTGTGCCCTCAAGTCAGCTGATACTTTTACAGGGCTATAAAAGCAGGTCAGTGGGCAAAGGAGCCAAGAGAGGAGAAGGCTGTCACACAGAAAGGAGCTCCTGGACTGAAAGCTTGGCTTCTGTTGCCAGACTCCAGCTGAGAAAGAGCTGGAACTTAATGCTAAAATTAACCTTCACCAGGAAGCTAGCCAAAAGAAGCCTGGGCTGATAATATCCACTTGTGTATCTGGAAATACTCAGTCTCTGTCTCCTTCTCCTCAGGGGCCAATAAATTCTCCGAACAAAACAGCTTGACTCTTGGACTCTTCTAAGTAGGACTCACAATCTTGTGAGACATCCATTGAAAAGCTTTTGCTCTCATTATATGTATTTACTGTGATGTAATTCAGAATGCAATAGGTATTCTCCAGATAGTAAACACAGAAATACAAAATAGACTAACACATAATTCCATTTATGACAAGAGGAGGCAGACATTCATTCTTAACAAGCTAATGCTTCTTATAATGTCTGTCTGCATATATGAAGACCAGATTTTCAAGCTGGGTTGGTTGGGCACCTACATATCACAATATTTTACGAGTTACAAGCTGATTACTGAACTTCTTTTTGAAGTCTAGCCCAATTTGCACATTGAGAGCACTTGAACTACTTGTCAAAGTTAACCATGAAAAATCGTACCTTTCTGCTCAGTCCTACCTTTCTGGTGCTTGAAAACATCTGGTGATTTTTTACTAATGGCCAGATTTGTACTATTTGGTGTTCATGCCTACAAAATAGGCTACGTTGGCTTACACAAGAATTTTTAACAAAGACTTTGCATGAAAATATGTTACATTGTGTCATCTGCCAGTGAGAGAAGTATATATACTTTAATATACTGTAATGTAAATTCACATGGAGAAAAAAAAAGCTGCCTTGGCATTCTTATACTTTTAATACAGATCACTGAAGTTGAATGTGATTTTTAGCATGTATCTTGTCATTCCTACTATGCCTGTATCAATTGGGAAGGCTTGGGGGCCTCTGCCCAGATTGAAAAGTTACAGCACATCTCATAAAAATGTTAACAGATGGTGAGAAGAGAGAGGCAGCTGACAAGTTGTACAGACAAGTGTTGGGCAACACAGAACACTGAAAAGGGAAGCTACAAAAGAAACAGAGTAAGAATTGGTACCTCAAGAGGTTACAGAAAGAGAGCAGGAGTCAGCAGCTTGGGAAGTTTTCCAGAGCAATGAACACAGAGAAGTGAAAAGGCTGGACAAGAACAGGGAGTAACAAGAGGTGTATGTGCTTTAAAATATAGAAATATATAAAGGGAAATGTATGTATAGAAAAGGAAAAACAAGATAAGCTGTAAAATAGATGACCAGTCTGTTCTGAAAGCAGATTTAGTATGGATGTGCGAAGTATTACAAGAAAAACACTAAAAAGCATATTACCTTATTTTTAATTAAAATTATTTCACTTTATAACATGTTATTAAAATCAGTGTAGTTATTAAAGAGCAATATAGTCATTTTACACCCTTAGGAAAATTATAAAAATAGGAAAACAGAGCGAGATCCAGAAAAAAAATATTTCAATTACAGAAAAGAGCCATAACCTTGAGTTCTGAATAACAGGCAGAAACCTTACAAATGGCTTCATTTCAAAGTGAAAAGGTTGAGCAGGTTGTGCTGTGGAGAGGCTGGAAGCCTGACTTAATCCCTGGAGAAAAGGCAATGTTTTCAGTCACTGTAAGAATCTCCTTCCAATCCTGCTTGTGGGCAGTGGAACACACTGTAACGCTCTGCGATCCTTTCCAGGACTGCCTATGTTACCCAGCAATGAAAAACCTACAGTAATTGAATTTCCTTTCCCATTTGAAGGCTATCCAATCACTTAATAGATGACCTTGTCAATCTGATTTCATGCTACTCATTTTTTAAGATTTACACTGTCCAAAATAATCTATCCTCATTTGTGGTATTTATACCTTCAGAATGTTAAAATAAAAAACTCAGCTCTATTGACTTTAGACAGATACCCAAACCTGACAGGTTTCTAACCATTCTTCCTGTCTGACACTTTCACATTTCCATCACTCTTCTGACCACGAGATGTCTGAAATCACACATGGTTTTTCAGGTGGGATGACACAAAAGTCATTTAGAGAGCAGTTACCATCTTTTGCTTCACTACCCATTATTTCTGCAGACAGAATATTGGCAATTTTCACTACCACATCCTGTTTTAAATACTTTTCTAAACTGTATTAATCACTGCCTTCAGCTTCCTGGCATTAACACTCCAAATTTTGTTTTAGGCTAGTCATCATCTCCTTTTCCCCATCTGCATTCAAAGGTGGCTGGGGGTCTTTTTTCCCTAATTGAAACACTGAAGAGTATTTCTACAGGAAAATGCTGAAGTTATATCTGAGGTAAAAGTCTGCCTTCTCATTCAAAATAAGGCCCTCTCATCTTAACTGCAGTTGTTTTTATTCTTTTTGATAGCTCTTCAATCAACTTAAATAACTTTTTTTTATTACCTAAAGTATTTTTCCACTTTTATTCTTGCTCTCTGGGATTAATTTTTTTTCATATTCAATCCAGAATTACAATTTATAATAAAGTATTTCAAATCTAGAAAGTCACTGCTCCACCGAAATACCATATACTTCATGTAAGCAATCCAGTTAAGGAATTGACACCAAATTTAAACTCTATCATAATTTGTAGTATCCCAGTTTTTCTTGCCTATTTTTCATACTTTAGTTTATGTACATGTGTACTGTAATGCTTTCAAAATATCTCTTCTATTTTTACTAACACCACTGTATATTTCTATTGATGGCTTAAGGTTACTCTTTGAATCACCAGCTTGAGTGAAAGAAAAGAATACCTTTATTTCCTTCCCTGGAAAGTTTAAAGAGATATTTAACATGCTTTGTAAGGTTTGAATTTGAAACTCAATACATTTCCCATTTAAACAACTCCTGTAGTTTTGATTCCAATACAAAGCTATAAAAGATACAAGAGTCTAGACAAAAGCAAAATAAATGCACATTTAAACATCACCACACTGTTCCACAGGACAGTGTAACTCAGACCATGCACAATTCAGAAGATAGCAAATGCCTAACTGCAGCATGCTACAACTAATTTTGTCAGAAGACTTGGCCATAAATTACATTATAACAGTAATTTTAGATCTCCTTACACGAACAGCTTCACAACATCCTTTTAACACAGAACTGTGTGACAATATTAAACATATTTGGTATAAACAGTTCAAAAGCACAGACAGATAATTCACTCGAGATAATGTTAGTTTCATTTGAGTGTTTCAGAACACAGAGAAATCCCAGTATACTTTTGTTAATTGAGAAACTTTCAGATAAATGTGCTGCTCCTAATTTGAAATGATAAATTAATTGCATAGAACTTCTAAATCACAGACATTTCACACCTGAAAGGAAAAAAATTCCAAGCACAGTGCTTTAAAACTGCTCAATCATATTTAGTCCTTAATTACATATCTTTCCAGTCTTACAAATTTTTTTGAGATTTCCAATATTCTTTAATTTCCCAGTTTTCTTGTAAAATATTCTACTTAATAATATAATACTTCATCAAAAACAACAGAGGAAAAATATTAAACTTTACACTACTTTACCCTCAGATTAAGGCATAAAGGGGCAGAAAGGTTGAAAAGGGAGGTAGGATGCCCTAAAAATTGAAATTTATTTTAAATTTTTTAAAAAAATTAAAAATCTGTAATAGCAAAGAAATTTTACATTGAAAGTAAAAATAACAGCCCTGTCCCCTCAGTACTCCAAATAAAGGATATAGGAATTCAATACAGCTCTGTTGGTTTCTACATAACCCTGGCCTTAGAAAGCACATTTAAAAGGTTGTAATGGAGAATCCAGTTTCATATGCTATTATTTTATATGAGTTTCCTGAAGCACCAGTGGTAAAAAGTAGGGGAAAAAAAACCAAAGCAGCGAAGTTGAAATGGCTAGGCAGTAATTAATCAGAAATAATAATATTCTTCCTATTGGAAACTTTCCTTTTAGCTCCTTGGTTACAGAAACCATCTATATTCATCTATAAGGGGCAGCAGAATACATTTACATGAAAGAAAAGCTTTGCAGAAGGATAACAGATCCCTGCCCCCTTTCTTGAGAGATGTCTTTTCTAAATCATTCTAAATTAACATATGGTAAATGTACATAGGTTTAGACCCATTAAGAGTTGAAGTGTTCAAAATGTTCATCAGAGAACTCAGATCCTTGTTACTATGAGATGTAATTTAATATTTTTGCTATAGCTGCACCAAAGACAATGCACATATTGAGTTTCACCATTAGTTACTGCAGGCCAGACACAGCCTTTCTACATATAAACTATCGAAGCACCACTAAACTTCAACTGAAATGTTAAACGCAGCAACTTGGATGTCTTTAATCAACATCTGCTGAACAGTTTAGTTTCTCTATAGCAGCAAAGGTAAGACAGCAATGCTTTTATGGAAATGTCTGAACAGGAAGTAATCTGTAATCTGATATAGTTTTGTGTTTAAGATAGTTTGCTTTTGGTATGAAAAATTTGGTCCTTTTCTAAAAAAAATTCACTGAATTCCCTTTACCTTGTATCTCTTCAAAACCATCAGGTTTGCACATGAAATTTAGCCTCACTCTAACACCATCAACTACACAAAAATAAAGGAAAATTTTTATAAAGTATATCTATGACACAGAAATACTTTTCTCTCTGAATCAATCTTTCATTTGTTCATTGATACCTACAATTTATTAATCAATTTAGCCATCCTTATCCATTTGGCTTCCTTCCAGTTTTTTTATTCATTGTAAAAGTTTTGATGAAAGGATCTATGAAGAACACTCACTGTCCCTTTGGCAATTACAGGAAAATCCTGAAGATGTATTTGGAGGTAACCCACAGCTACAATGTCAGTGACACTGACATACTCCTACTATACAAAAATGCCATATTTTTAATCTGATTTCTGTTTCTTTGCTGGACAATGAGAAGTTTCAGCAACTCTCAGATGCAGTTCTCTCCCACTGAGCTTCATGTTCACTCCCTGAACCACGTGCCCCTCTGCATGGTGGGGTTTGACAGACACTGGATAAAATCCTCACAAGAGTGGTGACTTGGGAGTTTGGAGTTAAGAACACTTGGAAGTCCTTTAGAGATGATGGCTGTATCAATGTATTACACAGACTAACTACTTTATATCTCTACTTCCGCAAGGATTACAATTATTACAAATTAATTTTTATCAGGCTTTCTCCTCAAGAACATGCACCTAATTTTAACTGTAAAAGTCTTCTAGAAAACTTGAGCATCACTTAATAAGGCTACAGTGGTCTGACAACACCTGCATTTTCAGTGTCTGCCATTTAGATGATAGACAATTTGGAGGTTTTAAATGATTGAATGAGGCAAGTTCAATGCTATGGGTGTATCTTCTTCCCCTCCCCTCTTCCAAAGCTGGAATGATTTATAAGGACTCATGGAAGGTGTTGCAATCCAAAATTTCAAGACAGAGGATGACTTATATTTCACTTCATAAATTGACAGTACACAGAAATCAACAACAGTTAAAATGTGCAAACAGTGAGAACTGATGAACACAAAATGTCATGCAAGAAATTTTTGTAATTCTAACTATTGTAAGTCTAACACAACAAGACAAGCTTCCATGAACAGTTTACAAGGGTGACCTCTTTCACAACTAAATTAGCAAGCTCCTGTTTTCCATTACTAGATTCTATTTCTATACTTTGAAGTTCTTCACATTTTTTCAGCTGTTTACTATCACATCCACCTCTCAACATTCAAAGAATTGCAAAAGTCAGGGATTTTTATTAAATAAACATTCAAATCAAACTATTTATGGTTCCCATGACAGCCACAACAAAATCTCAGACTTAACCAAGAATAAAGATTCTAGTATAGGACACAGCAGGTATTTCACTCAAATTTAAATTATGCTTTAACACCCTCCCAGTCCTGTCTGTCAACAAGCTTTAAGATGAAGACTTGACAGATTCCTGTGGACCTTCAGCAGTTTCTCCCTCAAGATCAGCAGAAGGCTCTACAGAGAGCAGCATGCAGAGGTTCCCATGGTGTACAGTCACTTTGGCATGGGGTTAAGCACAGAGCAAAAAAGGACTCTGTGCCTTTCTGGGGACGTTAATGCAGATTTCTGCTGCCAAATTAAGGCATCTCTTAAGACAATAAATATAGTGGACCTGATTTTTCTCCCTGATAAGTAAAGGGGTTTGCTGGCATAATTAGCTTTAGCAAATTTACTGCAGATTTATTCTTAAGTGAATGGCAAATAAGCCCAGTATTTCTTTCATATAAAAAGATTACACAGTGTTATGCCATTATTCTTTTTACTTTCCAAGAACTGCTTTACTCCCTTCTCTTTGTTTCACTTTGATCTTAGCGCTGTGCCTGGCTGGGCGTTAAAAATTAAAGTCAGGTGTGTTAGAAGGAAGTGAATTAGATTCAGATTCCATTCTAAAGTTGGACTTATTCTACTCATATTCAAACATACCACTGCTGATTCTCCCACCAAGAAATACATACTACTTGGCAACAAGAAAATTATCAAAGCAATCTGACCAAATTGGCACCACTAGCTTTGGCCACATCTGGTAACAATAATATGAAGGGAGAAGTATGAAGATAACAATTCTCATTTATTGTTACCATTAAACTTATCTGCATGCATACTCCTGAGTCTTTGAACTTCATGATTTCATAAAGCCAATAAGAGCTCCACTCAAAGGTGAAGGGTGATGCTTTTCCAAATGTGATTAAATATCCAGTTTACTGAGGCATTAGTGTCTCTAGTCACAGAGTGCTCTGTCAGAGGACAGCCATGGAATGCCACCAGGAAAGCACAACTGCCAACATCAAGGAGCTCTAGCAACATATAAATTAAGGTGGTTGATTCTATGCCAACAGAGGGGTAGAGTTTTAACATACTACAAAATTGCTAAACCCCAACTGCTAATGCATAACCCTACTTTTTATATTTAGTAGGAAATGTTTCTTTTTTATTTCCAGATATAACAAACTTGGATATGCATTAGGTAAAGCTGCAGATCAAGTGTAACTGCCTGTCCTAGCAAACAGATGGACAAGGGCAGTGGGATCTATTTATTTCAGGATTAGGCAAGGATGGTTTATCAGATTAGTAAGTTATTCAGACGCTATATTGTTGAATATTGCACACATCAGACTATAAATAATTAATCAGATGAAATCATACATAAAGTGTATCATTTCTGAATCACTTAAGATTTAAAATCCTCTTCTCACGGGGTTTACTGCATATAATTAACAAGCTGATGCATTTATTTTCCTAAGGAAATAAAACTATGGTTTGAGATCTGTCTGTGCTTGTGAATCCCCCTCTTCAATGTCTGCGTCAGTCACTGAAGGTGAGAAGCCACCCAACCTCCTTCCTCCCTGCCACAGATCAGTCACCTGGAGCACGGACCTTGAAAGAGCTTCCAAGAAAAAGATCAGCATGTAATAAGAGATACAAGTCTTTGGGGCTTGTGCAGTACTTTGCTCCGTGCACTGCTTCTTGAGGGATCTGATTCTGTGTCATTTCAATGAGCTGCCAAGGATTCAGTGCTAAACTGGTGGCAGGTACAAAACCAGCTGAATTTATCATGTTGAGACAGTGGGGAAATAGCCAGGCTGCCACTCAAAGATGCAATTCCAAGAGCAAGGAATCACATGAGTACACCCTCAGTCAGCAGCTAAAAATTCTAAGTGAGTCATGACAGCAGGATACCTCTCTATGTAAAATTATTCTCAATTACACTTCTAAAACTCTCCCTTATAATTTTCAATTCCAATCAGTAGACGTCTTTTACACTTTTTGGAAAGGAATTTCATTTCTTCCAAAAAATATGTATTTCTCCTAAACAATTCTGATTTTCCCTTGTTCTTTTTCAGATATATAGGTAGCCATCAATTTCCCTAAATAATTCCTGCATGGTCTATTGCACCTCCAAAATATGACAACTTCTACTTTCTTTTTGCCTGGATACACTACACATAACTGAGTTCTTCCACATTTCAAAAGAAATTTCCCCTGACTATCAAAAAGAAAATACTACTGTTCACATGGCTTAAAATTCCCAGCATGTGAGTTGGCTGTTTTCTCAGCATGAATAAAACTTAATATCTTATTTAAAGATAACTTTGTTAATTAGTATTGACATTTCAGAGCTGAAGGGCAGCTCCCTTCCTCCCCAGCAGCACTGGTGTCACACCAGCAGCGTGAAACCCTTATGTAAGTGCCTCGTTAAGCTCAGTCCCACTTTGCAGATGACACACTGTGTCTAGGAGCACTTGTGTACCCTGTCAATAACCTGAATGTTCAACGATCCCATTCTCTTCATCATGTGAGGAACCCTCTCAAAACCACCCAGCATCACTTGATCTACAATAACTCACTACTGTAGTGCAGACAATTGCAGCCAATATTTCTTCTTACTTGAAAGTCCATGATTTAAAAAACACCTGATATTCAAAAATTACCATGTTTACAGAACTGGCATCTGATAAATTTTTTTAAATTTTGTAATCTCATGAAAATGCATTTGAAGAATTTGTCAATTTTTTCCTACAGAGATAAGTGCTTCTTTTCAAATAGGCCAGTAAGTAGAAGTGTATAATCCAACTTTTCTCCTTCTGAAGGGTAGGCTTGAAAAAGAAGAGCAGTAGCAAGCAGGTCATCAAGAATAGAGGAGGGGGGAACAACAAAATCTGGACTTATAGCCTCAATGGGTACAAAATTCATTGGAAAGTACAACTGATTCAAGCACAGGCTGGAAAAGTTTATAATGATCCTGAATTTCAGTGTGCAAGGATTTACCCGGACTCATAACTACGGTTTTAGGCTGGATGAACATTCAGGTTGGCATCACTAAGTGAGTGTATATTAGGTCACATATTTCTAGTGATCTTTTATAAACTGTAAAAACTGAGTAGTGTAATGTGTTAGAAAGAATGGGAAATTAAGCTAAAAAAAGTGAAAATGATCCCTGGCTCTGATCTTAATGACACTGTTCTCAGTGTCTCCGTGTACAGGTTGAGAGCATCCCAACAGCTCTTCTGGTTAGGCTTAAGGGGGATCTGTATTCAGTCCCAAAGTTGCATTTGATTGTGCAGAATCCTTGAGGACACATTTTTCTGATAATGTATTGGGATCAGTAACACCACCACCCTGGATGAACAATTGACTATATTTAGTTCGATTTCACTTTCAGACTGTTCTGAAAGGCATACCATGATTTGGCAAAGCTACAAGCGTAAGTAGCCAACGAAGTACAATTTTCTAATACTCAGTACACTGAACACTGTACTCTTAAAATGGACATATACTATTTGAAGATTCAATTCTTAAATAATACAACAGTTTATAGTCACCATAGCAGCTTTGTAACATCAACACTTTCATGCTACACCAGAAAGACTCCCTAATTTTCTTTTTTTTAATACCTGAAATCTACAGTCAGAACATTAATCTGTTTTGCAGAACAACTGGTTCAGAATTTGTTATCTGACTCCAGAAATACAGCAGATCTCTGATTTGTGATTGCAAAACCCCAGCTCACATAACAGCCTATTTATAGTGTTCTGATAGAATTTGATGAAGTTGATGAAAAATGTCCTTTGTCATGCCCTGACCCCCTTCCAGGAATACAAAAACATGCTCCTGACTGATTAAACCATGAGAAAAAAAGAATCCAAAGGCATCTTCTATTAGCAATGTGCTTGCACATTCTACTTGTTGCCTGCATCAAGCAGTAATACTGATGCAAATTTCTCAGCCTGAGAGTAGGACTCCTTTGTTTACACCAGTCACTCCTAACCTGACCACACGAACATTCCTTCTGTTTTAGAAGACAGCCAACAGGAATGCATCCAATTAATTGTGCAACACAATTTAACTTAAACTGGACAATATCACCAAAAGTGCATAGTCCAGCCCCTCCAAGTACAGATTCCAATTATTACATGAGAACTAAGACTTTATGACATTTCCTACAAATGCTAATTAGCTGGTAGGTTAAGGCCCTTAGTCATGTAGCACTTCATCAATCACAAAGCTTAAACTATTAAAGATGGAAACTGTAACATTTTACATGAACAGCTACGTAGCAAGTCAAGGTAGAATATTATATTAGCCCCCTTTAGCCGGTGTTCTTTTATGATAGTCCCCACAAAAGAATTTCCACAAGCTGTTGTCCTAATATGATCCAGGTCTATATCCTGTACGCCGTTCTTGTCTCAGCAGCTACTGTTTTCAACACTGAGACTCCTACTTCAGAGTATATAGCTGGAGTTTTTAAGCATCTGTAGATTCCTAGAGGACAAAAGACTCCACTTCTACCTACTGTACAAAAGGCGAAATTCAGGAGCAAAAAGGGACATCATCCAGTTCAGCACTTTTGCCCTCCAGCGTACAACTCAGCCATATTCATAGAACTGGGACATTCTGGTAAGAAATACATAAAGATTTCTGAGGTCTGCCCCTCTGCATGCTAAACTGACAGATATGAGGTGTAAGACTAGCTTTGCCAGGTTAAACAAGGCTATTAAAACAGCATACCCAACTTTACTGGCACTAAAATGGAACAGTGGTGCCAAAGGTTCTAAAAGAAAGAAATATTAAGTAATATTGCACCTCTGACATTGACATAAGTTTATTATTACTCCATGCCAATCTACCTTGATCCAAATCCTCTAAACACATGCTGCTCCAGTGCTGGGCCTCCCTTAAGCCTGCAAATTATACTGAATAGTGCAGCCATTTTTCAATTTGGTGAAAAATTACACCCAAATCTCTGCATGGAAGGACAATGGACCATCAGATCCCTATCTAGCCCATAAATTTTTCTGCGACTGCTTACCCTGTGTTTGTTCCTATGGCATCCCATGGGCCTCACCACAGCTGGTTTGGGATTTTCTTCCACCCCTTTGGTAGGGAGCCCTTAACAGAACCTGTCCTGCCCTCCCTGGGTGACAGCTATCCAGAAAAGAGAAGGAACTGCTCCAGTTTCCAAAGGGAGTTTTACAGGGTTTGGTTTTGTCTCCTTTGTATTTTTTTTTTCATACAGCAGATAATGTATGTAAGAGAAGGAATACAGATTAGAAATTGCATATTTTCAACTTACATATTCCTTCCTACTCACTTTCAGGTTATTACTGACAGAAATATTTTTAGGCACTATACACAAATTCTTCCTTCTTCAGTTACTTGAACACAACCATTAAAATAAATATTATTTTAGGCTGAGTGAAGTATTTCAGGCTGAGTGGAGAGAGATGTAGCCATCTATCTTCCATCAACAGCTGAAGGCAGGAATACAACTGGTTATTCACAAGCCTCATATCAAAAGTAAACAAAAATACAAGGGTATAAAATTTGGTCCTGAGTAGAAAGAAGAAAATGGAGGCAAGCATTATAATATTATAGTCAGAAAAATCTGATGTCCAGATAGAACCGGCAAAGAACTAGAAGCACTTCCTTCATTTTCAGAAGGGTGCTCAGGAGAGTAAGCCAGGACCAGAGCAGTCCTGGACGAGGAAGGGGATGTAAACACAGGACAATCCACTGTGAGGCCCAGTCATTGTTCCACCTCCTGAGTGCCATAGGAAATGGTCCATCCTGCTTTCCACTCCCTAAATTCTACACATCTATGTGCACGATGAGAACAAGTTTCTAAGTCCTCAACACAGACATGTCTGGCTGCCATCCCAAAGTGATATCAATACTGGAAGAAATGGCCAAAAGGTCAGCTGCTAAGAAAAACTGGAAGAAAGCAAAAGTCATGTACAATCCAGAAAGGAGTAAAAGATAAAATGATAATTAATTTAAAATAAAGGATAAAATTACTGTAATTAGGATCAATTAAATACTTTTCTATCAAAATTTATTCTTATTTATACTTGCAATTGGAGAGGCATGTTGTCAAAACTGGTAAGAAAACAGGTACACTGGACAATCTTTTTCTTAAAGCATAGCTTCCACTACTACATTCTCTGATAACCCCTGGAAAGGGAGTGTTCAAAAATACTGCTGTAACAATACTACAGCACTAGGAATTAGTACCATACATTGTCCAACATACTTCTGCAGCAACACACAACCAAATGAACAATCTGCGTGTGCTCCAAAAGGAGCTGTGCTCCCTCTGCCTTTGGCAGAACACATGGACTGTACAAGGTATGAATGCCCTGGGACACGACTTCATCTGGTGAGGGTAAAGTTACCTCGAACTGAAAGGCACCGATGCCAGGAAAGGTTCTTGGAAAAAAAAGTAGACAGACAAAGAACATCTTCGCTTCTGCATGCAAGTATTGTGACCCAGAGATCAAATTTCATCTGCTGCCAAGGACACTGGAATGCTCAAGGACACTGAACATGGGAAGTCATGATCTAATAAGCACTGCCAAAATGAAGTTGAATGCTTGGGTTAACCAGACAAGTAGATTGGGGGTTTTTTTCCAGATGAATGTAAAAGCCTGGGTTTGCACTGGTGACATACAGGATTTTCTACTTCAGAATCATACACCAGGCACATGGAAAGTAAACACTGAAAGCATCATTTATAGCATCATACTCTAGATTTACTTAAATAAGGGGTGAGCAGAGTAGGACAATATTTCAATCAAATTTCTCTTTAATCAAATGATCTGTGACTGAATATTGGAAGAAAAACACGAGTAAAATAAAGATCCAAATCTGAAAATGTGACCTAAGGGTAACTTTAAAAATGTATTTTCCAAATACAACATTCTTCTCCTATAAACAAAATAATGGTATAACGACAATCTGGCATTAGTAATTTTGGGCATGCTAACATCTACACATTAAAAGAATGTGGTTATTAAAAATGCCTCAGAGAAGCAAGTCTACACATAACTTATGTGCTGCAAACGTAATATTTTTTGTGCTTTTTTAAAGTAATCATCTAAATTCATTCTTCTCTAAGTAAACCCAGTATTTAGCCCATAGCAGAAAAACTGAACTTCAGAAGTCCCCTAATGAAGGGAAATAACCTCCAGAAAAGAAAATGCTGCTGGAAGTGCTACTTCCAGTTTAAAAAAAAAAAAAATCAGTTCAATACTAACTCTGATTTTCCACTCAGGTGTTAGCAGGATTTATCTCTTTGTATACCAGAGCTCATGAGGCTATGACATATTTTATTCTATGATCTAGTGCAAGAGAGTGAGTGCAGTTTGAGAATGATTATGTCCACTAAGAAATAGGTGGAAAAGAGGCAAGACCATCTGCACACTCTAATAAAATGGCCATGATTTATTAAAAACAGGGAAAGTGTTAAGCTGCATATTTCTGAGGACAAAGCCATGACAGATAGTGCTGGTAGCTCTGTGATAGTTACTCATCACAAAATTTTCACCCCTAAATACACATTCCTCTTACTGACCCATTTCCTCAAGATCTAAGTACAAGAGAAATTGTAAACTGTTGGTTTGTTCAGGGGTTTGGGAGTTTTTTTTAGAATGCAAACAATAAGAAAAGATGCATTCTGTTCTTCAGAATGCCGAAGAAATGTCCAAAACTAGTTAGCATTCAGCACGGGATAAAAGCCTTGAAGTTTGTTTTCTTTAAGTTCATCAGCATTGCTAAAAAGGCAAATATTCAGAAATAGGATTAAAGTGGATGTGTACTTATATTCCAGTTTTGATAGGCCTTATTTCCCAGGCCTGAAAAAGCAGCCTTCTCAGTTTCTGGAAAATAAGGACTTGGCTTTTTAAATTCGGTGCTTAAGCAATTGCAGACAGAAGCACAACTAGACCATGTGAACCCTGTATGAATCCTGAAGGAAAACCACAGTAACATGAACTACCTACATAATAACAGAGTAAGGAGGAGTAGACATTCTCTGAGTGGCTGTAAAAGGAGGGAAGTACAGTAAAATATATGTGAGGCCAGGAACTTTTCCCCCATTTCTCGGTATGCTCACAAGTGCATCTCTGTGTGGCAAACAGTGACCCTCAGGACACAAACAGTACACACCTGGTAGCATAAATACTTTTTGTGAGGGTGAGAAAAAGGATAGGGACATGAACGTTCTACTACTTCATGCAGAACCCTTGCAGAGCTGCCTCTACAGGAAATTCCCTCCCCACTCCCCCAGGTGGAAACTGAAATGATTGAATCCAACTTCCCAAAGAGAGCAAATGCAGTTAGTTAAATTTGTGGAAAATTAGAAATAAGACTATTCGGCTGTTTGGAGGGAGCCTCTCTTCTTAATGTCTTTAGACCACAGGGAAAGCAGATAACTGACTTAATTTAGGTTCCTCCTCCACTCCCCTCCTCTACCTCAGAAAAGAAAGCCCTTCAGGCTAAAAATGCAGTATCCTGATCCTTTAGCAGGCCCACACATTTTATTTACATTATTTGGAAAGAGTAGCAATCAGTGTTCATAAGGATACTGGAATCCCTCATGTTGAGGGATAAGAAGTTTTATCAGGATTTTCAGTATTTCCATTTAACTCCAATAATTTTGTGACTACTGCAGCATCTAATATTTTTCTGATATAATATCTATAAGATATAGTACTATAAAAAATGTACCCACAGATAGCAGTAACACATTTTCTATTAGAGAATTTTACTATTACAGACTTCCTGCATATTTTTACTATATTAAAAGAAATACACTTTTAGAAACAGAAGAATTTCCTTTAAATGTGCCTCAGAAGTTGTACAACATATCCTTTCATCAGTGATCTTACCTTTTTCTGAAGTACATTAATTTTTCTTTCTTTTACTTCCAACATGTCTTTCATATCTCTAATTTCTCCAGCAAGGGTTCCTTTCTCTTCTGTGAGGTCTTGAAGTTGTTTTGTTTTTTTATTCAGAAAGGTTTCTTTCTCTTCCAATCGTAACCGCAAGGCATCAACCTACAGTAAGTAAATCAAACATATTTAGGGTTCAGTATAGATCATTAGTGTATTTTTTTCTAATACTCTTTTATTCACACTTAAGAGATGTTTTATTTCTCTTCTACATAATTTTCCAAACTGAACTCTAAGACATTGTTTTACTTGCTACATTTTTCTCCAGTGTTTATTTCACAAGTCTCTTACCAAATGGGTCTGACTATTTCTCTGTAGTAAGCACAAATCCCTGTCAAACAAAATAAAGGATATTCAAGGATTTTGCTAAGCAAAATGCTCTGCATCCATAACTGGTGGTTTGGTTTTTTTCTTCATAAAAAAATGAAAAACAAAACCCAAAAGAATTCCAACAGCCCAGAATGTGTAAGCACCCTTGATTTTCTCATTTTTTGCTGTGTAAATATTCAAGCACGCAAATTTGTTATTCTCTTAATGTAATTCAAACAGTAATAAAATAGAGATGTCAATTCATTAACAAAACAGAATATGTTTGGGTTTAACCATCATTACTACAAGAATCACACCTGATATGTATTGATGCCTTCAGGAGCACTTCCACTGTTCACATATTCTGGTTCAGAAAATCAGCTACAAATGAACTGCTGAGCAATTCTCAGTATATAATTCTGGAAGGGTGGGAATAGTTCGGAGTAAAAAACAGATTTCATCATATATGAATTTTCTGAAAACCAAGAGAGACCTTTTTTTGTTTTTCAATGTGAGCTTTATATTATTGAAAGCTTATTTGTAAATAAAATAATACAGGAA
Source organism: Platysteira castanea (assembly GCA_013397175.1). NCBI lineage: Eukaryota > Metazoa > Chordata > Aves > Passeriformes > Platysteira > Platysteira castanea. The sequence continues at coordinate 974,334 of VYXC01012826.1, forward strand.
AATGTACACCCACGAAATTCAGTCAGTGCTAATAAACATCATAGAAAGCAGAGAACTAAGACAAAGGGAGTGCAATCGTTTATTGTTACAGAGACAAGTTTCCTTCAGCAGAGGCTTTTTCTGCAGCTCTGAACCATGAGGTGTTCACATTAAGTGGACTCACTCACAGCCTTGTTTTGGCTGCAAGGTTCACCATTGAGAAGACAAGGTTTGGACTGAAAATGCGTGATGTGGCAATTTAGAATAATGCTCCATCTCCAAGAGAGCTGCAGGCAGTCAGGCAAGTGAGAAATTTTAGATTCACTAATCCAAATTTCAAACATACAAATTTTAGAAAATAAAGAACAAGAGTTTAAAGTTTATATTACCTAGACATGCATAAGGTTAACACATAATAAAAAGATAGATGGAAGAAACTGAATGGGCATAAATGGAGGCTTAGCATTTTTAAGTTCTGTAGATGGAATAGTCAGAAGGGTCTTCTCTAATAAGCAGCTTTTTCCCTAGTTAATCAGAACACTATCAAAGTACAAAACAATCAGCAAATCTATATTTATGTATATTCTCAGTTTTGTTATGCTAGATTTACTGAAAGCAAAAGTATTTTCAATGCCACTTTAAAACTAGGTTTGGGAACAATTTAGATGATCTATTGGATCTCAAAATGCATGTTCTTCCTGCTTTTAAAATGGCTCATTGCCTTTCTATAAGCTGGAAAAAAGATTTATATTCCATGGGATTGATTTTATTTTTAAGACTTTTTAATAATATTACAGTAATAAGATCTCTCAGTTTGTAAGCAGTGTGCAGTAAGGGATTCAACGATGACTTTTTAAATTAGAAAACAAGAAATAATAGTAGCAGTAGCAGCAGACCTCTTTTAATAAACATAAAAGGCCTCATCTGAAACTCATTACCACATCTTCTTTATACTGAATCAATAATTTGCTTCACGTCTGAAAGTAATCCTTGAAGTCAAATCACAGAAATCTCTGTTGGGCCTTTCAGCTGCAGCTGAGGAGCTCGTCAGGACCTTGGAGCGGGTGCTCCAAAAGCAGCTCTCCCCCGTCAGGCACTGCCAGGCTCATTTTCCAGCTGCCACAAGGCAGAAGCCTAAAGCTTCAAGTCAAGGGAGTTGGAGGTGATGAGATGCCCGGATAAACAAAGCACTGACACCACTCCCCCGTGGCTGGGATAACGCAGCAGCTTCCACATGTCTGATGCAGTTGTGTCCCGCTTGGCTGAACCAGGCGCTGTCTGAGTAAATAATCTTTTCTTCTCTGCCCATCCAGTCCCCACCCCAAGGGCTGAGCAGACAATTCTCACCTTTTTGCACAAATTTCTTCCCACACACCCTGTCAGCACGGCTCTCTAGATTCAATTTAGGATTGGGCAGGGGAGTTTAGGCAATAAAACTTGGGAACACAAGGAGGGTGGAGAGGATGAGCAAGTGGCTCTGAACGCCCAGAGTGACAGCCTGTGTGGGAAACGGGAGCAGAGCCATGTCCACTCCGACTTCTCAGACCCAAATCCTGCTTTAACTTCAAATAAAGTCTTTAAAGCATAACCAAAGTGCAGCTTCAATTGCACTGAGTAACAGCCAAAGAATCTCAATCCCGTCAACCCCAGTTCACACAAGGACTGTGCAAGAGTTGGGAAGGAGAGAGCACAGCATGTCCACCACAGCCTTCGGTGGCAGAAAAAAATCTGCCAAATACACATCTATTTTCTTATATATCTTCATCTTGAAACTGATAAAGCAGAGCACTTTAATTCAAAAATCCACCTACACAATGAAGTATTTTCCATGGAGTAAGTATATCATTCCCAAACTAACATTCACAGCAAGGAGCCATTCTGGAAGCAGAGGCAGAATTCTGAGCCAGTGCCAGCCTGGGAGCAGGAACAGACAACTCATACTGTGTGTGGTCTTGGGGGTGCAGATTGATTTTCTATTCACAGCAATGCAATGTGGAGGTTTAGGAGAACATCAGTTATGTCAGTCATTTTCTCCTTCCCTGAAGTCCTCTTTCTGCCTCTAGTAATCACGAACCAAGACTTTTACATTCCTCATAATGGGAAATAAAACTACCTCAGCCTGAACTGCAGGCGACCTTTCACTATCTGTTCAGCACTAAGCGTGTATGACATCATTTCATAAGTCAAGTAAGAACCTCCAGATGGTAGAAGACCAAAATGCTGTTAAATCAGTTCCTCATCTTGTGGATGACCAGAAGCAAAACACACTACTTCATTTTTGGCCACGATTAATTTGCCAATATAAGAAATCGTATCTTTCCTGAAAATGGTACTGTGAAATGACATCTCCCAAAAATAACACAACGGTGAAGTATTCTAGATGGAGCATGCCAGTACACTGTGAGGAATGTCTGCCATTTTGTTACTACTTCTTCTACATCTAAGGCATTTTAAATATGATTTGAAAGGAAATTAAATACGGGTCATTTTACAGCAACAGATACATATTTTTTATATTTGAAAGGATAAGGATTTCTGGTACACAAAACCCCTCTCTTTGGCTTTTCACTCAACACTATCTAATTTTAAGAGTCCTTCACTTATTTTTCCCAAGCTCTGGCAGTACATTTACAAGGAAAATTTGGCAGTCTGAGGAACACCATAATTTTCCAGAAGAATAAAGCAAGATCTGATAGCTAACACATAAAGTATTTCAAAGACCTCTCTCCAAGTAAATTGCTTTTTAATTTTGTCTAACTTCTTTTTCCTCAGCAGCTACTTATTTCAACTATTAAATACAATAAACTCTGTCACTTGCTCTGGAAGTGACATACAGTCACTTTACTGTATGTTACAACATACAGTAAAAACTTTAGCATTGGGTTAAACTTTTGGAAAAAAAGAGTTCATGTAAGTGGCAAAAATTGCCAAATTCAAAGTCGAACTTTATTAATCTTCATGTCATCACCCGCCACTCATGACCAGCTTCAGTAGTGACATCTGTTCCTTGAAGTTCCTTACTGTTAACTGTTTAACTCAGATGCCATATTATACACATCATTTATGAAAGTGGTTTAGTGCTACGGAGCTCCATAGGGAAGTAAAACCTGAAGCAGCACTACTGTGTTTCACTGTTAAGAATTATTTACTTTACCATCATAAATAGATATATTTAAAGCAAATGTTTGACTGTATTTTTTTTGAACTACACCTGAAGGTCCTACTGTAAGTGTGCTGTAGTACCACAGCAGGGGTAATGACAAAAAGCTGTAACCCATTGTTAATCCCCTCCTGAGCCGCCTCTGTCCCAGCACACACCACAGCCAGTATTTGCCACTGTGCCCAAGAGTCCGGCTCCTCCCCGTCTGTACCATCATTCTCTCCCTTCCTCATGACCACTACAGGGTCCACAGGTTTGTCCATGTTTTCTGGGCTATTATTTGCTCTCTTAGTGTGTATTATGCAGCCATCTTTTGAGGAAAAACTTCAGGTAATAGAAAAAAACCAAATTTCTATTAAAGATCATAGTGCCTGTATATTTATGCATCCACATATATCTGGGGAAATTCTAAGCTGTTACTATGAAAACCAATTTAAATCAAGAATAAAAGAACTGTCACTCCAATTTTCCATACAGAAGTACTGAATTATTAGTACAGAGAGCATATTCTCACACGGGCCCTTTTGTAAATATGAGAACTGAACTACAAGTATAGAAAGGATATCATGTGTCCCAACTGCACTCTCCACTTCAGAGCCACTTAAAAGAAAAACCAAAACAAAAGCCCAAAAAACACCTATTCTAAAATAAGAAAATGTAATAAAAACTATCCTCTCATCGTATTTGTCCCTCATTTTTTAGTCTGATGTGATAAATATTATCTTTTTCAAAGCAATAGCTGCACCTGGCAAGCCATACATTCATTTCTATCAAAAACATCTGACATATGTAAAATTCAAGGCAGAAAAGGCAGAACATTTTGAAGCTGCAGACACCTGAGTTTTGTACAATTAATATCCTTTACACTCTGTTCCAAATTGAAACTCTAGTCAGTTAGCTACTTTTTCACTTCACAGAGGAAAATCCCACTTTCAAGCATTATTTCAAACAACATTCTCACCCCTCTACTACTCTGAGTATTATGGTTGCTCTAGTTCACATTTTAATTCAGCTGATAGCTTATAGGCTTTATATTCTTTAAAGCATAATCTAGTTTACTGTTTTATTTCCACAACTTCAGTATTTAAGAACCGACACAAGGAGAAGTGTTTAAAGCAGCACTTTGTAGTCCAAGGAAACAGACAGTGAGCAACAGGAGATGTTTTGCAAACACAGGGCAGTGTTGGCTGTTCCCATCAGGAGAACAAACTCCTGCCATTTCCCTGACAGAATCCCTGTGACGAGCTTCCAGTCCTTCTGTATGGGGCAGGAGAGGCACCCACAGCTGTAACACCTCAAAACCACTTACTCTACTTAATCCTTGAGGATGACACCTATAATTTTCATAAACTTCCCGGCCTCCACCCCCAACAGCTTCGGCAGCTACCAGCTCTACTAATCACTCTTGGTTTTTCTTACATTCTTTTTATCTACCAGTTCAGATTATGCTGCTCTTTAAAAGAGAAGATGGGTAAACTAACTGGTCAAACTACACCAGAAATGGTTTCAGCTGAAGCAGAGACTGTAAATAAGATATTAATGGTTCCCTCAGGCAGTACAAAGGTTGTCCTTGTGGAACATCATATGCCACAAAGAATTCTGATCAGTGGAGCTTATCAAGGCAGCCAACTCCCTACCAGGCAAATTTATATCTTTGCCTATTCTTACCACTAAAATTAAGTGGTTTAAAGCAAAGTTCAGAATTTAATATTCAGTTTAGTTCCAGCAAATTTTGGAAAACACATGGGAACTGTAACTCATGTGCTAATACTCACAGTTTTTGTTAATAAAACTTCCAACACTAACCTTACCTCACTGAACTTACTTCACTGATTTTTATGCTCACTATAAAACTATAGCTATCATAATACTTTTGAATTACTGCAAAAGGAAGTCAGTCATTCCAGAGTCAATGTTATTTAGGAACATAATGATAGTTATAAATTCAAAATACTTAAAACCAATTTACAAAACTATCAATCTTGGAAGCTTTTAACTTTTGAAATTTCTGTCTTCAATAACATTCAAATTTTATTGTACTCTAACAGTTTAATAGAAAGTTAATTAGAAGGCCATAGTATTCTTTTTTTAAGTCAAGCCCATGTGTTTAACTGCTTCATGAAAAAAAAATTGTAGAATTCCATGAAAGAATCATCAGTAAATACCCATTAGCTTTATATATGGTAAAAATAGAATTTTTACATAAACTATGTTTCTCAGTTTAATTTTTTTTTACTAGTAGGATTCAGTAATTACAAGTAGTTGACACAGCAATGAATATGTGATTTTCAAAAAGTACATTTATGTTTGTAACCTACTCAGAATAAAGGAGGTGCCTGTAGGTAAAACCTCTCTCCAGCTGAGCAAGAGCGCTTGTGTTACACTTGTAGGGGTGAGCTGCATCCTTGAGTTCTCTCTCAATTTCACATCTTTTGAGTGAGACACACCTCGCAGAGGAGAATCTCATGATTCACCCTGTTCTGAAACTGAAGCACCTGTTTGTGCCACCTACTTGATTATCAGACATTCCTACAGCAGCCAGTCCAGCTGCCATCAGCTCAACTGCGAACTTATCTCCCAGAATCTACGGCCAGCTCACAAAGAGAGTGACATCCATCAGCTTGGACATTGTTTGTCATTTATTCATAAGAACACAGCAATCAGAGAAGAAGGTTAAAGCAATATGCTAAACATATCTTACTTATTTTAAATACAACACAGCATACTCTCCTGCCCACATTCTTCCAGAAACCAGGTTACAGCCTTTTCTCTGAAAACTGCTGCATTTTTCACGAGAGTGAATAAGCTTCAAAGTACTCGTAATCACTTCAATTAAAAATTCATCTCTGAAACTTTCCAAACAGAAAAGCTGAGAGCGAAGTCCTCTCTCTTTCAAGAAGCCAGGCTCCATCATCTCCTGGACAACAAGAAACATCAGCTGGTTTGAACAGGACCTTGAGTACCAGGAAGAATTACAGGCCTGCTTCACTCCATGGCACATCCTCAAGCCAAACCTGTAGAGGCCCACGCCCTCCCCGGGGGGAGGGGTCCCTGGGGTGGAAGCATGGGGCACATGGGGTTTCCCTACTCCCTGCTGATGTACCCAAGTCCTGTGACCCCACTGGCCATGTACGTTACCCCCGCCCCGAGAACTCCTCGGTTCTCCCATGACTCTTCAGTCTGTGCCCGGGCCACCTGCCACGTGGCCGGGAAAATAAACAGCTCTGAAATATCTACAGAAAAAATTGTTCCATTATTCTTTCCACGGGCCCTGGCTGTCTTCTGGGAAGGTTGCTGGAGACCTCACAGCAACACAAACCTTCAGTCCTCTGGGCCCTTCAAGAACTCAGAACTTTCCCACTGGCTCTGGCTTTTCAGCCATGCAAGGCAAGGCAACCCTCTTGCTTATTCCCCCTGTCTATGTGACCAAGATGATGTTCAGGGATATTCTGAGCCCTTTAAGAACTTGCTCTGTGAAATGCTGTATCACATATATTAATTTGTTTCCGTAAGTCATTATTCACAGATATCTCACAGATAGTAGATGGCCCATCAGCTGAAAATGGCAAGGCTTGATATTTTTTTAATACTAAGCACCTCAACCAAAAAGCAGACTGTGCTCCTACTGAAACAGAAGTGCAACTGTTCTGGCTATCTTAGACACTGCAAATATATTTCCTTCTTTATGCTGGAAACAGACTTCCAAACCAGCTTCCAGAGATTGTGCTGGCTTGTGATAAGAATTCCAGACAAGGAAAGGCTACTTAGCTCATGAGAGGCTCCTAAAGATGAAATGTGTCAAAAGTCTAAAAGGACTGTTTCAGATTCCAAACTGGTAACTCCTTACTTTTGTCACCTTTGCAGTAACATTTTTTAGGTATTTTAGGTAGAACTGGAGAAGGCATTTTATTCTAAAGAACTTCAATAATTACAGGAATGATAGACTTTCACCTCATATTTTAAGTGTTTATAAAGTTTAAGGTGAGTAATGAGACCCAAACAACACTGCAAAACAATGCATGAGATTGGAACAAAGAAAATAAAAACAAGTTTCATTCTTTTTATAAATACAGTAATCACAACAGAGGTTAAATGGTAAATTTAAAATGAAAAGTTATGCAGGAATGAAATCAGACAAGTTTCAGTTGCAGGCTGCCTAACTTTCTAATAGAGATCACCTTGCCAAATATTTTTACTGATTCCAGTCAGCCAGATCATCTAGTAGCAAGTCAGAGACATGTCAAGATCTGATCTTCCATTTATTTATTATTATTCTGGAAGCTATAGGTTTACTAGTTTACCACAATTATATTCCATCTGGGACATACTCAGTTTCTCAGGACAGAATAGCATCTGCATGAGCAAGATAAAGCAAAACTGATAAGTGCTGCTTTCCTCACAGTCTTGACACTAAACAAGCCATGTAAAGTCAGATACAAAACAAACCCTATCACAGAAATGGTCTTACTCTGTCAAATATGTAAGGGATGCTTTCAGGAAAAAAATCAGCAGTGAAATAACTCTCAAAAACTACTTTCAGAGAAAGAGCCATGCAACCTCCAAGAACCAACAGTGACAGCCAAGACATGGGGACTAAATGAATAAAGTGTCCTGAACTGAGCTGAACACGGGCCAACTCTGGCTCTTCACAGAAAAGTCTTGAACCCACAGATCTCTTAACTAATTTCCAAGACCCTCTAAATCCTGCAGAGGCTTTTTTTTATATACTTGATTCAATGTACTATCTGCTAAAAGGAAAAATATGCTGGAGAAACATAACTATTATTATATATAATAATGAAGAAACAGAAACAATCAGAGGGGAAGTGAGGGAACTATTTAGCCACAAGAAAACAACATTCTGTTAAAACATTTGAAAAGTGTTTTTGCACAAAAATCCAGAGGAGCACCATGCCACAAAGGCCTCAAAAAAACAGATACTCTAATGAAGTGTAGAATCAGGACAGCAGGAAACTTGAGCAATTTCTGGAAAGACCTTTAGTAGCAAGGTCTCTTCCAAAAATTCCCAAGGATAGATCCATAGTCCCATAATGATAGTCCTCCCACTGAAGCTTGTCAAGTATTTTCTAGACTTCTGATAGACAATAAAGAACTGCTATTATACTTTACAATAGTAGGTTGGAAGGAAACCTGCAATATGATGTGCAGCATCTACAGAGCAGATACCCTCCAGAGCGATTTCTGTTAGTGTCATCATAAAGATTATGCAAAAGTCTGATCAATGCCCCTAGAAAGTGCAATGTACTCCTATTCAGGTAGCCTGTGAGAAGTTTCCCATATTTGAAAGCCTGAAGCAAAAGTTCAGCTGAGCCAAAAAAAAAATTTTAAAAAATGGACATTTCAAAAAATTTCTTTCAGAATGAAACCCTTCCTTCATTTGGTTTCCTCTAAAAAATGAATGTGAGTGATGCCTTCTCCCAGCCACCTAGAAACAGAGACTAGACAGGACTAAGGGAATAAAGGTAGGTATTTATTTGAAGGCCTTCAAGGTACACCCTGGGGAGCCAGAGGCTGCTTCCACAGAATGGACCCCAAGATGGACAATGAGTCATGAGTTCTTGACACTGATATAGGTTTGGTCGATTTGCATATCAGCATAAATTCACCAATTAAAACTTTAGCTCTCTTCAATTTCTCCACCTCTCTCATGGTCCTAGTTTACACTTTTTGGGCCTAGGACAGCCCGAGTGTCCTTGAACAGCAAGCTCAGAGAAGCTTTGTTGTGTCTGTCTGGCCTAAGAGAGCAGCTAACAAGCTACAAGAAACTTCAGAGTTACACACTGGGCAGTACAGGATTTGAAAAATATAGAAATCAAAACCTAAGGCATCATGAGCAAAGTAAGAACAAAATTCTCATGTACAGACAAATAGATTCCATTTTTTTAAGGGGAAAGGAGAAAGAAACCTTCTACATATTTTTGTGCACAAAACAAACTCAAAATGTTTAAACACAAGAGTATGACATGTAAATAATACTGAGCACAGATTGACAAGTCTACCTTGGTAAAAACAAGATTTTTTTTTTTAAGTATTTTAGAGTCCAGTCAGATTACCTCATGTAAACAATCAAAGTTGTTTAAAAACTTGTTCATCCCTGAGTTGGAAATTACTATTCTTTAGCCAGTATATCATAGCTGAAAGAAAGAGGACTGTCACCAATTCACAAAAGTGATAAACAAAATGAATTGGCTGCTCTGATTCCTGCAAATGATACTGCAAAGCAATGACAGATTTGAGCCTTTTTCGCATCATAAGAAGGTTATTTTATTTTCCTGATCATCCCTCTAACCTTCCTCTTCATCTCTGCTATCTGGAATTCATCTTTCTTGAACCTGAATGACTGCATTTCAGATGAGATCTCACAGAGTACATAAAAATATTCCCCAATTTCTGTAACAGAAACCTCTCTCCTGATACATTCTAGTATCAGATTTTCCACAGCCACATTTTATTGGTGACTAACAGCAATCCCCTAACACACTATTACTACCTTTACCTAAACTTTTACACTACAAAGGTCTAGTTTTTTGTCCTCAGGGGCATATTCCCGCATTTTGTACTACCATATCTCCTCCGTTTTTCTCACTTCAGAATTTAGGATTATCACCAGTGACTCCAATCTCTGTGTCTCCAGGTGCATGCTTCCAAATTCTGGCACGCTGAGCAATGAAGGTATGAAATAAGCCTCACTGAATATCAGGTCTTGAGATATTTCACCAATATTTTTCTCCAACCGGGTCTTTCCTCCTCCTGCTGCAGTGCTCCTCTATTAGCCAATATTTCACCACTTCTACCATTCTGGGACTGAAGCATGTCCCACTTTAAGCACCTGAATATGGTACAGCATGGAAAGCCCTCCTTAGATTCAGCTAAATTAGACATTATGTATATTTGTTGTTTAAAGATTAGCAGTCTTATCAAAAAAAGGTACTGCTTTAGCATAAGTTAGCCAAATCATAACCAAAATGGTTGCACAGTGGCTCTGTAAAAATGAAAAGGTTTTTTTCTACACTAGAGAAATAATCTTTTATAGCAAATTCAAAGGGGGATAGTCAGAATGAGATATGTTTTTCCTTTAGACATAAATGGATTTTTACTATTTGTTTTAAGCTTGCTATCCTGTCTGGGAATGGGAGTGGTAAAATTCAACTCTAAATCCTATGTTACCAATGAAATTGCAAACTTTGGATTTTGTTCCAAAAATATCACCAGAATTCCTGCTTTTTCAATTGATTATGTTCAAAAGACCTCTGTTGAAAGTTTCTGGACTTGAAAGTATGTCTTTGAAATATAGGATTGAATCTTCTAGGATTTCAACCCTTTCAACAAAGGTTATCCTTAGATATAAAGATACAAACAATGGTGGAAATGATTTGGCTAACGTGTTATAGAAAACAGAGAAGAAACATTCATTTGTTTAACGAATTTACTATTTAATCATTCTTAACATTCTTTTTTGTGTATATAGTATATATATTTTGAGTATATTCTTTTGTGTCTATATTTAAATATTTAGTGCATATATAGAGATGTATATACATATTCATGTATAAACAATTATTGCTGCTAAAAAAATCAGGGTATAAATAATTTACCACAGAAGGAGAGGCTACGTGAAATCAGATTTATTAGTCATAGAAATGAAACCTGAGTATGAATATTCATTCTCCAATCTCTGACAGCTGACATTAACAAGGAGCCTTATAAATCTGCCCTTTAAGAAAATTCTAAGATTAAATAAATAAATAAAGCAAGTACTATTCCTCATCTGTTTCTCTTTTCCTGGAAAGCATTCTGAAAGTAATCTTTTTCCCAGACATGGATAATTCTGCACATGAGTGAAATTCTGCTCCTTTTTTCAATCTCCTCAGAAGACTGAGAAAATAAAGATACATTTCAAGAAACAGGACAATGCCAGCACACAAAAGGAATCTTAGTGCAAAGTTTAGCATAGATTAACTACATAGGATCCTGCACGATGCAAAGTTGATTGTATTTAGCAACATATAAGAGTATCAAAGTACCATCTCTCAAGTGGAAGCAAAGCAAAAAAACAAAACCAAAAACAAGGCCGCAGAAAACCCTCACCTTTCAAACCAGTGAGTTATAAAAGACATGTGAAAGAAGTGCTAATATTTCTTTCTGCAGCTGCCAAGCTGTCTTAAAAAATTTACTTTCCAAGCATCCCTTTAAGTAAGGATGTTTTCTAAGTGAAAAGCAGGTAGCTGGCAAATAACAGCAACTATGTACAATTTAATACATTTTTTAAATTTACATCTACCTTAACAGTGCATTACAAAAGCATATCTTTGAATACATAGGTGTATTAGCCTCTTTGATTTCTCTCACTTTACAAAAACCAAGGGAGTTTAAGTGCCTCTGTAACTGAACCTTTCTAAACCCTCGCATTATTTATGCAAGAAGAAATATAACCTTCTACCCTCATTCACCCCTGTACTGGATTGCAAGACCTAACAGAGGAGTAAAAAAATTATTTACTGAGTTATGTATATAGATGTGATTTTGAACATCAGCCAAGTATGAAACTGATAGCATAGGGATAAAATAAAAGTCTCCACACTTTCTCTTGATTTCTTTACATATATGTACAAGTTTATACATTTTATATACACATTTGTATAAACATTTAATTTTTTTTGCCACTGAAATGATACCAATAATTATGCTCTTAACTGGATGGTTTTCCATTTTCTAGATCTTAATTACAAGTATTTGTCTAAAGATCTAAATTGGCCTCAGTGTCCTAGGAACATGTAAGACTAAATGAATGTCAGGAATAATACAAGGCTTTGACCTTAACACAGGCATCCTGTATCAAAACCATTTAAAAGTGCACAAAAGATTGACTTCAGGTAGTCTCACTCTTTAACATAATCTATTATTTCACGTATGAATAAGGGCTCTTCTTCAGCACAATTGCTAGTTACAATTAATAATAGTAAACTATGCAAGTTTTATATATTCATATTTTTTCCTGTGAATTAGACAACATTAAGCATCCAAGGAATACAAGGATGCACTTAATTAACCTTAAGGTCACATGCTATAAAAATCATTAAGCCACTTAAAAAGAGGCAACTTTGAAACAAAGACAGGATCATGAGTTTGCAAGTACAGTTCTACAAAAAGGAAAATGTACATCCTATATCAAAACTCAGTGTACAGAATACAGCCTTTAAGTAACAGTAGCAGCCTTTCCCTGGTCAAGTTTTCAACCCTGGGTTGCAATCCTCAACACTGGTCTAAAAGTTTCTTGCGTTATTTAGAAAGAAATTTATTAGGATAAGCATGACACTGGTTGAGAGAGCAAGTCAGACAATTGTACATCACACAAAGTTCCAGTCTTTCTCTTTCAGCTTTTAATGGCAGGCTCCTGATTATGGCATTACAACAAATATCTTTGAACTGTTTAACTTACTAACACAGTTAAAGAAAAAGAAAAAACCAAAATCCTAAATACACAATTCATAAAGCAGCATATTTTCCTTAATTAATTTTCTCAACATTTACAATATCTATACTAATTCTCTGTAACTAGATATGTTCTGGATCCATCCTCAGAGAATCTGTGTAGAATAAGCATTTGAAACATCTTAAAGACTAACTAAAACCATCTTTCTACTACACTGCAAGGCAAATGATTTTTGGATGTTTTGCATTTTTATGCTAAATAGTGCAGCTGCAATTGATAAAAACCAATCAAGCTAATTTAAGTCAATCATGTCCAGGAGGTTCTCATCACTTGCGTAAAAATGCTCTCACACTCACTTTAAGACTTTACCACAGCAAGCACCTCCCCCACACTCAAATTTCAATACCTTAAAGTCCCCTCTGCATCTTAAGCAACAAAGAAAACATAATTCTTATAGAATAAGCATATTTATCGTTTTACACTAGAAATCAAACTTCTGTGCCTCATTTGAATAGAAAATTAAGTTGTTAATACCACTTGAGCACAAATATGACTCATCCCAACACAGCAACACTGTACCTTTAGTGCACATCAAGGCACAGGGTCAAAGGCAAAGCAAACTTCTAGCACTGAAAATGCACAACTGTTACCCTCTAACACATATCTGGATTACATTACTGAGATCATATGTTTTGAATTTATTATCTTGATTTATCAATATGGCACATCACAGCTGCCATCCTGAGTTCTCGCTCAGCTGCTGCATTTGACATTTAAAATGATGATTGTTTATATTTTTAAATTTTGCACTAACTATTGCCACTAGATTTTAAGCCTATGAAACTATAACAACCATGCAAGAACTCTTTCCTAGATGGGCAAAATTCAGTGTTACAGATCTGAAATCTGTGTTTGATTCTTACCCATTTGGCCAACCCCCGCGTGCATGTGACTGCACACACTTTTCAGCCAGCTCAAAAATAATGAAATAAATAAAGAGAGGCCCTGAACTTCAAAGTATGCCATGTCTTTATTCCTGTTCCCTTTGAGATGGTTATGGGCTTCAGTGCAGTAACTGGAGATGGAAGCAGAGAATCACATCACCCTGCCCTGGATCTTTTTCTCCTCCATGAAGAGGTGAAACCAGGTGAGAGCAGGTGCTGTCAGATTGAGTTAAACTGTTGCCACAAGTTCTTTGCATGTTCTCTTTGAGCAGCTGCTCTCCAAAACCATTTGCTGACTGTTCCAACAAGCAAAAAAGGAAAATACAAAAGCATCAAGAAAATCCATTTACCAGTAATCCTGCAACTGACCAAGAAAGGGCTTGAAAAACATACCCTCATCTTCAAATCATAAAAACTACATCTATCTTTTTGGAGAAAAATAAGATAATTTCCCCAATGATATTTGTTCTACAGCTGACACATGGATTTTTATTGGATAGGAAAGGTTCTATTTTTATTGACTATTATGCTGTAGTTTTTTTTTAATACACTGAGCGGTGTTTTAAATACCACATCAAATATTAAGATAAGCTTTTCATCAAACTGTTTCTCTTAAAAGAGTAAATGGATAATAGTTCTTTGACTTATGTATGACTAATAATACCTACTGGAATTAATAACACATTGCCACTCCAAACTCATGTTCTAGAAATGCTTCTTTTGGTTATGCATCAGGACACAAAACTCTTCACAACAATAGCTCAGCCAGCAGGAAACAAAGCCAGCTAACTGGAACAGGCAGCACATGCCTTGGGGATGTGGAGCCAGTCTCTGGAACACACTCAGAGCTCAGCTTAGGCTTGGTAGGAGTCCAGCTGAAGGCCCCTCCTGCATGGTCAGGAGCTGGCACACAGACTGTACCTGCAGAGCTGAGCACCAGCTCTGTGCACCCTGACAAAAAAGCCACAATGAGATCTCAGTGCTGTCTTCAATTATTACTGAGTGGAAGGGCATGAGAAGAGAGGGCCAGACTCTTCTCAAGGGAGCCCTAGGCAGGGATGAGACAAGCGGAACATGGAAATTCCACCCTGACATACGGAAAACACTTGCTTGGTTGCTTTTTTTTTTACCTCAAGCCTGGTTAACTACTGAAATAGGTGTCTAAATAGGTTATGGAAAATCCACCCCTGAGGTATCCAAAACTTGGCTGGATGCCATTCTGAGCAACCTGCAATAACTAAAACCGACTTAGATCAGAAGCTGTAACTTTGTTCATGAGGCAAGTGGTGAGAATTTGTTATGTACCTGTGCTTTAACCATCCTTTACACAATGAAGTTGAGCAAAGATGATATTTCAAGGTGTCCACTTGCCTAAAAACCATTAGAACCACTACAGAAATGAATTATTTTAAAAGAGAGTTTGCCAGTAACTGCAGAAGAGAACTACTGTAACAAAAAATGCTCAAGAATTACCCAACGCAACATAAATAAGGGGAAAATAGCAGATTTCAAATCAAACTATCAGCAACCCACCAAAAATACAGCTTTTCTTGGGGAGAATTTACCCAGAAATTCATAAATCCATGCTAGTTACTACAAATCACCTTCTTGTCTGTCATATAGCTGGAAATGGCTTCCAGGATTATTCCTTCTTTATTATGACCTTTCCAGGGTCCAGTGTGATCAACGTAGTTCCCTGGATCCTCCTTCTTGCTTTTTCTAAGCCACTGGCTTTTTCCCAGTTCTCAGAAACCTCTCCCAGTTCCCATCACTTTCCAAAGGTGACTGACACAATGCCATCAGCACTTGCAGGTGCATTCCAGCAAGGCCAAGGGACTTGTATGTGTCTGGTTTCTTTAAATATCACCTGAGCTGATCCTCCTCCATTCAGGATAAGTTCACCTGGTGCTGGACTTCTGCAGTGGTTTCAGAGACCTGGGACTGCTGAAGGTTGTTCTTTCCAGTAATGTTCTAGGTGAAGAAGGCATTCAGACTGGCTCCATCTCCTCTACAGTCAGATCTCCACTCCCATTCATCAGTGACTCCATATTTTCCTCAGTCTTCTGTTACTGCTGTGCCCATAGAAACCTTTCTTGTGGCCCTTCCCATCTCTTGTTATATTCAAGCCCAGATGTCTTTCTTAACTCTTTGTCTTTCTTAACCCTAAACCTGATGCCCAGAGAGGGTCTCCCTATTCTTCCAGGACACTTGTGCCTGCTCCCATCGCCCGTCATTCCTGTTTATTTACCTTCATAATTAGAGAAGCATGAAAGCTGATTTCGGTGACACAAAATTGATCATTTATAAAAATGTAGGATAGGAACAATTCAGGATTTGAACAATTCCTGAAAGCATTCTTTGTCTGGAAGAACATACATCATTTAAGCTTAGCCTCTGACTAGGTATGTGACAGACAGCTTCAAAATTTATGACAGAAGATGACACAAAGTAGAGTAGGACCTGCTGCAAGACTGCTGGACCACAGAATCACCCTGAAAGAGAAGAAGATAACAGAGGCCACCGGTACCTCCATGCAGAGAGGCCTGGACTTTTGTTTGGCTCAGAAGCCAACTCAGCTGCAGGGCTGGGCAGAGCCATGAGTCACCAACGCACACAAGTCTAGGTCAAGTCTGGCAAAGATTTCCTGCCTGATTTAAAATTAGTTTATTTGGTCCAATGGCACTTTTCCTAGAAATGGAGGGCAGGTTGACCACACATGTGCCTGTCTTTATTTGTGGCCTGACACTTGGCAGGATAAACTTCATTATGTTTTTTGTTAGGCTTAAGAAAAGTACTGTCAATTGTTTCCAGTCTGTTGCAAGCACAAACCTACAAGCTGTATTAAATATGTACTATTGTATTTACCAAAATGTTATGAAATCATGCATAAAATCCTAAAATGGAATAAAATAAAGGCAACTGCTCTTCCCCTCCTCCCCTTCCCCCCAACTTCTGGCAACATTTCAAAATAAACAAGGAACCAAACCAATGCTTCTATTGAAAGGTCAATCAGCACCTGAGTCACAGGAAAGAGAAAACTGGCCTAAAATAAAAGTAAATATATTGTTTAGTAAGGGAAAACTCATTTTCTATTATATCAGACATGCAGAAAGATAAAACAGCACCACAATGAAATATCTTAGTAATTACCTGTGCCTATTAATGAAGAAAATGGATTTTTTTTGACTGAAAGAGTGAAATGAAATTCATACTTGACTAAAAAATTAAATTAATAATAAAAGAAAAGATTACTTTATTGTAACTCAAATAATGTGGAACTGACTAGGTATTGGGGAAAATTAAGATTTGCATCTTTTTTTCCCATACTTTCTCATCCCAGGAACCAAAGCAAAATGCTTATTGCTCCTGAGATAAAGCAGAGAAATTTAGCTATAAATATTGCAAGACAGAAAAGAATGTGGAACTATGACACAAAAATACATGTTCTGATTGAAATTCAGTGTAGCAGAGAGCCCATTAACAACTGTGCACTGTGTTATGTTTCAGGGTTCCAAAACCCTGAAAGATCAGAGAAGTGCAATCTGGAACTCCGGTATAACTGAGCACACTTTCCTCTACAGTTTCCTGCCTTGCCCAGTAAGGATTCTGCTTATTTTTACATTATTTTGCTATTTATCTAAATTTAAAGGTGAAAGATAAGCCTCCAGTACAAGTCTTTCCAGCAGTAATCCACCTTCCATGCAAGCCACTGACCAAAGAATCACTTCTGTTAGACTGGATAGGGCACACAGGCATCATGAACACTTGAAGGAAGCAAAGAAAAAAGAATCTTAGCAATTCCTTTTGCTATTGGTAGTAACTGTTACTGACAGTTTTCTTCTTATGATTCCTCCTAAGTTTTAAAGCAACATTAGTGTCCTCCCATCAATGACAATGTTCCTTCAAATTTACTACTGAAAAACACTAAATATTTTGGAATAGAAAGTCACTTTCTCTGATCTTGCTACAAAAATGTTTTCAATTTAACCACAAACAGTACCTGTATTTGGAAAACAGGAAAATATTATTCATGCAAAAGATTAGGAATATATAGAAATAGGCAGATATAATAGATACTGATTTTAATTTCTATTGGGGATTATAGGAAGATTCTACAGTATTTCTGAATACTATAATCTGTTCCGGAGTCCAATTCAGTGTTGGGCCAACAGTGTTCAGAACAATGAGTAAGTGATACAGTGTAAAAGTAATTAACTAATGGAAACTATTTTAAGTATTTTCTTGGAACTTCAACAGTTTAAGCAGTTTAAAGGGGAAAATAAGCATGCAGTGAATGTGAACCCAAACTGTTTTTATTTACACACTCCTCAGTCTTTCCCACCCTGTACTCATCTTGGGCCTGATCTCACAGCACAGGGCAGCTGGAAAAAAGCAGTCTTCATAGATAAGAAACAGCTGTTGTGCTTGTTTGACCTGAGGAAGAATTTGAAAAACAAAAGCAAAAGGACACGAAAAAGAAGAGTCCTCATAAAAGCAGCACTTGCAGAATTGTTCCAGCCTATTTCCAGCCAGCCCTGGAAACAGCATCTGACATGCACCTTGCTTGTATCAAACTTATTTCCACTGAAAGACAGAAGAAAAACAGTATCGAGCAAAGGCAATAGTGGTTCACAAGTCCTTTATGAATATCTGCAAAATCAATCTTTTTTTAAAGGAAAATTATTACTGAAGGAGACGGGGGAATCAACACCACACATTACAAAATGTCAGAATTAAGATTTGCCTCCACAAATGCAGTCTGACATCCTATGTTAAAACAGGCAGCCAAATGATGACTACAGAAACAGAAACCAAAGCATCCTCATCCATTTTATTCCACCTTCTGATCTACTTCTCAATCCAACTTGACACAAGTACCAACATTTTCAAAACGCTAAATACTTGACTTGTAAATCCCCGATTTTATCTTGTTTGGTCTTAGTTTTACAATACTTGGACACATTTCTAAGGCAAATTGTAGCAGAACTCCACTTTGATTCAGACTGTTTAAGCAGCTCTACAGATGAGCACAGATGTCTCTATCCCAGTGCTCTTACGTAAAAGCATCTTCTACAACCCTTCGCCACAATTTCACACTCCTTTTTCACTCATTTCCTGCTGATTTTGTAGAATGCCTCATTTTCTTCTCTAGATTTATATTATTCTTAATGCTTGACAAAAATGTCCTCCTGTTTCCTTCTTTTCTAACTTATTGCTTCATATGTATCAGAAATATTTGTTTGGATTTTTAAACTTAATTTTTTTCTACTTTTGTAAACTTTCATTTTGCCTAGCATGGTACTGCTTACACAGTTTCTTCTGTAAAACTTTAAACATTCCCAGTTATTGAGAACAAGAACTTCAAAAAAAGAGACAGATCTGTGGCAAAGAGTTTACAGGGGAAATTCATCAAGATGCATTTGCAGCCTTTAACCAACTACAGCTGGTAGAATGAGCACAGGTAGGAAAAGTATGATCATAAAAGAGCAAGAAAACTCCCATATATGGTGTCTGTAATGACATCAGAAAACTTTGGTATTGTCACCACTTTTTACATCACATGATTCCTTCTCAAAAATATGGAAATTAATATTGAAAATCACATGAGTAAACTCATCTTCTGTGTGAGAAAGAGAGCATATTCAAGGGAGAAGCACAGAGGAAGCAACTCAGTAATAATTAAAGGCCATTACACAGATTCAAGTTATTTAATATCACTTAATTCTACAATTTCTTTGAAAAATATTAGTGTGTTACAAATTTTATTACACAGAAATAATGCAATGTTAGCAGGGAGAAAGTGTGTGTTCCTGTAGGAAAAGCAAAAGCGAAGGACTTGTTTGAAGAGCTAAGTTCTAAGTTGTAATGCCATATTTTACAGAAATCACAGGCAAGAACCAAAGAATCAAACAAATGGAGAACTGTGGCACAGTCATCTAACTGAAAAGCTTACTAACACCATTAACCACTTCCATGACTTAAGATCTAAAAAGAACACTTTTCAAAGGAGACAGATGATTTCATATCTTTGTTACGAGCACTTTTTACTTAGTCAAGTCCGGCCAATGTTAATTAGCATTCTGCATTTGAAAGCATTTTGTGTTTTAATTGAATTCAATTCAGAGCCATCTCATTAACTACATATCTTTAAAAATTTTTTGCTCCAAGGACATTAATATCCTTTTTAACTAGGTGCTATCATGCACAGTAGTTGTTTAGCCCAGCCCCTTTCTAAGCGTCAGACCAATGTTTTCATGGCTCTCTGTGCACAACTGCAATTCCTCCCTGCAACACCCTGAACCCGAGATGATTGTTCCCACATGGCTGTGCCAGCCAGCAGTCCTCAAGGACTTTTATTTACCAGAGCCTTAAGGCTACACAACTTAACTGCCATGACTTCCCACGGCAGAGTTGAGAAGTACCAAATCTACTTCAGAAAGACAGCTTTTGCCACACTTATATTATCCTTTGCTTGTCTAAACGAAGCAGTGCATTGGTGTCTGGGTTTCTATTTCATCCAATTTGTGAAACGAAAAAGCAGCTTTGACTTTAACAGAAAACAAAAATGGAAGCCACAAAACTGGAATTCCATTAAGTTTATCACATCAGCTAGATGAAAACATACCAAATAATGACAGAATTAAACTATTCAGGAGAAAATGCAGCTGCCATTTCTTTTGCAGAAGATAATTTGGAATACTTTTTACTTATAACAATGACAAATCTTCCAAAAATTTTCACAGACTGCATTACTTGATTTTAAATGTGGAAGGAACTAGAGAAATTTAAAATATCATGTAATTATATCATGTTATCACTTGGGACAAAAAGTATGTAAGTTCTGTTTGCCCGAGCTGATCTTATTTAAATGCTTCCTTAAATATTAGCAGGTTACCTCTGAAACCACTAATCCTTCAGAAGTTCAGACCCTTATACTTTCATTGTCCACTGTGATAGCAAGAAATAGAGAAATCTTTCCTTTTAAAAGTGAAACAAGGAGAAAAGGAAGAAAACACACAACCCACATCACATAGCTATAAAGGAAAATATTATTCAGAATCCTACCAAGGAAATAATCAAAAAGCCATATGAGGTCTACTGTCAGTATAAGCATCTCTAAAGACTTCTGGATGACCACAGCTGCAGAAGCTATTTCATTCCAAACAGACTACACTCCTATTTAAACTCTGCTTCTGTTGTAAGCGTGGTTTTTTCCCTCAGCAGAGACAGAGGAAGGCTGAGAATGAATCTTTGCCCCTCCTGCAGGTTGAGTGTTCGGGTTAAGGGCAACTGTGAGTTAAGGACTCAGTTATCTGTGTTAGGAGGAGGACATCTCTTCACTGGAAAAGGAAATCACGGATTTTAAAAGTCCAAGTGGCTCTAGCCCTTTCTCCCCAGTTGTCTCTTGAGCAGAAAGCCCAAAAATATGTAAAACCACTTCAATAAAACAAAACATCATTAACTGTTTCAGACTGGGGCATTACATCTACTGGTCGTTGTGCTAATTACATCATTTTTGTGTTCCCCTTGGGTTTGCATCTACCTGGTGAAATTTCAATGCTGTTTTGAAGTGTATTTTTCTTTGCTTTTCTTTGTGTATAGTGCCAGTACACAACGATCATAACTAGGCCCTTTTAGATCAATCACAATATAAGCAGTAGTTACAGTATACAAAGAATCATTTCTGAAGCAATCTTATCCAACTTCCTCTTCAAACATCTCCATTTAGAGCAAAGCATTTAAATTAGTAGCTAACAGTACTAATATTTTTCTAATCATTTCCATCCACTAGTGACTTATCTTATCAGAGTAAATTTTGCTCAGTTATAAAAGCCCATTAAAGCTGTCTAACTGAATGTTTTCAATGGCAACAAGATAATTTTCTATAAAGTTAAGAACTGCAGTGGTGGGGACTACACTTCAATTCTCACTTTAATTCAATAAAATAGATGAAAATGAGAAGTGTTTTGACAGCAAGATAAATCTAACATTCATCATACTATTTGTCCCAAATAACTTGCATAAAGTCTTTACACACCAAATATATAGGCCATTCTTTCTACTTTCCCATTTTCTTTTTATCTTTGTTTTCTGGCCTCTGAGCACTACTTTCTACAAGCCCTGCAAATGGAACTGTCTACTCTTTCAGTCACCTTGCTCACCAGAAATTCTGTTTCAATTTTTTTGAAATTAAAATAATGGTGTTCCCAAAAGAAAGACAGAATATTCAAAACAATAATTAAGAATGGATTTGGTCGAGGGGGATGGGGTTGTATGTGCAACACCCATCAAGTATTTGAGAAAGTAATACCATAAAGTCACTGGAATGGGTCTCAGGAGGTCACAAGTGCAACCTCCTGCTCAAAGCACAGCGATTCCTGAAATCAGACCAGGCCATTTGATGTGCCTCTGAACAGTCTTGAAGTCTTCCAATAGGCAGATAGACACCCAACAAAAAAACAACAAATAAATTAAAAGCCCCACACTTTTGCTTCACAGTTTACTTCTGCTTAGATACAGCATTTTGCTAACCCAAGTGTTCTTTCAGTTTAATTCTCTGAATTTACTGTTTTGCCTCTACGCTCCTCTCTCCTGCTCTGAACAGTCACAGGGCCTACAAACGAACGCTGCACAAAAACTGAAATGTCTGGCACATTCCACCTGAGACAAAGCTGCACTTGAAATGTGGAACCTTTGTCAAGAAAGCAGTGGACAGCTGCAGAGTGACAGAGAGCAAATGGTGGCCTGGTGTCCAGAACGGTGCCTCGTGCCCTGGGTGATCTTCCCTTCGCACGCACAGCGCATGGACCAGAACAATGCCCTGGCAGCACAGCAAAGAGACCACACTGAAAGATCTGGCCCAGCCCGATTCGAAGCAAGAAAAATCACAAAACAATAGAAAAACACAATTTCAAAGTAAAACTCAGAAAAATAAAAATGTGAGAGTGAAATAACTGTAGTTATACCATTATTGTTGTAAAATTAAAAGCAGATTTACATTTCAAGAAATATCAAATATTAACATTGTAATAGAAAGAAAAATAAAGCTTTTTTAGTCTTGTTCCAAGTATTTTCTGCTGTCTGCTTTTATTTGCTCTTTATGCAAACTAAGAACTGCCAAGAAGTCAATCATTTCACAACCCTTCTCTATAAACAGATTTGTTTAAATAAAAAAGCAGATTGCAATAAATAACTACTATAATCACCCTTCCTCTTCACTTTTATTAGGTTTTCTATGTTAATATGTGTATGCTGAACACATCAGTATTCAGTTACAGTACAGATTTTACCTATTTTTCAAATCCATTTTCTCCATTGACAGGACTGTGCTCACAATTTAAAAAAACTTCTTTGTAGACATTTACTTATTTCACAGTTCATTAACCTTCAAACAGCACACCTGCCAGTTTGCAGGTGTGTTATCTAAAGCAATGACACACTAACTAATAAAGTGCTAAAGTATGTTTGTGTCAGAAATGCTTATGAAATGAATGTTTTTCTCCACTGAACTACCCAGCTGAATTGAATTTATTTGCATCAATTTATGTAAGTTTTTTTCCTAATGGTAAGTCCAGTAGTTAAGCGCCAGTCACTGCAAATATGCACAAAAAAGAATCAAATTGTACTGCTTACCATGTTTTAAAGCACACAAATGGCAGTGTTTAATCTTTTTAAATCATTGAAAAGGATCATTCACTCTTTAACTCCTTACCCTCTGCAGTAAGACTGCAAGGCTTCATTTAAAAATTAACATCTTTTAACAGCTTTTTCACACAGCAAGGAAAACCTCATCAAGGGTCATATTCTCCCTTTTAACAATTCTCTATGGAGCATTGACATTTTCAGTTTTCTGTAGCTGGACTAGCCTTACATTGGCTCAGTTTTGTCTGACCTCAGGGTTTTCACATCATTAATAAATAGATAATCAAAACAAAGGGTATATACATTAGGATAGGAAAAGTTTGCATAGTTTGGCACTATTATCATATATAACCTTAAAAATGGAACAAAATGAAATGCACGTAGCAGAGGTGGTGAACCTTCTAAGGACTGCTTCCAAACATTTTTCCTGCTGGCAGTAAACTGTTTTCAGACCTCCCAACTCTGGCCACCATGATAGTTACTGCCTTACAGGATTTATTTCTTTTTGTTTCAGCTGTCAATAAAACCTTGAAGTGATAGCTTTTTAAGTCAACTAAACATATTTAAATCAAAACAAAACACTGACATCACTGGAACAAACAGAAACACCATGCAAAAAGAACATTGTGTTTACATTCTAGGCTTGTTTACCAATGGTTTTAACTTTTCTCACATTATGTCACCAAGTGCCATTGCACCTGAAACCTGATCAAAAACTCATCAAAAAAATTTAAGTGCCCTCTTATTTCTGATGATCTGGTATAACACATGTAAACCAACTAAATCGATCTGCTAGTCATTCCTCAATAGTAGTCAGTACTCTTCAGGATGAAGATCATTACAACTCTGCTTACACTTCATTTTTTATTGTTGAAATCAACTGTGTAAGATAGAGCTCAAACTTAAACTATACTTTTAAAGCAGTAATATTTTCTGAGCTAATTTTGCTAAGACATCATGAAAATTTGAAACATTAAATTATACCCCAAAAGAAATCCATTCGACTGAGTAAGAAACACTGGTGTAATTAGCCAACAAATAGAGTGAAACCAGTGAACTTCCAGGGGTACGTGAAATACAAAAAAACTGTCATTAATACCAACAAATTACTTCTAAGCCTCATGCCCTATGAGACCTGGCTTGTGAGAGCTGTGTAGGCAGGTGGAAGGCTGGCTATCAAGTGGAATCAGGACACTCCAGAAGAACCAGTATTGCACCCAGGGGTTAATACTGCATCCAGCCCTGTCCAACATCTTCATTAATGATCTGGATGATGGGGTGGTGTGCAGCCTGAGCAAGCGTGCTGGTGGAAAAAACACGGAAAGGGCAGCTGATACACCAGAGAGGCGTGCTGCTGTTCAGAGGGATTTTGACAAGCTGAAGAACTGTGCCGACAGTTCAGGGAAAGGAAATGTAAAGTCCTGAACCAGGAGAGGAAAAATGCCAAGCACCTGCACGTGCTGAAGTTCACCCGGCTGGAAAGCAGCTTAGCAGAAAAGGACCTCGTGGTCCTGGTGGTCACGATGGTGAACACCAGCAATGTGCCCCTGCAGGGAGACACTAACAGCATCCTGGGCTCTGCCAGAAGGCTTAGGGAGGTGATCCTTCTCCTCTATCCATCACTGCTCAGGCCACACCTGGGATATCATGTCCAGTTCTGGGCATACTGGAGACAGTCCAGCAAAAGGCCATAAAGAAACTAAAGGATTAATTAAGGGCTTTATTAAAGCATTGGAGCACCTCTCATATGACAAAAGCCTGAGAGAGCTGAACTGTTTAGCCTAGAGAAGTGAATGGGGCATCTTATCACTGTGTATAAATATCTGAAGGAAGGCTTTAAGGATGGAGCCAGACTTTTCAGTGGTGCTGCTCAGTGACAAGACAAGATGCAATGGGCACAAACTGAAACACAGGAGGTTCCCTCCGAACATTGGAAAGACTCACACTGGTCCATGGGGCCCAAAAAGGTGGTAGAGTCTCATGCCTTAGGATATTCAAAAGACATCTGGATATGGTCCTGGACAGCCTGCTCTAGGTGGCCCTGCTGAAGCAAGAGTTTGGACCAGATGAGCTCCAGAGCTCCCCTCCAACCTCAACCTTCATGGTTCCATCAATCACATCCCGTTGCATCATACACAGCTGCTTCAGCAAAACCTGAAGATAACCTGCAGAGTACCATAAGCTAAATAATAATAAAAGGCTTCTTATGAAATAACTGAGAGCCTGTGGAGGGTTTCTTTTATTACAGGATTTACTATGATAATTTAATTACAACAAGGTGTTTACAAAGTAATCCTATTTAGGCAGGAAGTTGACACTGCAACAATGAATACCTTACTCAGCACAGGATTAGAACTTCCCTTTGATGGTTACTTTCACCTCCAGAAAGAAGCACTTCAAGGCAAGTTAAGAACATGTTTTAGGACAGTACAAAATTCTACAAAAACTAATCTACAAATATACAGTGTGGACACACAGGAAGAAAGGAGAGTGGCTTAACACAGGCCAAAATGTTATTAGCTTTCCTCATCTGGGAATGACCAACAACAATAGCTTGTACGGCACAAAATTCCTCCTATAATGACTTCCACCTGCTGGAGAGCTGCCATTTGCCCTGTATCTCCCTGCAGCTGCTTTCCCATCTGCTCCTGGAAGCCATTGCCCTCCCTTTGGATAAGACCTGAGGCCTGGAGATAGATGATTCAGTTGCTCTAAGCAAACAAAATCTTTTCCCAATTCCCAGAGAACCAGACCTGCTGTGTCTAGAAGCACTGCTGGATTGCTACCCCAGCAGAGTCTAAGCCTGATCATGTAAAAAGTTGAAGCTCAATGGGCTTGTGCAGAAACTGGGAAGAAGAGGAATTAAATACCTGTCAGAAACCAACCAGTTCTCCACCAGGACTGCAGAGCCCTAGCAGCCCTTCATCACGAGCACTGTAATTCAGTTCTTTGTACCACTGCCCATCTGCCAGCCACAAGATTGTAACGCACTGAATACAAACCAGTCTGATAAGGAATTAGGAAGTCAAATCAGTGGCGAGCCAATGGAATTCATCACCATCCTCAGCAGCACAACAGGTCATACAAGCCTTGCAAAACAGATTGTCACAGCCCAGGATTTAAAATAAGCAATTTTTCCTACTCAAATGCTAGATTGAGATCACTGAAATTGCTGGAGTTTTTATCCTTGTTCTGTTACGATCATTTTGTATTATACACATATGCTGGTTGGCCCATTAAACATAAGCTGGAAATGCCAAATTTCATCTGTATCTTCTTAATGTGCAGGGCATAAGGCATACAGCAAAAAGGGATAATCAGAATCTTAAAAATATTTATTTCCTGCTGCCACAAGAATGATGAGTTTAAGCCATTTTTTTCCCTAGAGTTTTGCTAGCCAGACATCTGAAACATTCTATAAGATTCCTGTATACCTTAAATAATATACTTCTGTGAATAGAAACTATTTGCACTATATGACTAAATTCCACAGGTGTTTGTTTCTTGAAAGAGGCACACACATTAGAAATAAAATCAAGAATTTCTTATAGCAATCAATCTAATCAGTATTGAGTGCTCCAAGCCTATGAACTTTTTTAAAACACCAGGAAATTGGTAATGGACAACATTTTAAACATTAGATTTACACATTCCCTTAAATCTGACAACCATCTCAACTGGGTATTCCATTACTCATATTTTTATGGTCTGATTTTGTAGATACATACATAATTAAAACACTGGTCTGTTTTAAAGAATGAAATTATTCCTATTTTAAAATAAATGTTGATTACACTTGAAAAAATAACCAGAGATTAATAGCATGCACCTTTCAACAGATCCCTTCAAAATACCTCAGTAGCTTCACCCTTCAGAACAGAAATACACAAAGAAGCACCAACCAGAGCAACCGAGAGGAAAACTCAGTCAACAAACAGATGAGGAAACAGGTCGCGATATCACCACAATCAAGTCACTAAGGTCCACCTCCCCTCACTGAAGCCAATGAGAATGAGACACAAAGATTTTCTTAAAAGGCAATCACAAACGCATCTAAAGAAGTTCTAGAATGAGAGCTGGTGTACTACCAAAATTATATATACACCAAATACATTGGCATTTTAGAGTGGTTTATATTATTTTTTAACAACTTTCCTGCTACACAGACTTGAATCAAACACATCACCACCTTGCTGCTGGCTATGAAGTCAATATTTTTATTGCATTTCACGATCAGGAGATACAATACCTCTGTCTGAAGTATGGCAGCTCTCTGTTCTTTGGCAGTAAGGGACTCTTTAAGCACTTCAATGTGTTGCTTGCAATCTGAATTCTGATTGCTAAGGGTTTCAAGCTTAGTTTGTAAGGCAAGAAGTTCTGATTCTTTCTTTGAGAGTTCTTGTTTCAGTTGATCAATCTGCAGTGAGGGAAAAAAAAGTTAGGCCATTCATTTTGTCTCCAATTCATAGTTCCACTGGAAATTGAAAGGTGGGAATGACCATGATATGACAAATCAGACACCTGTGAATTCTGGAAGAGAATTAAGATTCAGACTTTTCACACTCACACTTTCAATGGTGTTTCTTGCAATTTAATGTACCCTGTCTTAAGAACAATTGCCCTGTTGTTGCAGGAGTTAAAAGGGAACTCTTAAAGATTATACGTGATGATGTGGCCTATAAATTCACCACGGACCTCACTCAAGTTCAAAGGCATGTATCCCATGTGAGGCAAGTCTGGCAGGACAGCAAAAATGCATAGGAAAAAAAAGTGTTCATAAAAGTATCAATTCAATCCTTCCAACTGCATGATTCCCATGACTTATCATTGGCCAGAGTGAATCAGGAAATTTTTAGGAGTCTGATAAAGAAAAAACAGTCATCTTAGAAAGGAGAGGAAAACAGAAAAGTGGAATTTTAACCTTACTCTTCTTGCAAATTTGTTGCTGCCCATCATCCCCACCTCCTATTTTTCTCCCTGGCAGTTCACATGGAATTCTCAGGTAGTAGAAAACCCAAGCCAAGAAGAGTAACTCAAGAGAAGTCTGGGGAAAATATTATAAAAAATTCCACACAATGAAAGGGCTGAGAGATTATAAAAGCTTATCCCAGAGGAAACAGCAGAAACACAATACTAAAACAGAGCTTCTGAATTTAAGTGAATTCAAGGTTCATCAGGAAATGTCACGGAATTGTGATTATTCTCCTCTTTCCACAATAATAAATGGGAAGAATAGCCACAGAGCACAAAATTGTGGTGGATTTAGAACATGTGAATCAGAGCAAAGCACTGGACTGTATACACATTGTTTGGAACAATGTGTATAGGTGAAAGGATGGTGAATTAGGTGGCATGTAACTACTCTTAAATTCTTGTGATGTAACACTGGTCACCAGATGAATCCAGATACATCACCTCATGAGGATTGTTCAAAATAATATGCACCACTGCATCTGCATAACTCAGAGAAATTACTTCCTTTATATGAAGAGCTCTTTTCCATGTTCCAACAGACATTTGGGATGCAAGAAATCTAGAGGTGGTAGATGGAAGATGATTCAAAAATCCTCAGGCAAAAAAGAATATCCACGGGTTGATCCTACTCAACCAAGTTCCAGAGATCCACATACTAAAACATTTCAAAAACTCAGTATTGTATGGTACTGGAAATATTTACTGCTGATCACAATGCTTCTATTTTATTTTACATTGCAAGTGCATATTTAAAAATTAAATTTCAAAACAATGTTTCTTCCAACTACAGTCCGTATGCATGTCTTAATATTTTTATTCCATATTTCATTTTATAAATCCCAGTATGTTTGTCTAGCTGGTTAAGGTGCTTGGAGAGTCATCCGTGAGCTACTGTATAAAACTAAGAATCTATCCTGGCACTAAAAGAAATCACCTTTATAGTCTGAAAATACCAAAATAAGAAAAGAAGCATACAAAAACCAGACATGAAGAAAGAATGCAATTAAAAGCTGCTAGAGAAAGCTTTCTCTGGAAAGCAAACCACCTTCCTCCATCCCTTGCCAGAACATGTAAGCAAGTATGGCAACCAAGAGAAAATGGATAGAAAATGAACAATGGGAAAATCTGTCTACGAGATACAAAGACAAAACTTAGATCTGCAGCCAATCTGAATTACATCACAGGCTTGATTTGAGACGCATGTGAACATCACAGATGCTTAATCTCTTCTAGAAACTCTTCCCCCTTCTCTCCATGACACAACCCACACCCTGAGAAATAATAAAAAAAAATTTTAAAAGGCTTTTCTTTCATTGCAGGTGTG
Organism: Platysteira castanea; assembly: GCA_013397175.1. Lineage (NCBI taxonomy): Eukaryota > Metazoa > Chordata > Aves > Passeriformes > Platysteira > Platysteira castanea. Next base: position 1,003,811 of record VYXC01012826.1, read on the forward strand.
TTCTTTGTGCTTTAGAAACAGAATCTGTTTAGTGTAAAGTTGTGGCTACAAGATCTACAAATTGTCAGGAGTTTAAAATGTGTTACAGCTCTCAAATAAAAAAAAAAATGAAGAGTTAAAACACAAACCAAACACACACAACACAAAGACTGGCAAATAAATATGCTGATGTCTTTTTAAAATAAAGTATTATGGTGAAAAAGTACTAAAATTTAAATTTTAAAAAAATTGCCACAAAAATAAAAAGGTATAACAAGAAACTATAAAACTTATATTAAGAAATTTTAGGCATGGGTATATTCACTTTTTTAAAGTTCTGCAGTATCTCAGTGTGTAAAAAAAAATTAATTAAACAGGACATGGAATAGATTGTTGTCCATAGCAGATATGCAAAGATTTTTGCTTTGTCGGAAGACCAACTGTCATGACTCAATGAAACCTCGTGATCTCATATAATACAACAAAAACATTTTAATACTTCATAAATACTACAATGAAGATAACCTACAAGTCTGAGTGTAAGTGCTGTAGCATCAAAAAACTCCAAATTTGTCCTCTGACCCTGACCTTCCCACTATCTCACGTATTTCATATGTGCGATTTTCCTGTCACCGCTTTTTCAGCATTGCCCAATATGATCTTGCTTCACCTCATTTCCTGAAACCCTAATTCCTTTTTCTTCCTTCTCAATTTACCATTCTGTTACTTCCTATAATTTCAGTTCCTTAGAACCTGTTAATTTTCCATTTCCAGAAAACCATTATCGGTGTTCTTCTGTTGTTTTTTTTACACATCAGATTCTTATGTGACATTATGCAGAGTAACCAGAAAACAAAGTGGAAAAAAAAAAATCATAGCTTTTCCTCTCAATATTGCATATTAAGTTTAATGGGCTAAATCTTTAAGTAAATGATTCCATTAAATAAAGCTATGCTGATTTATGCATCATAGGGTTAGGTCTGATGCAACGAATGACAACTGCTTTTTAAAGTGAAGGATTTAAGCAAAGGAAAAGGAGTAGCAATGCAAATGATGTGCTTGCATACATTAGACTCTACAAGTCTATCAGTAGATTCCACAGGTTATGTTGCTTAAGGTCTGGTTTTAAACTGGTTATCAAATTTCCAGGCCTATCCACACCAAAAAAAGCCATAGCTCTTTTCCTGTTGTGTTTTGGTTTTTTCCCTACAGGATCTCCTAGAACTTGTATGCTTCCTTCATTCAGTATGGAAAGTTCTTACAGGCAGACATGAATTACAGGGCACTTTGTTACTGCTTTATCAACCCTTAAAATTCATCTTACTGGTAATTTGCTGAAATTGTACTAATCTACCACTAGATTTTCATACCCATTGCAGTGGATAGTGTGAGAGTTCTAATACTCAAAGAACTACTTAAATTCAGAGTGCAAACTCACACCTGAAAAAAAATGCATCAGTGTACATTTAAATATGTGGCTGATAGCCAAAGGATGAACCCCAGGAAGAGATGGAAGTCTTCCAAAGCAGAAATTTTTATTAAAAGTACGTATCATCCTATATGTTTTCTTCATAGTCTCAATTAAGATATTTGAAGGTGCAGATCTTTTAGTCACATAAACTTTAAGACCTGTTTTGACAATTTCTGTATTATGTGAGTGATGACATGTTTTCTCTCTTCAAAACCAGAGCAAGGAGAGGCCTTATCAAGTGGGCAAGAAAAAGAAATCGGAGCAAGTTTTCTTTTTCATTTTTACAACTTTTATTTAAGTGCAAGTCACAATTAAAGCCCATATATTTGGAAGGAGTGAATATTACTAAAAAGTAATTAAGAAAAGAAACACTTCCAAACATTGTCTGCCACTCATGTACAATAAATGATGTTCAGTATTTGCCTTCATTTAACACCTTCCCATTTATTTAAACAAGAGCAGATTGAAAACAAGTTATACTTCAAAAATAAAAGTTTTGTACACCTCAGAAGAGTTTTGTACTGTTCTTTGCCATCAACCCTGTTTATCAGAATTTATCAACAATCTCAGGTTCAACAGATCACGTATCGTAAGATCTGTTTGCTGACAGCTCCATAAAGAGTTTTCCACCTTGAAAGGTTCTCAGATGAGTGATAAAAACAATATCTTTGGCTGCAAATCTTAGTTTTAAGTGGAGGAAAAGGACTAGTGAAAGAAAACAGACAAATCTTCATCAGAACATGGCATTTATCAAAGATCAGAAGGCTGTGACAAATCAAGGCATATTTAATACTTTTCTCATTCATCTGCTTTCCATGCTACAGAAATATACTGAAGCTTTCCCTCTCAAAAATCAGAAGATTGATGAAGTTCTAGGTTTGTACTTTATTTTTATATCAACAGGTTTGTTGACATGCACTGGGAGTTTTGCTGTAAATCACTAAAACTGAATTGCTTTGAAATTAATGATATTTAAGTAGGCAAAATTATCTTCCTGATGATAATGGTACTTAGGAGCTTCAGTTATTTTTTAGTAGCTTAAAAGATACTTTTTTCCAACAGAATAAATATGTTCTTTTATTATTATTATTATTATTTCTTTCAAAATCTGGATTAATTCCATGTGGGCACTAACACTTTAATTTCTTCTGTAGCAAAAATCCCCAAACAATGAACAAGCAATAATGTTTTGTGAATTTGATACAAGGAAATGTCACATCACTACATGTTTACTACCTGCCTGTGGTCAACTCATAATAGCCTATGTACAGCAATATGAAATTAAAGGAACTCTGCACGAACAAAGTCATTAAATTGCTAGTCTTGAAAATATGAGCAGAGTACAATTTGGTAGCATCTATGAAACAAAAGTCTTTACTACAAAACTACATCAAAAGCTAAAATCAAAATCATTTTCATTTATCCAAAATCCTTCACTCCTTCATGTCTACTGATTATTATATAGTAGAGATTTACCAAAAGGAGACATGCAGCTGCTTGCATTGCAAACAGACAAGTTAAAACTTTTCTTTCCATTATTTAAACTGTCTTAATCTCTTTTATAAATAGATCTTACCTTATTTTTCATGAACTTTGAGTGACTCTTGTAAACTTCTATTTGTTTGATTTCTTCTTCTCGGTCCTCTGTATTCAGAACTCCATTTGTCTTTAGCATCTGTATTTCATCTTCAAGATCTCTTATATTGCGCTCAAGTGAAGCTATTTTTGTATCCTAAGTTACAAAAAAAGAGAGTATTGAAAATTATGAGACATATATGAAAGAGTAACAGAAGCATATCTGTACTTGAGTGAATATCAAATAATGAGACAGCAAAAATAGATGGTACAAATAGAGAATGCACATAAAACAGGAATAATTCTATTGGTTTTAGCTTAAAGAAACGCAGAATTCAGACCCGACCTCTTTCACCACAGTTGCACGGCCTGTAGAGAATACATTCAGGTCAAAATTCCATTTAATTCCTACCCAGGGATGAAGGGAGAATGGCAGATGCCCTACTTTTCCAGATACATATGATAACAAACCTTGCTATCATCAGTAACCATCTAGGCCTGGCTCTTCTTCCAAGCTCTGAGACACAAAGCTCAGCCTAGAGAGGCCAGTCCACGTCTCTGCAGGACAAGAGGCCACTTCATTGTGTGCCTCAGCCTGAGGCTCAGGGTCCCTCCTTCTCTGGAGTTTTGCCTGCTCTCAAGAAGGAGAAAGGTTGTGTCCTCATATATTTTTCCTTAATTAAGCTAGCCACATCACTGAGAGGGGATTTAGCACTTTTTATTGTGAGTCCCAAGATAAACAAAACCACAACCACTAAAAATTTCTACATCCCAGCCAATGGCTGCCACGTGTGCCAGCACCACACTGGAAAACCATGAAGTTTTTGCTGTTTCCAGTCATTTGGAAATTGGCTAAGTTCCTTCTGTGAGAGTCAGAAAGATTAGAAAATCGATTACACAAACTTGTCACAATTTTCTGCTTGAAAGAACATTGCAAAATTACTCATTAGGAAATCTGTTCAACAATAAGAGGATCAACCACCTGTAAAATATTAGAGATTGAATGAAGTTCTTGCTCCACTGAGATCAACATTTAAAAAAAAAAAAAAAAAAAAAAAAAAAAAAAAAAACACAACACCACACAAAACAAACCAACCTGATTCACTAAGACCAGGTTATTAAGTTAGAAAGCTAACTTGGGAAAAGAATACAAATGGAATTGATCCTTTAACCAGGATAAGCTAAGCTGGAATCACTGCAACTTTGTTGCTTTCTTTAGGCTGCCCAAAAAGAAGCAAAAACCACAACTCCTGTAATAACTTCTTTCATAACAAAGCTAGGCAAATTTAGCAATTTAAGACAGGAGAGTCTGGATGAAGTTCCAAAAAGCATCTGAATTTTTGGTACTGAATCGAAAAAGAATTTCAGATTATTTTTGAGGACTACTGTTATAAATGCATATAGAATGAAAGCTAAGGACTAAGCAATGCCATTTAGATGGTCCACTGTCATTCCTCTAACATTTTTGCTTTTATCTTTATAGTCAACAATAAATCTCAAACAGAGAGAAGTTTTCTTTTATTATTTTCTTATTCCAACAAAAATTAACTTTAAAATTAACTTTAATTCTGAAACACAGAAGTAAAATATTGAGATGGAATGAAAAAAGTGAAGAATTCTCATTCAATCTTCTCATTTGGACAAGCTGCACAAAAGGAAAAATACTGCAAGATACAAAAGTATTTAAAAGCTCTCAAGACTTAAACACAAAAATAATTGTACCTCTCACAGATACAATCAATTCAGCTTCCTCCATTAGATTTCATTTCAGAAATATTTTCCTCCTATTTTTGAAGATAAAAGCAAAACCTAAGCTTCACTACACTTTGGAATGATTTTGCAATTAAATATATTAATACCTACGTGCCCTGTTATGACATGACATCTGGGAATAGTCTTCATCAAATCTCCCCAGCTAAGTCTGCCTTTTTGTACTGCCTTCATATTTTATGTGTTCGCAAATAAAATATGGCAGAAACAATTTATAGCACAGCCTGCTACACTCTTTAGAAGGTTTATACATCACAGACTAACATTTAAGCTTTATGAGAAATATCTAACACAACTTGTGGAAGCAGTTTCTGTACTTCTACTTCAGCACAAGATTGAAATCTCTGAGGAAAAGTTTATTTTTAATCGATCTCTGCATATTGTGATTAGAGATGTGTAAAAGCTATTTTCCTATGTCTTGAAAAAATTGTCACTAAGTTTTATATTAACTTTTTATTGAAACAGAAGCCAGCAATTTCACAAATTTTGTGAAAGTCAAAGGTACTGATCCCTGTTGCATGCTGGCTTGCCCAGGAAGCCTCACAGGTTTCCTGCCTGGACAACTGCTAGAAAGTGAGGAACCTTGTAGGTCCAAGATAATACAGAGAGCCCAGAGCTCCCCGTGGGTGCTGCCACAGCGGAGCTGGGCTGGCTTACAGGATGCATAGACAGTTAGGTAGCTTTGCATTTGCCAGAAGTTTTGACAGAAGAGGCACATTCCCATAAAATCTTCTGATTCAGCTGAATCAGTGTTTTCCCACAGAAAATTTCCATTGGAAAACTTTCAACCAGTCTTGTTGGGGCACAGGGTCTGGCAAGCTTTCAGAAACTGAAATGGGAACAGATGCAATATTTCCTTCAAACCTTCAAGATTTATCCCCATTAGCAACATTCTAAAAAACTACGTGGGTCTGTGTTGAATCACAACGAAGATTCCTTTGCAATAATATTAAGGAAGCAGATTAGTATTAAATGGTACTAATAAACATCTTCTGAGTTCTACAACAATGCAGCATTTGTTCAGATTTTTCCAGTCAGGCCCTCTAAATCTGTTAGACGACATAAGATTATATAGCAGGATTTGTGATAGAGATCAGGGCACTCACCCTAATCTATCCCCTCCTTCCAGCACTAACCAATACTTCTTCCTTATCTCCTTTATTAGAACAGTGTTGCAGATATTCTGGGAGAGGTTAGGGCTATTTAGGTTTCTGCTGGCTGGACCTAGCAGAAACCCAGCTCTTTTGGAATATGAAAAAAATTAGTATGTGTCCTGATGCTGAAGAAAACAATACTTCACAATAGAAAAATATTAACTCTACAAATGAGTCTCCACAATGATGGTTAATGAATCATATCAGTCCTTACAAGAGTCCTATAGTACATTTCCTGAAAGCTGAGGGGCAGGAAAAGGGCAAAACATTTGTAAATAATCACAGAATATTCTGAGCTGGAAGCGACCCACAAGGATCATCAAGTCTAACTCTATATAATACAGCATTCCAGGCTCTTACTCTGAAAGGAAAAGTAAGAAAATGCTCCTGTTCATCATTTGAGATACCTGATAAATTTAAATTATGCCTGTGAAAATTTTTGCTTGTAGGGAATTCAACAAGCAATCAGAAGGAACTATTTGAAACTTCACATTTAATAAAGCTTGAATTTAAATGCACTTATGTACACATGCTGTCAACAGGCCATGCACAACTACTCTTACTGTATGAATTTTTACCGTGTCAATTTAATGCAGAGAATATTCAGGTTTATCTTTGAAGAAGATAAGGGAAGTGAAAGTTCATGCAATCTTAACAATAGAGTATGTTGCACTGCAAACACGCATACACACTCCTCTAGAACCAAACCCATACCTGAAATATCACAGCTGGATCAATACATAAAGATGGCTCTTTCTGCAAGTAAGGTAAACCACAAAGATTTTCACTTACTTTACAGCTTACATTTATAAAGACTTTATAGTTGCTAGACTCCACATATTTTTCAATATCCTGTCCTTAAGATGAGTTCTAGGCCATATCTGTAGGCAATTTCTGATTTTCTCCCTCAAGTAATATCACTGTTTCAGTGACGATAGAATTAGACTGTAGCAACATGTAATGGTTGGGTTGGAAGCAGCATGTAAAGGTCATCTAATCCAAGCCCCTGCCATGGGCACAGACACGTTCCACTATCCCAGGTTGCTCCAAGTGCTATCCAACCTGGCCTGGAACATTTTCAGGGATGAGGCATTCACAACTTCTCTGGGCAACCTCTGCCAGGGCCTCACCACCCTCATCATAAAATTCTTTTTTTCCGTATGTCCAATCAAAATTTATCCTACTTCAGTTTAGAACTGTTGTTCCTTGTCCTATTACAACAGGCCCTACTGAAAGCTCTGTCCCCATCTTTCTTATATGCCCCCTTTCAGTACGGAAAGGTTACAAGGTCACTGAGGAGCCTTCTCTTCTCCAGGCTGAACTCAGACTAATATCTAGGCTCTCTCAGCCCATCTGTATAGGAGCTGCTCCAACCCTCTGATCATTGTTGTGGCTCTCCTCTGGACTTGCTCCAACAGGTCCATGTCTTTTTTGTCCAGGGGAGCCCAGAACAGAAGGCAGCACTCCAGGTGGGGCCACACGAGAGATGAGCAAGTTTTCACCCAATTCACATGCTCAGGAGTACTTATCATAAAATGAAGTCAAAAGTATGTTTCCTCTTAATGTTTTTATTACATTAATAGGTGCTAATCAACTTTGAATATCACTGATATGCATGATGCCTTAGGTTTTAACTTTTATATTTTTCAAATTCTGTACTGCCTGGTGTGTAACTGAAGTTTCTTGTGGCCTGTTAGCTTCTGATCTCTCCTGCTGGTCAGACATAACAAAGCCTCTCTAGGTCTGCGGTCCAAGAACACCCAGATTGTCCTAGGCCCAAGATGTGGAAACCAAAATCTTAGAAGGGGGAGTAAATCTGGGGAAAATGACATCATTAACTGAAGTTTTAATTGGACAACTAACACTGATATGCAAATGAACAAAACTTATAAAAGTGTGAAGAACTCGTGACCCAGGGTCCATCTTGGGAGTGGCCTCTGGCCTGCCCAGGGTGTACCTCTGAAGGCCCTTCAAATAAATACCCACCTTTATTTCCTTACTCCTCTCTAGTCTCTGTTTTTTAGGTGGCCATCTCAGGCATTGTTCAAAATACATTCAAAGATATCAGTCATCTGGCATTGGCCAGCACACAATATGCAAGGAAGCATGCAGGGGTGCAATTGCAATTAAAGGAAACGATTTCTGTTCACCAGTTTTATTTTATACTTTAACAGACTAATATTCAGGCTTGAGGGGAAAAAATGCAGTTTAATTACATATACCCACAGTCACAAAGTCAAAAGCTACCACTGCATCAAAACTAGACTAGTTTGAGGGAATAAAAGGAGCATGCGAGAGTGGGAAGCATCCTGCCCTCCCTTAGTTTTGTGACTCTGTATTCCAGAAGAAAAAAGGGCTTCTGGAGAATAAGTTCAGTTGCAGAAAAGAGAACTGAGTAAAGAATGTAGTGAGAAACAAGAGAGTAAAAGACATGGCGTCTGGAAGCAAATGTGTCTATGAAGCAAAATCAGAAATTCAGGAAAGAACAGCCTGTGCAATGCATCTGAAAAGACAATAGATATCTGGGAAGGAATAATTAAAGCAAGAGAAACAGGAGTCAAGGCATAAGATGTGAATTTTCCATCTTTTTTTGTTTGCTCTTTTTTATTTTGCATGAACATACAGGAGATGGACACTGGTCAACAAGACAGCAGTTATGCAGAAAATGCAATTGCTGTAAGAAAAAAGCAACTATTTGCAAAGTTTCAGAGGGAAATGAAGAAGATGACAGGACAGGAAAGGTAGTTCAGAAGATGTCTAGGACAAATAAACACAAGAGAGGATAGGCAGGAAAAATGGGTATACTTGATTGGATGAAAGGGAATACAGACTGGGAAAAGGGACAGAAAGAATTCAGCAGTGGCAAGGGACAGAAGAAAACCACAGAAAGAATAGAAGGATTTACAAAGGAGGGAAAGTTGCATCCTGGCAGAGCCATGGAAGGGACTCAGACAAAAGCCAAAAGTGGTTAGGGGCTGGAAGGGGCTGGAAGGGGCTGGGTGTGGTGAAGAGAAATGTAAACTGCTTGGAGCCTCTGCAGGGAGGAGTGGATGGCCTGAGATTGCCATATTGCAGCTAATCCTCTCTCTCCTTCTACCCTCAACACTGTAGGGAAACAATTCCTTCAATGCTTGATCATTCAAAACAAATGTTCCACATTTTTCTCAAAACAAATGCTGTCTTGGATTAAGACAATTTAAATTTACTTGAAAACAGTCCAAATCTGGAACTTGTAATGAAAACTGCTGTTTAATCATGCGGATTTCAACATCTTACATTTGTCCCTTTTTCTTTTCAATATTAGGCTTATTTTAGACAGGGCAACCCCAAAGAGGGGCGTGTTCATAGGGAGAGAAAGAACTGGGTGCCTCGGAGCCAAAAAGCAGCTTGGCATCAGTACTCCAGCAACGTGATTGCAGCCTCACTCGTGACAAATGAAAGGCCTCTCTCCAAAGATCCGATTTTTAAACAGTGGAACATTGCACCACGCCCACCTCTCCTGGGAGTCAAACAGAAAACACTTCACCGTCTGCAGGGACAGACACTGTCAGGAGCAACTACAATCATCACATGTGTCACTCGTGTACCCCCCATCCCTGTTCTTTTCAAAGAGTTTTGGTACAGGAAGAGGAATTGAAAATCAATTTCAACATGTCCTTTACATTCTTAATAACCCACATGAAAGATTATAAATTATTGTAACATGTTTTTGTATTGCAAAACTTTAAATTTCTGATTCTGAATATTTATAGAAAAACCAAGTTTCTCAGCCATTACCTTACTTTCCTGTTTACTTAGGGCAATGAGTTACTGCAAAGACATATATTTTAGATTTCATACAAAGATTTCTGAACTAATTCCAAAGCAAATACCCATCCAAAAATGGAATTGTGTAATCAATGTACCTTCTTTGTAACTCATATAATCCAAACTAATTATTATCTATTAAAAGACAGATACTGTATTTATAAAGGCCTGCTGTTGTTTTAACTGTGTATTTACCACAATGTTCAGACATGCTGAACTCATTTGCTCATAACAGAAGTCACTGGCAAAATGAGGCCTTTAATTCACATTTCCTTTTAAGACTGAAATGAAAGACCATCATTAATGAATTTCAGGCAGCATTGCCAACTCACAAATTATCTCAGGTCTCATGGTGTTTTTCTTAAAGATGAACATTCCATGCTCATAGAATTATGCAAAAATATCAGTTTTCACTTTTTAAATTACTATTTTTATTCTTTGTTATTGTGGAGGGAAAAGCCACAACAATTTAGCAATATTATATATCAAAAAAGGTAAACTATAGTCAGGACTAAGAAAGCTATTTCATCATATTTTTTCATATCTGCTGATACAACTAATATTTTCCTTAGGTTGGCTGTAAAATTACAGCCTAATAACAACCAACAGAAGAATTGGTTTTAATGTTTGAGAAGGAAAACATTTTACATTAGCCTTGGACAGTTTGTCTCGGACTTCTGTTTGTCAGTTTATTCCATGTACTTTGGGTCTCCTAAAACACACACATACACACACACCTAAGTGTTTTAAAAAGCAATATTCAGTTATCATTATTCAGCAATGCTATACTTGATCTTTTTAATCAATTTTATTTAGTAAACAGACCAGGAAAAATAAATACTAATTATTCCTAGCTATATAACAAAATAAATTGACATGGTAAAGGAAGCATTTAATGACAAAACAGTCATAAATCAACCCTGGTAGGCAGCTGAGTGTCACAGCTGCTCGTTCACTCCCCCTCAGTGGGACAGCCAAGAGAACGAGAGGGCAAAAGTGGAAAAACCCACAGTTTGAGATAAAGCCAGTGTAATATGTAGAGCAAAGCTGTGCATGCAAGCAAAGCAAAATATGGAATTCACGCACTGCTCCCCATGGGCAGGTAGATGCCTGGCTGTTTTCAGGACAGCAGGGCTGCATTAGGCACAAGAGTTATTTGGGAAGACAAATGCCGTGACTCTGAATGTCCTCCCTTCAGTTTGCTGAGGCTGAGCATGACACGCTGAGATGGAATATCCCTTTGGTGAATTTGGGTCAGCTGTGCCCGCTGTGCTCCCTCCCAGCCTCTTGTCCACTCCCACCCTACTTGCAGGGTGGGAGCAGAGTGAGAAACTGGGAAAGCTTTGACTCTGTGTAAGCCCTGTCAGACAACAGCTAAAACATCAGCATGCTATCAACACTGTTTCGGTCTGAAATTCAAAACACAGCATCAGACAGGTTGTTACGGGGAAAATTAACTCCATCCCAGCCATACCCAGTACATGACTTCATGCTGTAAAAATAACACACAGGAAATCATGCAAAGACCGTACCTTCATTTCAATAACTGTTTGCAGAGCCTTCGTCTTTGCTGGCTCAGGCTGAAGTTGGGTTCTTCTGTGCAATTCCTGTGGAGGAACACGATAAAAATAAGCTTGACGACTCATCTTTCCATTATTTTAATCGCCCATATGAACTCACTGCAACAAAATAAAAGTCTGATGACGAGAAGCCTGTAACTCCAAGTGCTACAGGTGCTTCCCTGGCTGTAACCCCCCTGCCACCGCTGCAGTCCTTAGCTTATGTTACACTCAACTCTGACAGCACATGCGCTATTTCTGAAACCCCTTATCAATAATTAACGTCAAGCGTGACAACCCAGCAAGGAATTTCTTAGTCCAAATACAATGCTGCTACTGCTGCTTAAACACCAAAACTGAATTCAATTGTGTAACTTATTCAAATACTGGTGTTAAATCTTTTACAGTAGTTTCTTCTTAATTTTTCCTCTAATGTCTGAAATAAGCAATTTAAAGACATTATATTCAAATTTGACATTTTAAGGATAATAATTATGTAGTGGGCTGATGCAGCACACACTACAGTAGCAATTAAATTCCAGTTTTCACATTTTCATACTGTTTTTATGCATCTTAATCCACAGGCAAAAGAAAAATGGATTGCATTAGTTAAGACAAAGTTAATAGAACAAATGCATACTAGTCTTCATAAAAATAATAATAAAGAAAACCCCACAAGAGTATGAAGACAGCAGCACTCAGTCTCATAAAACCAGAGTTGTATCTTGGTGTGATACACCCCAATTAAAAACTCATATAACTACCTGGAAAAAATGTAGTAAAGGTGTGACAAAAAATTTTTATTTGAGAATTTGGTGATGCTTATTCCCTTCCCATAAACTATCTGAGAGATTTATTATTTAAAAAATCTGAAACAGGACAGATATAGTCCCATTTCTACTCCTTTGGAGTCCTTGTGCTCTAAATGAAAGGAGTGCCATCCTTGATGTCTTTACATCTCAGTTCTTTCTCCTGCAGTGCTCCACATACACTCCTGAATGAACCTTGTAGCCATGAAAAAGACATTAATGCTCGAGGCCAAGGAGCCAAGGTCATTCACCTAGGTCTTGCCTACCTTATAACCCACAAGTTTAAGTCGTAATTTTTTGTATCACAAACTATCAATCAGTTTCTTCTTCTGTGTAGCAACAAACATATTGCTGATCCACAACTGTGAGAAACAACTGTTCTCAAAGACTAAGTAGTATGAGTGATTTACTGTATGTTATTAAACCAAAGCCTACTGCTAATAAACATCTTTATAAAATAGATTAAAAAAATGTGTGGCCTGATATATTAAAATAACTGAAAGAGACAAGTTAGTATACCTAACTCTAAGTAAGTCTGAATGGTTTTTTATTAGGTTAAATATATTACAGGTACATATACATATATCTAAACTGCATCTAACCAATAACAGTGAACTTAAAATTTTGCTTTTATGCATTTTTCAAATGCTTTGGCATTTATGGAATTCTTTCTGCATTTATGAAATCGTATCTCTGATTAGTCCTTTTACGTTGGTTTTTTCTTTTAATTTAAATGCATCTCCATATTATAAAAAGAAAGAAATCTTTGCAAATCACCTATGCAAGGAATCTCTCAATCACCACCAGCTGTTTGTCTTAGATGAAACGAGTACCTTCACTGCACAACTGTTCTAAAAAATAGCAGTATGTAATGAATTTGTCATACAGTTATACAAAAGAATAGTTGGCCAGTCATACCACTATCAGATCAGCAAAAATTACAGCTAATTCTAAGACCAGACTTTGCTCCCCAAGGCCATATAAACTGAGCTGGAATATAAACAGGATTCCACACATTGCCCAGGGAGACAAACCAGAGTTTCCACCCCCTTAGCCAAAGATGAATAGACTGCCACAGATGCGTATTCCGAGATGTCTATCATAGCATGAAGCCTTGCCTCATAATGCTTTTCCTGTTTGCTTTATGAATCAATCTGATGCTGGCTGACTTAAAAGCTTTTCTTCTCTATCCCTGATGGTAAAATGAAGCAGACTTTAGGATTCTGGAGAAGATCAGAAAATGACTCCCACTTTATTATTTTGTGTGGGTTTTCTTCCAATCAGATTCAAATGTTTGGAGACTCCCACAAGGCTCAGTTCTTGAATTTATGTTGTTCTATGTATGTGCTTTTTCATTTGGGGTACCTGATTCAGGGATATACTTCTGGGGTACTAATTTAAGGAAACAGTTTATGTGCATGATACCTTACACTGATTTTCTTACTCTCCGAAATCATCTGGAGGCTTTCAAATTTGCCTGAACAGCTAAGCAAGAGATATTCTGGAGATTTCACAAAGTCCTCATGGACTAAGGAAACCAGATTTTTATCCATTACATCATTTCTGGAATGATGCGTTTTTCTTGTTTTCAATTTCTTTTAATAAAGAGTCCAGGGAGACAAATAAGAACATTTGGGGGGAAAAAAATAAAAAACTTATCAGGGATAGTTTCTTTTAACCTAAACTTTATTGAATGGAACTCTTGATACTTATATCCACAACAAAGTACTTGTTTCATCATCTCTGCACTGATCAAAGCCTATAGTAAAAATCTCCCAGAGTTGCATTTATATAATTAGACTTTCTTTATATCCCTCTATATGACATCTGCAATTAGTAGTAATTCTGAGCAACGACTCTGCACATGGAAATTAATTATAATTCTGTGTAACCAAATGCCCACACCTCGTGTTTCCAGATGATGCTTAGTTGTCAAGGTGATTAATGCACCCACACAAAATTGACAGGCAATCAGATCTTCTTCACATTAAATTTACTTTAATAGTTTCAACCCAAACCTGGTCATTGCTTTCTCCTTCCACAGTATTAGGTTAGCATCTTGTATTGGCCTCAGAAATAAAGTTAGCACACAATTTTAATACTAATTTAAACACCAAAAAGAAAAAAATCCAAAGAGGAGGCGGATCATATTTATAATCCTAAAATACTGGTGGGAAGATGAATTCTACCCTTTTGTTCAGAAACTGATAAGAATAAATTGCAAGATTTTGTCATTATTCACTGGTGCTGAAAATCCCCACTACATAGTATAATCTGAACCTAATACCAATTACCCAAATAAAACTGTGCTTTTATCCCAGCTTTATTAAAAGACACTTCATCCCTTGGCTGCAGGAAAGTCAGGGTGCTGCAAACGAATCCTTCTCTACTCTGTTTCTGAAGTATTTTATTAATGTTCCCAAAGCATCAGTGACTGCGTTGTTCTCATTCAATGATACCAACCCTGTCAATGTAGTTCAAGGTTTTACCTTTATTTACGCAAAACTGCCTAAAATAGTGACACAAAGTGCTAGAAAGGAAATGTCCAGAAAAATAGGCAATTTAGAGATAGTGTGAAACTGTCAGTGAGTGTCTGCATTTTAACTGGTGTGCTTCTACTGATTAAAGAACAGAAGGAAATTGGAATCAAAAGCTAGAAGACATTTAAAAATTAACAAAAATTCACAATTTCTGAAAAATAAAGACATAAAAGCAATAAAACCATCAGAATCAAATAACCATTGGAAGAAGAAAGAAAAGTTATTAAAGAAGGCAGCATAAAAACTGGCATGAGAAACCATTGTGTCAGTAAATGCAGCTTTTTGCCTTCACAGACAAAATGTACAAATCTGTAAATCACAGCAGGCAATGGTGTAGGAGCTGCTAGTTCTCTCAAACACCTCAAAGCACACTGGTTCCATTCTCCTGGAAAAGAAAGCCTT
This sequence comes from Platysteira castanea, assembly GCA_013397175.1. NCBI lineage: Eukaryota > Metazoa > Chordata > Aves > Passeriformes > Platysteira > Platysteira castanea. The sequence continues at coordinate 1,018,877 of VYXC01012826.1, forward strand.
GGTAGTTCTTCCACAGGATCAGCTTGTCTGAACTTTAAAATTTAAATCAGCAGTATTTTAATATTTCGATCAATCATTCAAGTAAAAGCACAGCATTTACCTAAAGTGTCTAAACAGTAGTGTTTCTTCAGCCAAAAATACCATTAGAAACACTGATCAAATTCAATTTAACCAGAATACTAGAAAAACGTAACATACAGGAATTAATTCATTCTTAACATACAGACTTATCTGCTCTTTTCTGTTTTCTAACTCTTCACATCTACCCCCAGCCAAAAGAGTCTCATAGTAATTTAAATGAAAGTAGATTTTAAAAATCCTGATCAAACACTTTATCTTTCTGGAAACCATAAACTGACAACACAAAACTCCCATGTCTGTCTCCAGTGTGCAGGTATAAGGAGCCCTGTAATTGGAAAGGATTTTTAAAAATCATGTTACCATGGGCTGTCTTTTAAAAATTCACGATTACAGGTATTTGAACTCTGGGAGAACCTGTTAAAGAAATTTCATCAAATCCCAACAAATTTTATAACTTGAAGAAATGAAAATGTGTATATAAGGATATGAAATGAAAAATTAGAGGAAATATGAAGAGCTGATAGCTACAAAAGTTCTGCAGTTTCTTTGTAATTTAGGTATATTTAAATTTGTGAAGTTCTCACAGTTAAGCAAAATACTCAGATGCATGCCTAATTCTCTCTCCATTTGTAATTTTAAATAAACAGATACGACTTTTGATGAATATGAAAGAAACTGCATTAATCAGGCATCACAACCAAACTATAAAACAAAGGTCAATAGTCCATCACCATGGGCAAGTCCAACAATAATCCCAATGGCCTCAGTGTTACTCTTGAGCAATCAGTCTAACACCACCCCCGGCCTACATTAAAAAACTTGGAGATGTAAAGAGTAGGAGGGAGAAAGGAGGGGTTTTTACACCAGTTGAAAACCACCATATTGAATCACGAGCCAAAGTACGTCTTTGCAATGATCAGGCTTCCATTTATTCCTGAATTCATGCATATAAGAGGGGCTTATGAAGTTTTACCAACATGCCTAAAGACAGACTATGAGGAAAAATAATCTGAGCATTAAGAAACTCAGCTTTTCTTCGACTTGTATGTCAAAAACACTTTAAGCAACCACGTGCGTTGTCATACTGGAAGAGTGTCCTCTGGCAAGAGACCACGTACAAAAAGCTTCGAGTGAAACACGATTTGTATATAGAGCTTGAAATGCATGTGGGACAATTTAGTTTGTAATTGAAAGCACACAGAATGTTTCCTGAAAGGAGCTACTGAAACTCCACTTTTACCGGAATTCTTGAAAATTTATTTCTTTTCTTTGTAGAAGGAATAAAGCTTCTAGGGCATCATTTCTGTTTTGCACAGTATCATTAATCTCTTTTCCTCTTACCAAAATTATTTCTCCAAATTCAGGAAAAGGGAAGAGTTATTGCTTCACACATATCTTCAGAAAAAGGAACTTTGATGACAAACAGTTTTCTCCCTTTTCACCATTTTCTTTAAGAACCCATACCAAAACCCTTGAGTGCTTGCAGTAAAGGAAGCCCATATATTTGTTTTCAGGGCTAGTCAATTAGAATCAGAAAACAGAAGTTCCAACTGCTGCTTACACTTCTGCAAGGCAAATATACTCTTAGAAACATCTTGGCTAAAAAACTTTCTCTTTGCAGTACATATAAAACTGCATGGAGAAATATGCCTCCTTTTTTTAAAGCTAAATGTTTAAACAGTCATTCATTAATAACCCAGGTGCACTACAGAGAGTCACTTAATTTGCAGTAGGACACATGAATGTAATATTGTTGTGAGTTACAAACCAGGGGTTTTAGGTATTTGGTTTTGGGTGTGGGGATCTTTTTTTTAGAAGACTATCTTTTATTGAAATCACATCTTCAAATTCTTTAAATGTAAAATCCCTATTGTAACAAATCCTTCGTGTAATCCATAGTGTTTAAAAAATCCTTATCCAACAAATCCATGATTTTAAAGACTTATTTCCACTACTTCCCTTCCATTTAGAAGCCTGAGCACACAAAGAACTTTTTAATAAGGTTGAAAAAGAAAGCAATATGCCATCACTTTTACAGTAAGTGTAACACTAACCATGGAGTAATAATGGAATTCCACCTTAGGGTGTAACTAAGAATAGACTTCCCTTGCTCCTGCCATCAAAAGCATACAGGCAAAGCTTAAAAGGGTAAAGACACAGCAAAGATTACCAAATACAATCCCAAGATCCAGAACACACAGCAGAGAGGCTGCTGTGTGCCAGCTCCACTCTTCATAAATAATAAAAAACCAAAACCATTTAAACGTGGACGGTACCATGAGATAGGATGTTACCAGCAGCGCCAACAAATAGTGCTTGTGGTATTTCTATAGGCCAGTTCATCTAAGTAGAGGAAAACAGTTTTCCAGTAGCTCTCCCCATATTTATACAGCTAACCTCCTGATAGTTTCCTTAAACAAGCTGAAACCTAAGAGTTCTGTCCTAGAAAAACAAAAAGACAAAGGATGATATCCTGTTTAGTGTTTCCCCCACCTTCCAGCCTATGCACACACCCAGCAATACTTGTTTAATTTCTACTCTGAACCAGTGCTCCAGCCTGATTGCAGATGCAGAAACAATTTAAATTATTAAATTAAGAACTTACTTCTCAAATGGCAGCAAAATAGCCCTGCCAAAACCAGAGTCACACTCGACAGCTCGGAGCCAGAAGTACTACATATTTCACACACTTGCTGCACAGATCTCGTAAGGTTACTGAAGAATGTGTTAGCTGGTGTTAACATGCACAGAACTTCAAACATGCTGTTCACTTGTCTGGTAGAAATCCTTTTATAAACTTAGCATTGATGAAACATCAATCACTGTGAACAGCCTGAGCCTGAGCCAGCCCAGGCGAGAGCAGGCATTCCCTGTGTGATGCCCACCCCCATGTTGCAGTAATACTTCAATTTGATTAGCATGGGACTTTTCAATTTTGAAAAGCATAGTGTTATCTACTGATGTCCATACTTATTAATGGATGTACTGTTTTGTTACTACCTTTTCTAGCCTACCTTTTCATGTCTCTTTTCCCTTCATGTGGACTTGGTGAAATCACTACTTAAATAACTTATGGGTTTGATTTACAGTTCCCTAACTCTCCAGGAAGTGCTTTTCTAAATATGGGTGGGTTTTACTTACATGCATTTAAAATTACTGCTGGCTTAGGCTATTTAGTATTTAAACTTAATCAGTAGTGCCAGCAAGCATCAGAGTTAATATGATTTCAAATGTGTAAGTTCACTGGCTCTGTGGTATAGCAAGTTTTTTTTAAATGCAAATAAAGTTTTGTGACAACATTTGTGGTGTCTGTCAGGGGCCCATATTGGGACCAATACTATTCAATACCTCAATCAATGGGATTGAGCACACCCTGAGCAAGCTTGCAGATGACACCGGGCTGAGCAGTGCTGTTGGTACCACTGAGGGAAGGGATGGCTCAGAGGGACAGTCACAGGCTGGAGGAATGTGCTCCTGGGAACCTCCAAGGGCAAGGTCCTGCACCTGGGTGGGGGCAACGCCCAGAATCACAACAGGCTGGGTGATGAACGAGTGTATTGAGAGCAGCCCTGCAGAAAAGGAGTTGGAGACACTGGGAGATGAAAAATTAGACATTATTTTCTGACAAAGATTACAGTTATCACATCGTCATGTAACGGAGTGTCAAAGCTCTCAGTTAACAAAATTATCTCCCCTAGATATTCAGAGAAATGTCATCCCTACATTCCCAAGTGTTCCATATAGCTGTTAGGCTATGCCAATGCATGGCAGAGAGGGACATGAGAGCACTAACCTAAAGAGATAAGACAGACTATTTTTCACACAGTTTGGGTGTTGAGTGTGCTGTAGCAGGTGGGCATTTTGGTTTGGTTTTTTTTAAAAAAAAATCTTGTAAACAGCATGCTTTTTAACCTAAAGCTAAAATTTTATCCTTGCCAAAAGAATTCACAGCACCACAACCTCACTAAAAAAAAGAAAGGAAGAAATTAGTTTGCACTGACTTTTAAAAAGAAAAAAATCCTATTTTTGGATCTGCCAGAAACTGAATTCAAGGCACCCACCAATTCACTGCATCTCTGCCTATCAGTTGAGATTTGCCAACCACGTCAATCTTGTTCAAGAGCAAAGAGGTAGGGGGTAATGTCTAAACATTTGAGAATACAGAACACATATTTCACTCTGAAACTAATATTCTGCAGAAGACCCTGAACCCAATATTACAGGAACATACTAAAATCGGAAAAATAGAGCTGTTTTTATGAGAATATTGGAGTGAAGCAAACAATGTCCTCTACAACAGCCTTGCTGCACAGACTGTGTGCTACCACAACTACAGGAAAGAACTGTTCAAGTCACAGAGGAAACAACTTTCACAGGTAGTTATCATCACCTAATTGAATATTTATTGTTCTATAAAGGTTGTCAAGAGTAACCTGTTTGTCTGTTGAACTGAAGCTCACACATCAGCTCACAATAATTTTTTTTAAAAAAAGGAATAAAATCCACTTAGCACCTGCTCCAATTCTTCTTCCATTGCCTGGGAAACTAAGTGTTGCTTGGTAACTCAAATCCATCTGTTCAAATTTCCTCTTTCAGTCTTCCCTTTTTATCAGAACAGAAAAACCCGCTCCTTAACTGAAAATATGATCAGACAAAAAAAAAACCCAACATATTTTATCACTGCATAAAAGATACAACAGATCCTTATCTGTTCTAAAATTATGGCAGGGTGAAAAGTGTCTGATACTGTCTCTTAGAAACAACAGCACATCACAGATAATTTTTTTTTAAGAATGTGAAAAAAAAATTCTTTATTTTATTCCTTTTCCTTACCTTGGGGCAATACAAGGAGCAAGACACCACTTCCTCACACAGTTCAAAGACTTCATCTTTCCTGTATCTATATGCTGACATGAATACTTACAGGGACTGAGGCACAGTTTAAAAACTACTTCCCTGTGCTCAGGACTCAAAATAAATGCTGAAAGCACAGATACCATAAATGCCTAATTTTCTCCAGAGAGGTAAATCAAAAGAATCTTCACCACAATTATTGCTATTATCTGTTGTGATTAAAAACAGACCCTAAAGGAGAATTTTCGAAACTAGAAATCCATGTGATGATGTTTGCATAGGATTAGACTGGAAAACAGGCAAATGGAGAAAAACTGCATGTTGATGTAGGATACTAAATTCTGTACAGAAGACATGATTACATGTCTTTTTAAAAATCCACCATGTTACAAACAGAAGTGGCAGCAATAATAAACCACTGTTATCTATGCTTTCCATGTTTTACATTTTTTAGGCACTAAACTTATGTCAGTATAGGTATGGAGTTTGGTTTGTTTTTATAGCTTTTGGAGCCACTATTGCAGAAAATCTGAATACAGCATGTACCATTTCAACAAATAAAAGTGCCTTAATATACTGAGAAAAAAATTCACATGCTATGTATTACCTGATATCTGTATCTTTTCAAACACAAAAACTTGGAATTACTGCTATTATAGACATCTTATGTCATTTTTGTTTCAAAAGAGAGGCAGTCAGCTCAAGGTTTTTCAGGGTAACACTTGGTTTCAGGAGAACTTTATGAAGAAGGTTTAATGTTCTCTCTTGCTCTTAGCCAGACTGTCCTTCTTCAGAAGAACACATTGTCTCTTTTATGTGAAGCATAGGATGCTCATGATCAGACCAGAGGTACTGCAGGGACCTCGATTTATACCCTAGAAGGAGCTTTCTCGTCTTTACCATCTCTCCTTTCTCTTGTACATTGAAATTAGAGCTTAACTCACTCAGTCTAAGGCAAGTATGGGAGGCACAGACAAGATGCCATCTACCCTTTCAAACTCTGGTTCAGACACTGAAGAATATGTAAAAAGCAGAGGGGTTACAGCAGCCAAAAGTCCCAACTTAAATACTTTTGAACTTCCAGAATAAAAAAAAGTCTATACATTCCTCCCCCCTTCCAGGATTTGCACATATTGATCAGCAGCATTATTAAATAGACATCTACACAGACCTGTACATACCTGTATACATTTCATACAATGTTAAATATAGATATGACAATACCAGTTGCTATTCCACAAAATGAGCATTTTTAATCAGCACAGTGGCAAACTTCCCACTGTATGTAGGAAACCAGAACAATTTATTCAGCCTTCAGCCTCTTCCTTTCTGCTCACCGGACAGTTATGCCAGGCTGCACACCACTACCATTTTCAGCAGAAACTTGCAACTCATCACTAATCAAAAGACCAAACACACATCCATTCTATGTGTGGAAATACAAACATTTCCCATCCATAAGCAGACACGTCCTGTCACTAAGTCGTTCCAACAGCATTTTGATCATCCATTAAATCTACTTCTCATTTTAAGGTGGGAGAGTAGGTCAGAACATACATTGAGTGTTCCATACAGAGCTACACCTCATCCACCCAGTCTAACAATTGCACAACCCTGGCAGTCCCACTCCAGAACTGTTTCTTTATTAGGACAGTGAAAGACAATTCATGGGATACCTTATGTGCCAGCAGTAATCAGGACCCATGACTTTAGGAATCCACAGTGGTGCCTCCTTCCTTCCAGGGTCAGGAAAGCACACACAGTGCTCCCCTTCAGCAGAACAGCCTCTGAGCAGCACAGGGGATACACTGCTCTGCTCCCCAGGGGAGTATTAATAGCAATAGATTCCTTTACATGAAAGCTGATTCAGGTTTTTTACTTATATGAGCTGGATGAACAATTCTAACTCATTATTTATGATAATATTTCTGAGCTAGAGCAATTATTTTTATGCCATTTTGATTCACCTAGCTTGTGATCCCCACAAGAGGCAAACATCAGTTATCTCATTAGTGAACAGACATATGTAGAATAGAAACAGAATTCTCAACATGCTACAAGAGTCTTGTTAAAGTCATTTCAGTCAATAAGCTGTTTCTTCAAGGTTTGTCTTACACTAAACATGTTCTGTGGTACTACTACTGACTAAAACTCCACTTCCGAACAGTTTTTGCCCCCCACAAATGCCAAGAACAGAAAATACAAGCAATGTAAATGAGAAAGGATATACAATACCATAAGCAAAATTACCAGTCTAGGTGTTGGTCTTACTTCTCCATTCTAACTACATGAAAAAGATTGTTTTTATAAAACTGTGAAACTACCTTCAGTTTGACAAGGAAATCTGCAACAACTCAGGTTGGCAGAAGATCCAGAGTTACTATGGAAATTTGATTTGTAGAGCTTCACTTCAAAAGAGCAATTATCTTTGGAAAACACAATATGTTGCTAAAGAATCCTTGGCCATAATGAGAAAAGCAAATCTGAAAAACTCTTGGTGGCTCTTCAGTACTTAATAAATGCATTAACACTTCACAGTCTATATACTATTGACAAAATTAGCATAATGAAAATTTGTAGGTAACTGTATACCAAATGAATTCTTTTCAGAATATTCTATGACCTAAAAGAATAGAAAACAGAGGAAACCTTAGTCTGTGTGCTGGCACATGGATTACGATATGCATAACAAAGGAGAACCAACCTTTTTCTGACTTTTACTTACAAATAGGTTTCAAAAAATATCTCACAGACATATTAATAACGTAGCTCTAAAATAGCTGAGCAAAAAGTGCTAAATAAGTGAAAACTACAAAATTTCACTCAACAGTTCTTTGCCAAGTCCCCACCTTAAAGACCACTATATTTTAAGGGATGAAATAACTTTATTTCATCATTTAGTCTTAAGACCAGTTATTAGATGATAAATATTAATGCTGTTAACTCATTGATTATCAAGTTAACAGAAAATTTCTATGCACGGAGGCTGCAGTGAGCTATCACCTCTTGCTTAAATATATTTACATTTTATCCATCCGTCAATTCTTACACTTTTCTTCTGGTACTTCTGCTAGGCATCTGTTAATGCTGACACCTCTCTTTAGGGATTCTGTAACTCATACCGACCATTCTTTTCTTTCCACTCTCCCTTCACACTACAGAGCAACAACTCTTCACCTCAATACCACCTGAAATGTTGAATTGCATATTTATTGCATATCTCTCCCTTAAGTTTTTATAGGCTTAGACAAGGTCAGTCCTAACAATTCTTTCAAATGTGGCAGTTTATCTTCTATGCATTCCCAAACATCCCTGTGAGGAATTTGATCTAGGCCTTCTGTAAATCACTAGGGAGCTTGAATCCGACACTGGTTTAAGCACACAGGACTCACTGAACATGCCAAATCTTCAGTCTAGGTATAAATGCCATTCATACACATTCCATAGTTTTAATTAGCTGCTTAAGCTACATTTAGAAGCTCTCAACAAGTAGAGAATGTACTATATTGTCACTAAAAGACAAAAAAATCTGCTAAGTTACCCAGCAAGTCTATGAACTGGCAGATTTTCCTTAATTTAAATACAGCAGCAGGCTGATAATAACCATTACCCAAGCTCTACTGACATCAGATAACTAAGCTTATAAACACAGACATTTTGGCACAAGATAATTCAAAACTAAGAGTTCTAAATATATTAAGGGTTAAAAACTATAAGACCTAGGTTAACTGTACAGAGAAGAGAGAAACTGTGTGGAGTAAGAACTGAAACCTTGAGAGTATAAAAAACTAGCTGGTGGAAAATTGCCAACTACATAACTCTGTTGACATATTACAGAAACAATTTATTTCATAGTTTACTTACTGCATTACTTCTTGGTTAAATACTATCTGGTTATTTACAGCTCTCTATGGACTCTCACAATAGAGTCAGGCAGATTTTCTAGGCCCCTACGTCTTACCACACAGCCTCCATTTTCAAAATCACTTCTTCACATATCCTGCCAATTGATGGACTTATTCCACAAACGTCAAAAATGCTTGGCATCAGCTCCTACCTAACAGCAATATCTTCAGGAACAGGTCCATAGTCAGTACCTCAGCATGCTAAAGGCTCCCCTTACATGCATTATTCATTTTCTATCTGGATTGCTCTGTGCCTTTTTTCAGAAGGCAGGATTTCCAGGCTGAACTGCAGCTCTCAGCAGGTCTCTGTCAACCAATGGTTTGACTCTTTCCTTACTTAGATCAGCACAAGTGTAATTCTAGTCAGGGACATCATTCCAGCAAAGTCACTGCAGATTAAATCATGTGCAAGTCTGTTAAGTATAACAATGAATAAAGATACTCTGAGGTTCTTACTGTATCTAGAGGCAATAAAAAGGAAATGGATATTACATTTTCATTTAGTAGCAAACATGCCAATAATAAAGCATCATTAGATCTCTTATTTGCACTTGTCTCTTTCACTGCTCAAGTCCTACACACCCCTTATATCTGTAAACAGAGTTTTGGAAGTGTCTTATTCTATGGAAAACCTAATGCCAAAGTTTCTTTCCACTTGTAATAAAAACATACTTTAAAATAACTACATTTTATATTCTTTTATTGTAAGCTCTTTGTCTTATTGCATTTGGATGACAGCATTTTCTTTAGAACAGTTTACAACATAAGGACATATTTTTATAGAATAAACTGAGTGCAATGTAATCCTTCTTTTTGCAGGCTTCTTCTGATCCTCTCATTGTTCGCGTTTTCTGTGAGGAAAGCGGTGGTGCACAGGGTGATCTCATCACAGGGGTGATCTAAGGGAAAGAATGGTACAATGGTGATTTAATTTATTTTACTTTACAGAGCAATTAGGTAAAATGATTGTGATTCTGTACTTTACTTCATTAATATCTATCATGTAGCATTCTAAGAAGCAGCTACTCTATAGGCCTCATATCAAATGGGCAGAACTAAAAGTCAAGGAACTGCATCATTACCTGTCCCAATTTAGTCTTTCAAGTTGGGATCATCAGTTTCTTTTTCTGACCTTCCTCCTATGCAATGCACTTCCTACCAGATGTTAAGAATCTGCAAGACAGGAAAAGGGAAAAAGAACCCTAAATTGATTTGTAGCTCATATCATTATCCAACCCCTTAAAACAAAAGGTAAACCAAGAAATTAAAATATAATGATAAAGTAAATTTAATTGAAAAATTAGAAAACAAAAATATTCCCAGATACATGCTCTGTGGTCACAAACATAAATACAAGTGTGACTGACAAATAATTTGTTCACTGGAGCAAACTTACCACAGAAAGGCTGGTAGGACTTCTGTGGTTCACCGGAAGGAATGGGCCACCCTGAGGGCCCCCCTTTAGTTCTTCTGCTACACCCTGATGTTCTCCCCATCTGCAGATGTATGCATACAGAACAATCCCTATGTACAGAATAAGTACCATTTTATGGGGTTCTTTTGAATTAATCAATGACTGGTTCACAAAACGAGAAATGGTCAAGTTAACAAGGGTTTTCTTGTTAAGGAAACAGATCTAAATATGGTTCAAAATTCCACTTAACTTGTTGGTTCTCTTTCCTATCTATAGGAAGAGGAACTGCATCTCAATATCTTCATCTCTTTTCTTGAGTAATATTAATGCTACAAAATTTCTATTAGAATAGCTTTTAAAAACAGTTCTTGGAAATTCAACTCAATTACCACAGCTTATCTGGTTATAAACAATTAGTTTGCAATTATTTATTCACAATAAGCAATATTTTAGGAGTTAGAATTAAAGACAAGGTTTGATACATCGCTGTTTTGCTTATGCATTTCTTAGGCGGTTGACTGGTGTGTTGTTTTGAGGTGGGGTTTTTTTTCAATGATTAAAATTCCTATGAATTATTTTTCCTTTAAATTACTCAACACTCTTCAGCCTTACTCATGAGGTAGGTTTTTCCTGATAGTCATATGGGTTTCCAATAGCTGCACACCAAATATTCTAGGCATAGTGTTTAAACATGGTTATGCTCACTTACCAATATCTAAATACAGATGTTTATATCCATTTTTGGCTGTTAATCATTATTTACCCATACCCATCTGAACTGTAAAAGTTTACTTTATCTGCAGATACCAGATGAAGAAAAAGCAGACTGTGCACTTCTATTATTAGATTAACTCTATAAGGTCATTAAAGAGGGTTTCAGATGACAGTAGACCAGAACTTTCAAGCTTGAGTGAGAAGAGACCCTGCTCCAAGGTAAGGCCTAAAGAACAGAACAAGAACTACTCAGACACAGCAGCAAAAGTTGGAGAGAGCAGGCAAATTACTTTACAGATAATACAACTTATACAGATAACCTCATGGGCTTCTCTCACTATGTCCTGTGACTTCAGAATCCGAGAAACTCAAATCTAAACCAAAAGATCTGAATATTCTCATGGCTGTAAGCTGGGATACCTAAAAAGTAAGTCTCTCAGTGTAGGTACTCAGAATAAAACATTTACATGAAAATTCACTTGCTTGGAGCAGTGGAAAGAACTGCAGGTATCCCTCAGTTCCTTTCTCCACATGTTCAGAAGTGCCTCTAATACTGCCAGCACAAAGCGTTTGCTCAAAATTTAAATATCTGAATCACAGAACATTCTTTGTCTTGCTCTTGGAACTCAGTTTAATGAGGACGTACAGAATGTGTTCTGCCCTTCCATTCTCGAGCAGCTCAGCTCAGCCCACTTGTACTGACTACCTTCACTCGGGCTGGGCATCCTCAGATACCCGCCGGGGAAACACGACATTGCCATGAACGCAGAGCTTCTGTCAAACTGTAGGACAGGCACTGAGTTTCCTGTCCAGTAATTCTGAAAAATCCCAAGCTGATATGGAAGAAGTATTTATCACTTTACGAGAGTTTGAGGACTAAAACTCTCATGGTATATTGAGGTATCACAAAGAGAACTCTCCCCTCAGTTTTTGCAGATGGTAGGAGTTTTGCACGTTATCTAAGCACAAAAGCTCTATTTTCACTTGAATACATATAAAGCTCACTGAGCTTCAAAAGTCCAGGCCAGGAACACATCTTGTGCGGTCTTTAATTTCTAAAATTTATTTCTCAGATTTTGCTCAGTGTCCTTCAACCACGAAGAAATTAAGACCGTATCCCATTAACTTCCAAATACCCCAAAATACCAGCAGAGCCTATTCAAAGAAGCCAAGCAAAATCTGGAACAGGTACATCTCACTTCTACTTCTCAGACTGCTTCTCTGGTAATATTACATGAAAACAAAGCATCTTGAATAGCCTAAGTTACAAAATTAGATTTTGTCTAGACTTTAAGCAAAATCATAATAACAGCATCATTCAAAGGGTTTTAGTTCATCAGAAAAAAAAATGCTGAGATTTTAATGCCAGTAATTTCCAACAGAAAACACTTAACAGAAAGCAGTCTGGGCACTGCTCAGGTTACAAGTGTTCGTATTTTATACTTTAGCTCTTGCATTACCGTAACGCATTATCTCACATAATTAGATTTTTCCAAAACCTCTAGAAAATGAATTTCCCACATGCTCTGGATGTTTGTTTATTGACTAAACATGGTGTGCATGAACTAAACAATGCATTGTAGTAACAGGAATTATGAAAGAGCAATACTACAGCCTAATGGACTACAGAAATCGTTCTGTAAAACCATCCTTGTCTCTAGCACAATATGTCTTAAACATACTACAGGCTTTTATCGCTTTGATCTTTATATCAAAAAGAAAGGGCAGAAATGAAAATAACCCCACCTAATATAAACACCCAAAATATCCTCAGTACCAACTCCTTAGCTCCAAAGTGATTCTTTTTCTGCAATGATAATGTGATAATGCAAAAGTCTGTCTAAAAGCCATTAAAAAAACTTGTATTTTTCACATGCCACCCAGCAAGCTGCAGTATAAGACTTTTCTCAGTTACTTTCTGATATTTTTGCCTTTCCTGTTTCCTTGCTATTAACCAATAGTACATGAACAGATGGGCCACTAAAAAATAAATAAAGCATAGCCCATACTGTAACAGTCCATGTGCTACTGAAAAAAAAAAAAAAAATTTAAACCATCTTTTAATTCAGTGCGATTTTGTCTTAACACTTAAAAGCAAGACACTTTCTTTCACTAAAGAGTCAAAGAATTGCTTGCTCATTTAACCCCAACCAAGAAAACAAACGAAGAAGTTAGATTTGATTTCTCAGTGCATTCAATTAGACAAGATTAACAAATTCACATATAAGCATAGTATATTTTTGCTCAGCTATACTCAGTTATGGTGCAATGACATCTAAAACAGCTTTTGACATGTGCTTTCAAGACAAAGCAATATATTGCTTCCAGTTATCACCTGTAGTGTTGACAATTATGAAAAATTAATGACACCTCATTATTTTCACTCCTTCCTCCACAATCAATCATTAGCTCAGTTGCTTTTCAAGAAATTCCCCCCAACCAGTTCCTGAAAATCCCAAAGAACTTTGTTCTTTACAGGTCATTTCCTGCTTTTTTATCTTGCTGGTTTCCAAGTTAGGTGAGACTCTGTCTCTGAGTGTGACAACATCTAAAATCTCATGTCCTTCAGGAACTTGCCAGCAAAGAGAAATACAAGTGTAATAATAGTGTAATAATGACTTCCAGTTCTGTCATCACACTGAACAATCCCCATACAAATTACTTTGTTCAAGTACCAGAGTGTATAAATCCACTCTTAATAAACTGGTTTAACACAGCTGAGAATACAATGAAAACTTTTAAAGATATTTCCTTTTCCTAGTAAGCTTTTGATAGGCTATTCACTCAAGAGAGCACTGGAAAAACTATTTTCTGAAGTGTATCTCCACAACTGCCAGGTGTTCTGCTAGAGACTGCACATTTTCAACGTGCTCTGTGTATGTATTGCCTCTCCTTCACAGCAAGTGTCAATTTTTTAATTTGTTTTTACACCAAGAATCAGGGTGTGTAGTGCTTCGAATCTGTTGGAAGGTACAGCTTAGACATTAAGAGCACTGAAGGCATACAAAAGACAGAATTAGTGCAAAATACAGACAGTTCAATTTTATTTCCAAAAATAAACCAGGTGTCCTATAGAGAATTACATTCCTACACTCAAAACCCCACTATTTTCTACTTTCTGACATTTATATAAATTTCATTGTGTCACTAAAGAAAAGTTACTTTTGCATTTGGAAACGTTCATGACAGAAGCATTGGTATTATCACTTTCTCAGAGTTATTAGAGAACACTTATGGATGCAGTGAACCCAAGTTTGAATTTACATTGGAGAAAAAAAGTACTTCTCTAAAATATCTTTAAAAGAACATTTGGCTGTCTTCAGAATACATCTTTTTAATGAGACATTTCACATAGTACTCCTATTCCAAAAGAACTAATACAAATCATCTCCCAAAACACTTTTTTAGATCCATTAATACCACAAATATCACTTTATATAAAGATGCTATATACGGTATATTACTTACATAGAATACTATATTCCTGTAGCCAGGAAATTCACTTGGAAAAGAGAGATTCATAGTCTGTACATTTACATGGATTTTGTGTACACTGTATTTATCTCGATGCAGCTCTCATTCCCAAGTAACGGCTTTTTGAGGAGGTTGGGAATAACTGAGGTCCAAGCTGTGCAGCCAGGCAGGTGTGAGAGCCAGGCAGCCACACAAAGTTACTCCTGTGCTTCACACACCTGGAGCAGAGTTAAAACAGCTGCCACTTGTCCTGCACCTGCATCGGGGCTACACTCCCAGGATGAGAGATGAAGAACGAGGAATGACTGCTGCTGGTCTTTGTGCCCCAAGTACAGATGAGAGCCGGGGAGGGTGTGAAGTTGAATACAGAAAGGTCAAAACATTTGGTAAACTTTAGTTTTCCAAGTTGCTTGTCCTTGTGTTTCTCAGTGAAGCCCAAGCATCATATAACACGTCAGGAAAGAAAAGTTCTGAATGTATTCAAAGACAGATTCTTAACAGTAATTCAGGGAGTATTCAGAGAGACAGTCAAATTTTTAAGCTGTCCTCAGAACTAACAGTTTGGGCAAGAAGGGCTCCAAACCTTCAAATAGGAAGGCTTTTCTGATATCTAGAAGTGCCAAATAGTTTTTTCATTATTTCAATGCATCTCAAAAGGAACACAGGCTAGCATATAACCTGATTAAATGTGTAATTCTGGAAGTTATCTCGGATAAAAAATTTAAGTATGGCTTCATCACAATCACCTGATGATGACACACAGTAAACACCAAAGTGGGCCAAAAGTCTCACAGAACAGTCTCACTTGTTTCACCCTCATAGTGGCTGATACTGTTACTGCTGAATATCTCCTTCAAAGTGAAATGGAAAAGGGATGGTAAACAAAGAACTTCAAATACATTAGATATAGAATATTTAACTCTGCTCTGAAAAAGAAGGGGAGGACATTCTCATGGAAAGAGAATTCTTGCAGGTCTTTCATAAATGTGTGAGTCACTGCAACCTCAAGTTGCAGCACTCCAGTGGAAGATGAGAAATGCTAATGACTGCCAAGTTTACAAACATAATTTTGACCTGGAGGGAACACAGTCAAATAAATTTTGCTGTCATAATGGCAAATGCAATTATTCAAATCATGTATAAAGCCTTCCTCAATCTGACAAAATAAGCTTTCTTCATAAATTCCTTCATGCTCTAAATTGCCTAAATTTTACTTTCCTGTAGTAAATATCTATCAAAAAAAAAAAGTGCATAACTCCTACAGCTGGCAAACTAAATATGTTAAGCCAGCTCTTTTGCTTATCTTCCCAGGAGAGCTTCTGCTCAAACTGTCAGCATTTTGTAAATAACTGGTAAGCATTTCACAAGTATCACAACATCATGATGCACATACAAGTTCCAAACCCTGCTTGGCAGCATTTGTAATTGCACAGCCCACACTTTTCCCTGTCTATGGAGTTCATCGCTGTTATACTGCCTTTGATTCCAGCAGGAAGGGATCATAGGAAATATTCAAATATATTTGACATAAGACCTAAAGCTCCACAGAGTTGAGTGAGAGACTCTTGTGAAGTTCCACCACCATAATTTCATATACTGGGAATACTCAGCTTGCTAATGTATCCATAGTTTGTTTCCAAAGAAATAAAATGGAAGTTTTTATGAAACTTTCTAACTGTATTTTTTCTATCAGACACAAAACCACTCAGGTTTTCTGGATCTTTAAACCAGTACTTTTTAGACTCTGCTGCAAAGCAAACTATTCAGAAAAAAATGGCTAATAAATTAAAGAAAAATTTTGCACATGGCACCAGGATTCCAGATACATGCAACAGAGACAAGAAACCCCTCCTGCTGAAGGACACCAAGGAAACAAATTATCAAAGTAGCCCCAGTCTGGAATCCTTCCAGAAGCTCTTTCTAGACATCCTGAAGCCCACTATTGTTTTGATAAATTCTATCATCTGAGTTGGTGTTAAAATGAACTTTTTTTTCTGGGGGCCTATGCTTGTCTGTTCCCAATCTCTTGGTAGGAATTCCTTTTTCTGGCCAATCATGCTATGCCTTAATGATGCAGATGGGGAGTAAGCACTGCCAAGACCTCTGTAAATACTCACAGTGCTGTTGAGAGGCTGAAAGGTAACATTATTTTGATAATGGTTTCTGAAACTTGTTATCAGCAGAAAAATCTTTTCTCTGCCACATGTCCTCCTATGGGAAAATATGCCATTTGCAAGTTGAAAGCTGAAAATTACTCTCTCCAGGCAGATCAGGAACAAGTGAGAACAAAATGATTGTTCTGACTCTGAAACATGCAGGTGTTCAGTCCATCAAGGCTCTGAAACAGAGCAACCTATTTGTTGGGATAACAATGCATCTGCAATAAAAATCCTTCCTGCTGTGCTACAATGGTACATTTTTAAATAGTGTATAGATTCTACTTCCTTTGTGAGAAAGCTCTACAAGAGGAAAAAGTTGTTTGTGGCATATATGTGTAAATGCACTACAAAATCAGAAAAATTCTCCACCACCAGTTTGTTCATCATTATGTTGTCCAAGCTGTGGAAACCTGCACAGGCATCTTCCATTTGGGGAAAAAAAAAAAAAAAAATTTAATTAAAAAAAAAAAAAGGAGAATGAATGCTACATCTTAGGGAATTATCAGCATGGTAATTCCCCAAGGATACTGTAACTCTTCATCAAAACAGATGTTTAATAGATGACAGCAAAGACAACAATTGAGCAGTTATTATATTGGGTGTTCTCATCTACCTGCCATCTGCACAATCACTTCTGAGATAGCAAATAGCAAAAAGCTTAATTATTCATATTTAGGGACAGAAAAATTCATCAGCAATGACATTGCATATGATTCTTAAGATGTAGAAGAATAATGTGCTTTCTCCACAAACACATTTTTCTTTTGAACAGCAGCTTCTTCCCCCAGATATTGGAACAAGGAATGCTGGAACTATGGGAGTGCCCAGTGTCTCCCAGGTGCCCGAAGCTGAGAGAGGCTGTGGTTTAACTCAGCACTGCTAAAAACTTGCTAACACCTGAAATGAGCACTGCTGGTTCCCTGATGTGTTTTGGCAGTTGAATTATCAGAGCAGATATGGTGAAACTCCAACCCATTCAAAGAGGAAAATGACCCCTTACTTTGCCCTTTCACTTCAGTAAATTAAATTACAAACCTTAACTAACACATTGGGACCAACTTCCACTAATCCCTTCAGACTGCATTCCTCATTTTCTGTAGAAAGCTTCCGTAGAAAGCTGTAGAAACTGTTTTCAGTCTCCTTGCTTTGGTTCTTACTAAACTGCATTCAGATCAGAGACTAAAATGAAATCCGTGTGGAATTGTCTTTGCATTGACTTCAAATTCTACCATTGTAAATGAGTAATGAAAAATAACAAATAGGGTGAGATCATCAGTGAAAACAAGACTGAAACACAATCCTCGTTCAAGAGAGCCATCTAGTGCCTTCATGCTCTACGTGAAGGATACAAATCTTCAAGTTAGCTACTGGCTGATTTTTAGGAATTATTTAGGGCCCCATATTTTTCCCCATACTTTCAAATACCTAGTAATCAATGCACTATTTCTTGCTCAGCATCTGAAGACCACTGCTTTAGTTAATAAACCTTGTAAAAATTCAGCTGAAAACAAAAAAGTAGAAATTTAATTAACTCAGTATTTGCAGGAACTTGCTGAAAGAAGCGCATGAACTGAGAAATTTGTGAAGCTCTCCTTCTAAAGAGCATGTATTAGAGAAATATTCTTTCCAGTATTTATTTTTGGGTCAAATAATGAGCTAAAGAAAATAATCCCACATATTTTAGCTTATATTCATTGTTATAAATCTAAAACCTAAGATCTACGTATTTTTGTAAATAAATTTATATTCAGGGCAATGAAACGTGTAAGAGCCAAAGCCAATTAAAGTAGTATGACTACAAAAAAGTATATAACTAGATGTTACTTATTTATTAGCAAATGAAAATAATGCATTCTCCACACGCAGATTTTAAGGAGAAAGGTGTGTGAAGCTCATTCCCTTTAATAAATGGCCGTTTACTAGCCCCGTTTGGAAGTCTGTCCCAAGAAATACTGGTTTGAAGTGAATTAGAACTGAGACAACACCGCAGAGCAATGGCAGCACAAGAACTTTGTTAATGGAGGATACAGTAGCCAGAAGTCAGTGAAACACCACTAAGAACCTGTTTGCAATTACCAAGTACAGCCATCAGCTGACTAAGCATTTCTCTGTCAATTATTGCATTATTTCTCTTTTATGTTAGTAATATCAGTAGAACTCAGACTATGTACAAAATCTTCCATTATCACAGGTGTCTAGGAGAGAACACAAAGTGTGTATTTAGAAAGAATATAGTCAAGTAAATTGTGTAAAAAGCAGGGCAATAAAGAACATACAGAACCACTACTACTATAAATGTACTCATTAGACATAAATGGCTCTAAAACATTTGGGTTGTTCTGTTTGTTTTGTAAAGGGTAATGTTTCAGGGAGAAGATGATGTGTCAATAAATTAAGATAAGCCAAGCAGGTGAACACATTGGCTCCACCTACAGAAAAGCTACAGAAAACTATTTCCTTCCAACAGCCTAGCTGAGCTGTAACCAAATCTGGATTCATTTTTTCTCTCAAATCTAATCCTATTCCCCTTAAATCAGTCAATCCCACTGACCTGATTTGACTCCAAAAAAAAGAAAAATACAAACATAAACAGAATTTTGTCCTCAGTACTTTCAAACATATCCGCATTTTTGGTGGATATGTCTTTCAGAGCACATTGGGGTTAGTCACCAATATTTCAGCCAAATCTTCATAGTGAGATGAAAGATATTTATAGCCATTACCAAATTTTGTGTTTGTGCATAAATATATTGAGAGCCTTATAATCATGTTGGAATAGCAGCCTCAAACTGTCAACAACCAAAAAAATTTCCAATTATCCGGATTGCCTCACAAGCCAATAACTATATCTATAAAATTAGGATATGAGCATCTATTCACTAAATCAGAAATATTGTTTTGTTAATAGTTTAATCTAAGATTATACTTTTCCTTCATCAAGATGAGTTTTAGGTGAAACTTTAGAAAGGGTTTACATTATTAGCTGTGTTCTACTACCTACAATAAAACTTCCACTTTTATTATTAAAATAAGCCAGCACATACCAAGGCAGAACTCATTTTCTTACACAGAGTTTAAGACTTGTACAAGGAAAAAAATTAGCAGATGAAAAAGAACTTTTAAAACAACTGGAGGGTGGAGGAGGGAGGAGGGTTTTTTAAAAGATGAAAAAACCCGTTTTCTTCTTTTGACTCTTTGCATCCTTGCAAAGGAAAAAGTGTGTTCATACACATATATGTACATATCCAGATAAAGACTCTGGCAGGAGATTGGCCTGTTGCAGTTTTCTGGAACTCCAGCTCATGTGACAATACATGGATTTCCAGTCCAGTTAAAAGGCTGAAAGTTTCCCAAGACAAAGGAGTCTCAGCTAACATAGAGGGTCTAAATCAGAGAAGCGTACATTCAAATTCGAGGGTAACCAACTCTCCCCTTCCCTGGAAATTCAGTTCTGATTTTGAGAAAATACATCAACCTGTCAGAGCTGTGAGTCACCTACATAAGCTGTAGTCATTCATTTGAAAAAGGACAGGAAGATGAAACTAGAGAAAGTTAATTACATTATAGAATAATGAAGTTATTGGCACAGAAATAGTAGCAGCATGTTTACAGAACACGGAATATGAAAGAAACCAAAATTCACCATTTTTCTCTATTTCACTGTGGCTTGTGTCTAAAATCTTGACATACAACCAGAGAGTAGTAAATGTGTGAACTGAGCAAAGAGCCTTGCAAAGACCGTATTTTACATCTGGGGACAGTACTTGAATTAGAGCAATTCAAGCAAGTCCCCAGATTGCCTTTGAAAGGATGCACTTTCCAGGAATGCTGGCAGGATCAATACTTATCACTCCCACACATGGAAAGGTACAGAAATCCATCTTACCCATAAATCTGACTTCACTCTCTTCCAAAAATAATTTCTTTATTTGCTACTATGAGACATGGCAGTTTCAAACTGACAGCTTTGTCATACATGAGATTCCCAACCACTGGTGGTGGTGTCATGGAGGTCAATCCTGTTTTTAAGGAAACTGATTTCTAAATGAACAAAGCTTTCTAACCCTTCATGGACTTATAAAAACTATTGCAACCAAGCACACTGGCAAGAATATCACAGGGCATAGCAAAATCTGAATGGGCTATGTTAGAAGTAACAACTGTTCTCTAGAGCATAATCAGGTTCTGTCTACTTTCTCATGTCTCCAGTGACTGCCAGCACTGCAGAGTCCTTCTGTATACTTAAGGGGTCACCTTAAAAACACATATTACTACTGATATTTTGATAAAAAGTAATTGTCTTTATAGCAAATGATAAGATTAATATTTTGAGTTGAGCCAGGAGAAATAAAAGGAAAGAGGCACTAATGAACGTAATAAAAAAGCTCCGTCGAGAATGGTTGTTAATCTGTGTAACCAACTTCAGGGAAGAAACGTTTGGTGTCGATAAAGCATTTCCTTAGTAAATTACTACTGGCTCCAGTGTAAGACATTTACAGTAAACACCAAAAGTCTGCAAGGCATCTGTTCTATTCACAGTGGTAGAAGGAACTTTGCTCCATTAATAACTTTAAAAACATGCAATAACTAATTCGTGGTGGCAGTTCAAATCCTATCAGCAGCCTTCATTATTTGACCAAGCTGAGTTCAAAGATAGAGCAAAGTTTTAAAAAAACCCTTGAAAGTTTAGAAGTACACTTTAAATTATTATAAAGACGTGTTGTTCTTCTTTTTACTAAATACAAAAAAGCTGTAACTTTAAACCATGAGCAACAACATTATTTTAAGAATACATGCAAGATAAGAGTTAAAATGTGTATATAAAATCCTATATGATCTCAGAATTTGTTTTAGTGAAATTGTATGTTGTACAGAGAGGGCATGTGTAATATACGTGTATGTATATATAATAAAATACTTGCTGGAATTTTAACATTTGACTTCACTAGAGACTTAGTGGGACTTTGCCTTAGGCAAGTTTTTAATAGCAATAATAAAAAAATACTTAATGGTACTTAGGGTAAATAATGTGTGGTCACTATGTTTAAAAAAAAGTAATACCAAACATCTGTGCTAGATTTCCACATGATAAAATCCCCATATTACCTACAGTTCTCCCAAAGTTACAGAGAAACAAATGTTTATTTAAAATTCTAGAAGAGATATGTGATAACCAATTTAAGAACTTTAGGGCAGGCATCTCATGTTTTCTGACAGGAATGGATATTTAGTGATCTTCATGATATTTAATTCTGAACATGAAGAATGCCATAGTACAACGTTATGGCTCCAAGACAGATTTTCAAACACTAACAGACCCAGAATGGCCTTTCTCTTAAGTCTGCTTGCAAAGACCACTTCATTCCCTACAGGATATATTAATTTCCTTATCAAAGCAAAAGCTATTCCTTTTTTTTTGGAATATAACAATAAATTTCAGCTACCTTTGAAAAACACTAACAAAAATATTCCAGTGAGTTGAGTTAGTTAAAGGCATAGGATTCAGTCTAATTCAGTGATGAAAAACCAAGTACAATCTGGGCAGAAATCCTCAGAAAGCATGAAAAAGAGCTCAACATTCTCTTAAGAGGCTTCATCTTTCAAACTGCAGCAGAAACACATGTTCACACTGTTTGTTACTCAGAGCCCTATTTGTTCTCTCTTACTTTGTCAATCAGGAACTAAGGAAACCTTTGCTATAACTATCTCTAAGCTGGGAATTCGGCTATCCCTGTGACAGCTTATTGCTTAGATTTTAAATTCCTTGATACTGGAAAGAAATCTAATGCCATTTTTTGCAAAGCTTATTCCCCAGCATTTTAGTGAACCTTGCCAACACTGACATTCTTTGCTATTCCTGTAAAAGAGCAGAATTCCAACTTCAGCTTTATTCTCCTCCTCCTGCGCTATAACGGGCCTCACTATAATTTGCCATTTCTAAGACCGTCAAACACAAAGCTTGAGTAAAACTGTCATCACAAGCTTCTGTCTGTGAAACAAAGTTTAAAGATGCAGTGGTCTGCACACTGCAGAAAGGTACAGCCTTTGAGGGCCACAAAGTCAACACACCACAGTTAGTCTGGATCTGCTAAGAATATGAAAACAAGGGAGGAAAAAAATAAACCTATTGTTTCATTTTCTGGAGTTATTTCTCTGCCTCTAGTACACTAGCTAACTCCATGACTCTCGCCTGTACTTTCTCTAAGAAATACCATCTAAAGCCAAGAGAAATTCCAGATCTTTGAAGGCAGCTATAATTATGAAACTCTGCTAAGGCTAGTGATGGGCGGGTGGGGAAGAAGCAATCAATGACTTAAAAAAGATAAATTGTTGCATGATTCTTGGATTTTCAGCCAATCAAAACAGTAGGATATTTATTTCTGGTAATGTGCATTTTTGTGTGAAATGGGCAGAAAACTAATGATTGACAAGGTAAAATCTTAAAGACAACGAGAAGTTATTTCTCTCTACCTAGTTAAGTGAACTTTGAAAAAGTTACTAGCCAGACAAAAGCAGCTGTGGAATAACAAAGAACACCTCCCTTACTATTCAATTCCATGTAGGATCAGTGCTCAGGGGGTGCAGGTCAAGGAGATAGAGCTGACATTCATTTGAAATACGAGTGTGTTGAAGAGGATGTCCTTAATTCCCAGTCTTCCAAGACCACTTGCATCAGTTTCTCTCATAACATGGTAGTTTAATTCTCTGGTTTGGTCAAAATATCACCCACCAGTGATTATTAATAGCTATCCACACCACCATGTTGAGTTATCTAAGAGACTTTAAATGAACAAAAGAGAAGAAATTCCAGCTTTGCACCGCTTTAAAGCACTAAGACATGAACAACATAAGAGAGAAAGTTATGTTTGCATTAGGGGAAAACATGGTCAAAAGTTCAGCAAAATACATTTAAGACTTGACCTTTCTCCAGCTGGGTTGGTACACAATTAGATTTCAAGAACTAAAAAATTCAGATTGAAAGTAATTTAAAATTAAATACCAATGGCAAAGTGCTTATTAGAAGTCCATCTCTACACTACATTTTAAAGTACTGTTGAGGCTGTATAAAATTAGAAGTCTTCAGTTATTTTTTTCCACATTCAACCTCATTTGCACCATGTAAACTTTTTTCCATAGACAACACTCTTTCTGCTGGAAACTACAGCAGAATCTATCATTGTAAAGGTAAACTGACACACATAAGCTCTATATGTTGAATAATTTCATACGATGCTACACAGAATTTTATCATCCTTAACTTGTTTCACAGAATCACCAAATCATTAAGGTTGGAAAAGATCTCCAAGATCATCAAGTCCAAAATCTTTGACAATCTCCACCTTGTCAATTAGACCACGGCAGTGAGTGCCACATCCAGTCATTTCTTGAACACCTCCAGGGATGGTGACCTCACCACTTCCCTGAGTTGTCCCTTCCAGCGTTTAATGATCCCTTCCATGAAGAAAATCCTCCTGAACCTCCCCTGGCACAGTCAGTTTAAAGTGCAGCAGCAGAAATAAAATAGCAAAACTAATCAAAAAGAAGAAACAGCCATCCAGGATTTGATCAAACAGAACGTTACACATGACACAATACTAGTTTCTCAGAAATACACTCAACACTTGAGATATACTCCAACCTGTAAAAATAAAGAAAGCAGAATATTTTAGATGATGTTCTAAAATGACAAATATTTTGTTGCAGGTATAGAAAAATTAACACAATTTCAGTGAATCCTAAATAATTCATGAATGAAATTCATTAAAAATGTTTCCAAGTTCTAGCCTACTTTTACAGCATTCTCAGGAGGAAAAAAATGTTCAGTAACTCTGCCAGGTGATTTACACCCTACAAATACTAGTTAAGAAAATAAAAATATCAATCCACTGGGGAGGCTGTTGCAGAAGATTCAACACAATAACCTCTGATTTATCATACTGAAAACCTGTATTGTGCAGGATGAAGACTAAAAGCAGAGACAGAAATTCAAATGAGCACTGCAGAACACAGACTTAACCAAGCTACACAACAGATCAAAGGTTGATCTATTTGGACTTCTAACAAACACATAATACTTTTAACTGTACATAATGTCTGATGTTACTTCAAAGCATGCAGACAACTTTCCATAACAAGAAAGCCAATGAAAAAATTTGAACCTCAGAACATTTTCCAAGAGCCCACCAGAACAATAAAATCCAGAGTCATGGATAAACAAACAGGCACCTACTAAAACATTTTGTTCCTGAATAGTTCCTACAGCCTATACATCAAACTTTCAAGCTCCCTACAACAAACTTCAAATATGCAGAAACTTCAAAAAATAAATAAAAATAAAACCTATGAATACCATGCAACAGAAAGAGAGCTGAGGAGACATACTTCACCCAAAGCCTTGAATTCTTAGAAAAACAAGGAAATTGTAAGCCAAAATCTCCAAAACTTTAGGTAGTTCCTGCCAATTTGGCTGGGACAGATTCCAGGCAACAAATCTAGTAAAATTTTAAACCTTAACTACTTACCAAGGTATATTGGCATGTCATGAACAGTAAATCTCATTCTACATTTGCAGCACTCCAGACAAAAGACAACCTCTATATTCTCATATAAACTGAGGGAGAAACAACTTTTTTCCCTGCCCCTGAGAATAACCAGGGGGGAACATCAAATTAATTCAGTATAAATACAGGAGAAACATGCACAGTCTGTAGGTAGCAATAATACCTCCTTTCTGTAGTCCTTGGACTAATCAATAAATTGGATGCCAGAGGACTTTACTTGGAAGCTTACATTTTATCTACTTATCAAGATCAATTTAGTTCTATTTCTCACTGTCCTTGATTACCATTCTCATTAGAAACTTTCTTCACATTTCCTCATGTCCAATATTTAGCCAAATTAGGGTTCACAAACGTGATACTGATACAACAGATGAAATACAACCACATAATTATCCATTCTTGAAAACAGTGTAGGCAGACCTAAATCCAGAAAGTTGTCTGCTAGTCTATAGAACTTATTCCACAACCCTCCCTCATCACAAATTCAGTATCATTACCTCCTTATGCAACTCCTTTCAGAACCCATTAATGTGTTGCATCAGTTTTAATTAAAATTCTGCCTGTAAAAGATTCAGGATCCACACCTTCGCAAGAAAACTTTACGGAAATGTATCATGAAATTTTCCACCTTATAAGCTTCAAATGGGCAGCAGAAACTATCTAGCCGTCAGTGCATACTCTAGGTTAGAGAAGATCATAAGCTAAATATAAAATAATTTGTCCATAGCAAAGAAAATATTTTGTCAACAGTCTCTACATGTAATAGCTGCTCTTAATCTTAAACCCTAATTCTTAAGCTCTTGCACTAATTTCATTTGCGCTTTAATCTGTCAGGCAAATTGGTGTTTTTAGTGCCCGTGCTGCTGCTGAGTTTCTAAGCAGACCTGTTCCTCCTGACTTCCTTCCTGTGTGCAGCTTGCACACGACCTCCCTGCAGTTTTCACCGTCCTTAGCAGGGTCCTTGTGAGGGAGACTCACCCTGCCTTGTTTGCCTGACACTCACATGAGAACACTGCTGGAATCTAAAGGCGCAGACGGGCTTGACACCAGGCCAGATTTTCTTTCAATTGTACTAATCCACCCACCCCAAATGCAGCCCCAAAAATGCATTTACAAGTGATGTGGGCAGCTGCAGGTGGGCTTGGGATCAAATTTAGGTTCTCTAAAAGCAGAGCACAGCATTCAGTACAGTGTTTCAATGTGATGTTATGGTATATTTATGTAAAAAGTTAGGAGTATCCCCACATGAAAATACATTAGCAATACATCTAGGTAGAAGCCTTTGTTTATATGGAAGCCAAATGATTTTAAAACAGTCTTTTCAGACACCAGAAGCATACAAATCCAACACAAAGGCAGCACACACTCGTGACTCTTTAGTAAGAGCTGCAGCAGGTGTCACCTCCCTCTTCAGTAGGTCTTCATTTGCCAGGTATCACTTTGTCAAAATACAAGGATAAAGAAACTGTGCAAAGCAACATTTCAGAGACAATAAGCCCAAAAATACTTACTTCTCTTCCATATTTTCTTACACTTGCTTTCAAATGTTACAGTCCTGCTGTGTACTTATTACAGATGTAAAACAAATGTATGCTATCCTTTTCATGAAAAAATTAGAAAACAACAACACTTCAATACTCTAAATTATATTTCTAAAACTGCAACAAGTACCATGACTATTTTTAACAGAAACATATATTTTAAACAAATAAATGAGTTTTTCATTACCTCTCTAAGATGCATGTTTTCCTTCTCCTTCTGATCTAAAATCACTTCTAAATGATTAACCTGAGATTCAGCCTCTGCCATCCTTCGAGTTCTCTCATTGTCATCTTCCATTCCTTTAGAAGGCAAACCTTTACTTTGCAACATCTCTAGAAGCTTTTTTATTGATTCATCTCTGGCATTTAGTGTTTGCTTTTGTGTTTCAATCCTAAGCTCCATTTCTTCTAGAGTTTTTCTCAACAGGAAGAGCTCTTTAGCTTGTCTATCATGTTCTGCCTGAAGTCTTCGAAAATTCTCCTCTGTGAGCTCAATGGTAAAATGCTCAGCCCCTCGGTTCCCACTTTCTTGCTGGAGAAGATGGTTAAGGTCTCTCTGGGTTCTAAGCTCATCTTGAAGTGCCTGGATTGTCATTTGCAGATGCTGCAATAAAGAAAAGGGAAGAGAAAAAAAAAATTAGGACCTGAACGTAGAATTAGTGTTTGATTAAACTTTTGTTGTATGCTGTTACAAGAAGTCATTAGAATTAGTAATGAAAGTGTATCAAATGACCTTATAAAATATCAAATGCAGGTGACAATATCTGTAATAATATCCTTCAAGTGCTTCTGGAAAAAAAAGAAGACAACATACACAAAATAATGTCAGCTACAGATAAAATTAACAGCAACAAACGCAAACACTAGACAGTGACACAGCCATTAGAACAATCAGTGTGTACCTACAAAGCTTAAAGACTCAGTATTCCATGTTTTCTAAATTACTTCATAGACTAAAGACAAATCTGCTCTTCATGATGCTCAGCAGTACTGCTGTTTATAAAGTCAATCAAGGCGCTCACTACAATTAAGGGGACTTTGGGGAGGGGCTCAGTTGGGGCTGGTTGGTTTCATTTTTTCATTTTGGCAGCTAAAGCTATGAACAAGTTTAGTAAACAGGATTACTGTATCTCTAAAAAGCAAACAAAAAAAAATCACAATAAGCAATACTGAATTTTGAAAAATACATTTACTGCAAATAGTGGACAAACCTTTGTTCTTCTGGCATCCAAAAACTGAACAGCATGGTAAATAAAAAAATGAAGCAAAATCAACATAAATAAAGGTCAGATGCAAGCAAAGGAGATTCAACAGAAAGAACTGAATTCAACAAAAAGTATCTTCAACAGAAAAAAATAATTTTATTGAGTTATACAGAAAGGCAACAACAACTTCACAGTACGCAAACATATAAACCTATGGACAGACTTTACTCAATAGATGTGACAAAGGAAAATATATTAGAAATAATCAGTCCCATGGTAAATTACAACATTCATACTGGACATTGCTGTTCTTTTACACTTTTAGGTTTTTCAGAACACCATAACCTGTCCTAAAATATTTATACTACATCAGAGTACAGGGGTCTGTCTCTGTTCCAGAGGTATGTGTTGCACTCCTTACTCAACACAGATCAAAACCAAAATAGATTTTGCCCATGTTAAGGCTGGAATAGAGATAATTAGCCTAAATTTTTATGGTTTATGACATTCATTTCAGATTATATCTTTATCTGACAATTTGTTTTTCTTCTTATTTTTTCCCCTCTATGCATTGCCTACACAGCATACTGAGCTTTTAGAAATATGGATTCCTGAATAGGCACACAGTCTGTACCAGAAGACATTTAACTGTACAAACTAGGGGGCTTAAATGAGTGTCATCAGACCTTTCTGGCTTAATTGATGTTTTGCAACTCCACATTCTAAAAACAAGAGCAACAACAACAAAAACCATACCAAAAAAACCCAAAACAACACAGACACCAAACAAACAACAAAACGTCATTTCATTTGATACTACCTTCATGTTTTACACAAATACATGTAAATCTGTCACTTTTTAGTAATCATGAAAAATCCAAAACCTTAAGAAACCAACCTTTTGAAATCATGTCTTTTATCAGTTATTTCAAACAGAAAAAAAAGCATTGCCAGTGGTAGAATTCAGTTAGACACTTTGAATCTGTTCCATTATTAAATAAGCACTATTTTAATATATGTCCAGATCTTAATTCTCTTAATATTTCCATCTTATTAGATGCAAACACACAGCTGAGAGCTTACAAATACAGGCTCATTGCTTTTATTTAATGGCAATTCCTATCTTTTCTTAATCTCATGATCTTTTTAATAAGCTGTACAAGCTTAAAAGCTCTAGTAAACTTAAAACTCTAGAGGTAGCAACTTCCCCACTTTGAATCTACTCCTGTGACAAGTGTTTGTGACCCCCAGTGACTACATCTTCTGGATTCCAAAATTATTTCACCACTGTGAAAGTGACAGAAGATAGCCGGGTCTTTGCACGTATCCTACACACACAAACACAGACTGTCCCCTCTCCACCATCTCTGAGAGCAGAATGGTTTGTCCTAAGATAAAACACACCAGGTGAACATTGCAGTTGGAACTGTCACAATGCACATGTAACTAATATACGCCAAAGATGGGGGAGCTGAGGTGTTTGCAACTGACTTTGGTGCACATCAGCCTGCAAAACAGTATAAAATGCTGCTGAGGACTGGGCCAGCTGCACAAACTCTCCTAGGGTCACAGGCAGCTTCCAGGTGGATCCTGTCCCCAGCATTGACACCTGTAGAGCACAGCCAGGTCAAAGAAGGGGAACGCTCACTCTTGGATGGGTGAGCAAAAGGGCTAAGATCTGGTCAAATATAGAAATCAAATCCTAAATTACCTATGTAGGTGCTTCACTGCACTGTCACTGTGAATGCTGCAAGGCCAAACTGTAAACCTGAATGTTTCTACCTGAACCTGTCTAAATTATAACTCTTTACACAGACACCATTGACCAAAATCTGAGGCTAAGTGGACCAAGCTGCACCAAGACTTCTCTGAAAATTTTAGAGAAGGGCTTCTCCATGAAGCTTGTGACTCAACAGGAAGGACCACGTCCTGATTATACTCCAGTCCATTGTAACAGATAATAGAGTTGTTATTTGGATACTGCACTGGTAATATTTAGGCTGTGTATTAACAATAAATTTAATCATGATCACCCACATAATCACTGTCCTACTTCTCACACCTGACAAGAACTTCCTCTCTACTACCATGCTCCAACTAAGCAACAGCAATATTCAGCAACTGCCAGTACTCTGGAAATAGTCCACATTTTTTCCCTGATCTGAAGAGTGATTAAAGATACAGTCTCCTAATGTTAAATCAGACAATATTTATTACTCCATGCTAAAACATATTTACAAATAAATGTTTTTCCAAAGTAGTCTCTGTATATCAAATGTCAATATGTCTATAAAAATCTAGTTGAGCAAAAGAAAACTAATTCTAAAAATATTGTAACGTATTAACCCACAAATAACAGCAAACTTGACAGACACGCTGCTAACAAACAAACCTTCTGAATGCAAGCTTTAAAAATCAAAACTGTTGGACAAACACAAAAATAACCAGAAATCAGAACTCAAACAGCAATTCTGGTTAAGATAAGCAAGACAAGTTCCTTTTCTACCCCCCAGCAGCCTGAGTACGCTGTCCTTAGGCTCTGCCCAGACCCACGTTTGGCACTAAGCACGACAGTAGTTCTGGCTGCTTCTCTGTAATTATGTTAAAACTAACAGTCTCAACTGTGGCAGACTACTGCTACTTTGACATAAAAGAATCCATTTTTGTACACCTTCAAGACTTAGAACATGGTGGACCAGATTTAGACTTGCGCTGGCACAGATTCTTTTATCTGCAGCTAGCTAAGGAAAGGAAAGAACAAATGTTGTGAGGGTGGAAAGAAATTGTATAATTAAGTGCAGGGGAAGGAATGTAGGAGTGCTGTGAATATCTGTCACACTGCTGTCATTACAGACAGAACTTTACGGGATTTAAAAAAAAAAACACGCAAGATCTACCACATTTTTTATAATTTCTATTAAAAATGGACCAGTTGACCAGAAATATCTCCATGTCAATTTTTTGACAATATATAAGTAGCTCTTTCAGAACTTTTTCAATCCTTCTATGCAGTCCAGCTCCAAGAAGCAATCCGTGGAACTGTGAATTGTCCCATAAATTGAAACAAAACTATAAATGGAAGATCACTTTTCCCAGCTTTCAATTCATGTTCTATGCAAGGAAGTTCCTCTAGTCTATGCCAACTAACTACACCCAAGAGAACTGGCCGCTGAGAAATATCCTGCCATGGTGTGCTTAGGCCACATAAGCACTTTCAGAGCATCCCAAAGCCTTAGACCTGGTGAACAGTGGAGGGGAATGAATTCACAAGGAGACTCGCTGATTTAAACTTGTTAGTCCACCTACGGAAGCACGCAGCTTCTCACGCTTTGCACCACCACGCTGCCCCTGAAAGCAAAGAAGATGTTCAAGAACCCAGTCCACTGGATTTTAGCCCCTGATTCTCCTGTTTACTACTCACCCCAGTGAATATAGAATTGACAGGGCTGAATCAGTTGACACAGTCTGGTCTCTTGGCAGTGGCAAATATATAATGATATAGAAGTCTGTGCAAAAGAATCCTCCTGTGTAACTGTACGCTATAGAACCGGAACAATACACCTGGACACATGTAACAACAAATTATCCTGCCAACCAAACTCTCATTTCTAAAATCAAGCTTCCTTAAGTATTCCATAATCTATCACTGTTCCATTTTAATTCTTCACAGTATGAGGCTCTATCACTGAAAGGAAGCAGACTACTTAGTTTTCTTATGAACTGCATCTAAATCAATTTGTATGTTAACTTTAGTTGTGCTACTAAAATAACTATGAGTATTAGACTTGCAAATATTTATAACTAAGTATTATTAAAGAAAAACATGCAAATCCTAATTTTCTTCTGTAAAGGAAAAAAGGAAGTGAATTGAAGATACTTTCTTCATTACCATAAATTAAGAAATGGATTCTCTCATGCATTTCCTCATCTGCCTATTATAATTTGTAAAGCTGGCATCCAAAAAACACCACTAAAAATCAGTTGACTAGAATTTTGCTTGAGTAAGACAGGACTGACAGAAAGAGTTGGAAGGAGAAGACATGTAATTTGTGAGGAATCGCAAGAGATTCTGACCACACATGATGAATCTTCAGCATTAAAAATTCTGAGCGTGAGATGTGAGAGAGCTCTTGCATAACACTGTTTGCTGATATAGCCGTGTATTTGAAAAGGGAGAATTCTTGTCTGACTTTCCTTACTTTTTCTGTCTTTATGCCTTTAAGTTTGGTATCTTGTCAAATTCTATAAAGCTTGCCCTTACTACCATGCTTTCCAGGTTAAATAAGGAATCTTGTCACATACACTTAAATCTGCATTTCTTAATGCAGATGTGGTGTACAGCCCTTAATACAGGGCTGACCTTGGCTGGAGGCCAGGATTCCACCAAGCCACCATGTCACTCCCCTCCTCAGCAGGACTGGGGACAGGAGGGGAATAAGATGAAATAAATCTTGTGGGTCACGGTAAAGGCAGTTTAATAAAACAAAAGCAAAGGCCACGCACAGTAGCAAAGGAAAACACAAGATGTACTCTCTATGTCCCATGAGCAGGCCATACCCAGCCATTTCCTGGCCAGCAGGGCTTCAGTACAGTTGCTCCAAATGACAAACGTAATAAGGAAGTCCCCCTCCTTCAGCTTCTTGATCGAACCTTTCCTCCTCTTCCTCCTCCGTTACTAATCATGTGCCCACCAAGCTGCTCTATCACTCCCATAACATTGCCCCTCATCCCATGCTTTGCAAGTTAAATAAGGAATCTGATCATATATATTTAAATCTCTATTTCTTAATACAGACATTAGATTTAATCTGAAGTCTCAGACTTCATTACTATTCAGCTTCTCTGGGTCATCTCACACAAATATTTTGGTGAAAAAACAAGTATTGCCTAAAGACTTGAGGTCACCGAACGAAAATGCATCCCCATACAGGCTAAAAAGTTATAGTACTGCAAATTCCAGAGTAGTTTTGCACCTATTTCTTAAGGAACAACCTGTAAATATATTTCTTTCCCAATTCCCTTATTTGCTGTGGCCTGAGAGATGCTGATGAGCCAAATCTTGTAGCCTGTAATCCTTAGAACCAGAAGGTCAAGAGGAAGAGACTTTTAGAAATGTAAGAAGTCAAAGACTTGAGAAGAACAATCTGCTAAGATACATGTTAAGGAAAAAAGTAATCAAGTTCTTTAGTAATTAAAAAAAGGAGCTTTACTAAAACCTTTGTCATCAGTATCATAGCAAAATGCAGGGGTTTGTATAGGTGATCCTTACCACGACAACTTTTAAGCAGTCCAATTATCCTATGACAAGACTGGCCTCCTTTTTTTCACCTCTTCCCTTTGGAAAAATACTGCTAGTAGTGCCAGAATCATTAAATAGTATTTTAGTTGATGAAGAATCATCAATAACAAATATTCTGACCAATATGAACACATGTGGAAGAATTTGTTGCCAGATTACTTCTTACAGCTTTACAGAAGGAAAACATAAAATGCATTTCAACAAGACCTGGAAATCAATGTCAGTTTAAGAAAAGCAGATTATTATTTGTTTCCCAATAATTCTGTCTGCAACATTAGCTACCCAGCTAAGAACAATGCATGGTTTAGAAGTCCTGGATACTCAAAGGTAAATCTTTGGCATTCACATTTGACAACTATTCTCAACAGATAAAGTAACTATATACTGTGAGAAATCCTCCATCCCCTCATGAACTCCAGCTGTTCTGATACTCTTTTATTGCCTGCATAAAAAGTTTCTCCTTTGTTTTAGAATTGGAGCACTCAGGGTTCCCCAAGGAAGCTTTGAAACCATTTGGGATGATAAACCTTTACGCACCCCACACAAAATTTCCCACATGGCCTTAGCTCTACATAATCAGTACTTGTGATTTGTATTCCAACTGCCCATTGTTTACCAAAGATGAGCAGAATCCCTGTCCTACAGCTAATCCCAGGAGTAACTGCAATCACAGAACAGAAACATCATCTGAGTTTCACATCATCACAAGTCCAGGAAAGTGAGAAAACACTCAAGGCCTTGTCCAAACAACAAAGACAATTCCACTCCCCCATCGATCCTACCCACAAGCCCCACTGTTAACAAATAGATACAAGATTAAAAGAGAAACAAAAAGCACAAGAGCACATCATTCCTAGCTCTCCTTTCCTCATGAAATACACTTCCAGTTATCTCCTCAGCCTGTTATCTAGCAGGAACAGTACGTTTTCAATTCTGCTGACGCACTGTCTGGTACTTTCTGGAAGCCCTTGTTTTTGAGATTGCCTTCCTTGCTGTTAAAAGTTTTAACACAATAAATATACCCCTAAAGTAATAATCACAAGCTTTCAGAAGGTAACAGTACATTATCAAGGGTTTTCACTACATTCTACTTAGAAAAGGTATTTGCAGACATACACAAAACTCTCAAGACCTTGTGGAAGAAATTCCTAAAACTGAGTGTTGTTCACTAACAAAACATTGCACTGTGTATTTAGAACAGACTGAAATTTTGTTTCTGTTTTACTTCCAAAAACAAAAAAATTGGAGGAAATATGAAAAACATAATTTCTCCCTGATCTCTAAGTTCACATCTCCACACACAACGCAGATTTTTTTCCCAGCATAGAGATGTTCAATGTCAAGCTTTTTATCAAATAGCATTATAATACTCTTTTCTTATAATTAGTGGGGTATTATGTATTCTATGCCCAGTACAGAAACATCCAGGCCCAGAGCAAGTCAGCAAGTCACAAACATGCAACTAAAGTGATTGAAAAATGATTAAAATATTGTCTGTCTCACCCTCACCAAACTACAGGTTTTTAATTTGTTTTTATTCCATAATATTGCTTACATACTCGTTATCAACATGGAAATGGATTACTCAAATGTTGGAAGAAGGTAAGAGCATGGGGGTTTTTTGTGGGGATGTTTTAGGGATTTTTATGGGAAAAAAAATGTAGAGCTCCCCTCAAAGTGAAATCACATATTATGTCTCAAGTGGACAAGCAACAGACTGAGCACTGCCCTGTCAGATTCTAGGATAGATTACTGAGGTACTGGAGTGCAGTTTTCTTTCTCGGAAAAACTCTAGGGACTACATAATTATTTGGGGTTTTTTGAACAGTAGTAGAATGCCATAGGATCAGCATTCCTCCGTGCTGGTTTGGGGCCTGAGGAGAAATTAGGTTTAGCGATGATCACAGTGGGCCAAGAAATTAAAACAAAATGCATGTAACGGGAGTATTTAATTTAGAAGCAAGATTGCATGTGAATTAAGATCTGCATTTGTCATAGGGAACTGAGGTCTGTTCCTGCTTCCGTGGTCATGTAGAACTGAAATGCACCTGTTCAAAAACCTGTGAATATTTGCCTTCTTACTTTTATATCCATGGGATTATGTTCTGTAACACCAGTTAAGTGTGAACCATCGTGCAAACTGCAGTTAATGAAGAACAGAAAGTTAAGAACTTGTTGTTCCTGATTGCCAGCTTTAAAAAAAAACCTGATAAGCAAAAAATATCTGGCAAGTACTTTCCTCTTTCTTTTTGGACAGTAGAATTTATTGTCCAGCCTGCTGATTCAGTCAAAATAATAGCATAGCAAAAATCTTGGATGCTAAACAGGCCTATTACTTTCTTATTTCTGAAAAACTGAGATCGGGGTACATTAAAGGAATGTTTTTCAGGCACCAAGTCAAGAAATTACTTACAAAAGGAGAGCATTGAAAGCAAACAAGGTCACGTTTCAAACACTGAAAAACTTGTGGTATTTGATCTTCAGACTCTCCCTTTATCTGCTTGAACTTTTGCTATAGAGTTTCTGCTTCTGGCAGAGAACTCACTATTACCTTGGAAAAAAATGAAAATAAAAAGAATCCTTTTCCCAGATAAAAGACCCACCATGTGAACTGGGCTCTGTTCTCCTATTTTGTAGTCTGCCTCTAATGAAACATCCCACTTCTTTCAATAAAGAAATAAAATAACATCTGAGGAAGGGGATTTCTGTGGACAAAGCACAGGTTCTGCTGAAGCTACCAAAGAGAAATACAGACAAAGGAAAACTATAGAGGTGTCCAAATAGTGTTTCCAGTAATAAGGTCATAACAGACCAGAATAGAAATGGTTGCCACTGTCAGTAAACAGCAAACCACAAAACACTGAATGATGTGAACTGTGTTAAAAATATGGAAACAATTATTCCCATAATATGCAGTATGTGCTTGTTTCTCAGATGACTTTAATACTTGACACACTGTAAAAGTTAACATTTTTTATATCATATCTAAGAAGCAATACTGGGAACTCCAACAGCCTGAGAGAGCCTGCCAGTCTCTCTAGTAGAGATTTTTGGTCATTATTTTACACTATATTGAAAGACACAAAAGAGGAAAATTAGAAGACCACACAAAACCTCAGCACTGTATTGCAAACAGTGATGTTTAAGTCACGTGTCAACTGGGTGACTCTACAGGAAATCTCCACTGACAGAAGAGACAAATGCAGAGCATCACTGAGAGCTGTGGGAATGGGGCATCTTAACATTTGGGCTGATCTTCTTATCCTTGCGACCTTTCCATTTTGTAACTTTATATCTACACTTTTTAAAATGCAGCCACTAGAAGAATCCTATGAATATAAGTTATTCACGTGACAATTTCAAGCGCAGCTTTTAGTAAGTCAGAAATACAAGTTCCAATTTCAACCTCTCCCTGGTCTATTTTAATCAGCAAAATACATAAAAGAGCACTCTTCAGCTTTCAATTCTTTTTCACTACTAGGAATAGTACTGTGAGTTGATTAACCATAATACATAATCATTTCCCATTGAAACAATTTGAAAAGGAGCTTTAGAACTGTGTGTTCTGATACAGCTAAAGGGGAAAAAAAATCAGTATCGAGATTTCAGTGGCTTCACTCAAAACAGCGTTCAGTTAGATCCAACAGAGACAAATGATGCATCACAAAGCAAGATGACCATCTGGAAAGATACTTCATCCTGGTTTACGGAAGAAGTGCAGATATGCAGGAAAGAGAAATCATTAAGGGCTCAGAAAGATCCCTGCAGTTCGCAAATGCATGCTTTCACGAGTTGGGAGAACTTTGGTTTCGGAGTGAACTTTGTTAAATCTGGATTTATTCTTTTCGTAGGAGTCTCTTCATGACCTAAATGAACCCAGGATATCGCCAAAAAAATCTGCATTTATGAAGTGTTCCCACAAGGTGGCACTAAATCCACAGCCGCCAGAAAATTCTTGCGAAGCACAAAAATGCAAAGTGAAAAACTACGGTCACGTGCATAAAATAAATAAAAAGACTACGGTCATATGCATAACATAAATAAATGGACTATCTAAGAATTGTAAATCACAGTTTGAAAAATAAAATTCAATGCCTAAGTCAGGCATTCTCTTAGAAGAGATGGTAATTTCCCACTCATAATTCAACAGCTGTAGGGGAGGGGACACACAGACACAGACTACACCGCACATGTGTGTGTGTGTGTGTTCGTTTGTTTATTTATTTATTTATATGTTCAATGTATACATTGACTTACAGTTAGCACTAAAAAGAAATCAAGTTAACCTTGGCTCATTGTTCCAAGGTCTCATACAGAACCAAATATTTCTGATGTAGAAATGCTTTCCCTGCCCTGGTGCCACCCCCACGGGTGCTGAATCCAAGCCCTCTGTGCACTGTGAACACCAGCAGTGGGTACGACGTCGTGCACCCGCATCTTTCAGCACGGGACAGCCTGCATGTCTAACAAGCCCCTGCAGATACAGTCCAGCTACAAACATCAGAGTTTAAAACATGAATTATCTTCCTCAACACAATTCTACAATTGATACTGCACAAAACAGTTAAATACTTGAATTTTAATTAAGCAGTTAAGTATTTCAGATTTCAAGTTTTAAGTATGACTAACTTACATTCTTTAAACATGATTATAAAGCCTGCTGTATATTTCTGTAGAGAAACATACATCAAAGTCATGGCATAATTTTGAAACTAAGCCACAAACAGTGAGAAATTTCTCAGCTAGGGATACAAATCCACAATTAAACCACTTCAGGGGAGCAACCATATGCAGTAAATATTCCATTTTAAACTACTCGAATTTTTTTATCCCTCACTCTTTCCTTGCATGTTGGTGAATTCTTTTCCCCCCAAGTGCATTGCATAATCTTAATTACTGAAATAGTAGTGTACCGATATGCTGGGCTAATGTTTAGTGGTGTTCAAACTCCTGAAGTGTCCAGAAGCCTTCAGGGGGACCATTGTTGCCAACTTCAATTAAATAAACAGGTACTGGGGTCATTTCAGGCCAAATGCATTCCACAGTGCTGAATTTTAAATTGCTAGCACTATCTACTTTTCCTCCAACAGTCTATTGGTTTTTTCCTTATTTTTCACACTGCATTAAGTAAGCCTGCTGTAAGAATATTCAACTTTTACAGGTACTAAGAAAGAAAGGAGTTATAAAATCTCTGTAACTACTTTTCAACCAAACACAAAAAAAAACAATTATTAAGGTAAGAACAAATAAAGCAATTTGAGGATCTGCTCTGTGCTCCAGGCATTACATTCACACAAAAAACAATGCTAAGTTCCACAAGCACACCACTACTATTGATTTTCTCTCAATCACCCTACATTCAGGATAAGACACCACAAGATCTGGTGGTGGGTAATGGATTTTGGAGCCACCTTGAAGTAAAAAATGCTTATTTAATTCTAACTGCCAGGGCTGGTTTTTTTCCTCCACATCACATGCTTACACATCTGTTGGCTATATAATGTAAACTCATTGCAGTTTAAGTACAGATTTGTGATCAGAATGAATATCCCCTTCAACATATCCTCCCTTAATCCCCAGTTTTTGCTCTGTATGACCAGGGAGGATTTGTTCTATTCTGTATAAAAGGAAGTGAGAGTATAGAATCAATACTTCTGCTGGCATCCAAAACACTCCATGTATCCTGCTCAGCTAATGTCAGTTTCTGTCAATAATTGAATAAAATACATGGGCTCTTTTCTCTGTAAAAAATTATATAATGTTAAATCTTTCTAGTTTTCAATTCTTGTTCAGGTGCATCTTATGTTTGACTTAGACAGAGAACTCCATGATCCTTTACTATGTTTACTTTGTGGTGCTGCAAAGATTCTAAAGTTTTGCTGTTTCTGCCATACAGGTGCTCAAAGACTGCACAAAATAATCATTAGTGAGACAGCTGTTCCCATAGAAGGTGTCTCTCAAGGAAAAATTTCAGTGTTTTCTGAGTTCTGTTTCACAACACTGATTAATTTGTATCCTGACTTTCATAAAAGACTGAAAATTAACTAGCAAGCTCATAGCTCACACAGTGCTGCAGTTAATATCTCAAAGCCAGACTACCTAGGTTCAGTATGATGCACTTCGTTCATGTTCTTACATCACCTAATTATTGTAAGATAAATGATTCTATTGGTGGACACCATTCAGACCCCATCCTAGAATTTTAGGAAAGTTTTAGCAAAAAACATATATTTTTACAGCACAGATTACTTAAATAATAATCTGGTAAACTGAAGACAGTATTAAAAATTTAGATAATCAAAGGTAAATGGATTTCAGTGTAAAGGTTATGGGATAAACATTTGTATATAAGAGCTAAAGGAAATAAAGCTTCATTGCATTCTTGCTCTGGCCACTATTTGTTGATCCTTAAGAGCAAAGCTGTTGGAAAATATAAGTGCTCCCCCTCCAAACCAGAGCCTGTATGGCAGTAAGAGAGCACTAAAGGATGAGTGTGACAAGCAATATGATCTTTGTAATTGTTACTTTGTTTTCCCACATTCCAAACTACTCTTCATAATGCTTTCTCTCAGCCCAGCTATTGCTGTCATCAGTCCTTACTACTCTTGCATCAATCCAGAAGAGCTGATTCCAACCCTCCATCTGAGATTCTTTCTCTAATAAACAAGAGAATCATCACTCTACAAGGTGATATTTTCACACCACATTCCTAGTAACAGAAATAGTGTGTTCAACCTTTTTGAACAGTTTTATATGCACTAATTGAACAGAAAAAATTAATATTGATATTTCAAACAACTGCACTGCTTCCATAGATAATAAAATACTGAATTATTGTTCTCTTATTCAGGGCCATCTAAGCACACAAAGAATTGGAAGAGATCCTGCTCTGAAACACTCTAATGCTGTACGGATGAGATCATTTGTAGCAGCAAGGGATTAATCGCAGAGGAATTGCTCTCTACTATTTCACATGCTACAGCTCCCATAATTTCCAGTTTGCCTCCTCACTCAATCTATAAAGAAGCAAATGCACTTACATCACCTCTGAGGTAAACAGTAATGCAGCTGCTCCTTGAGGTGTAAAATCTGCCCCAGAATTCTCTGGGTCAAACCTTTATGCTACTCAGCAGACCAGAAAGCCCCACGCAAAGGAAGTTCTTATAGAGGCTACAACCGACTATAAATGAGAACTTATATCTGCTATTATAAATGAATTTAGAAGCCTGCATCTTAAGCCATTAAATTTAATACCATACTTATGAAGAAAATTGCATTTGTTTTTTCAGCTGAAAAATAGGGGGAAAAGCCGGTTTCATTCTGTAAGTATTGTCTAACATCTTCACAATCAGAAATCTATTAGGCCAAGAAGCCAAGCTTGTGCAGAACCCTGCATTTGAAATATGTGAAACAGAATAGTCCGTTAATTAAACATTAGCATCATTCCAATCAAGAGACATTTTATTAGAGATGCACAGAGAAATCAGCATTAAACCCAACACTCTTCTTTAGTGCTCCAGAGCAGACACTCTTACTTGCAGCCTGTAGATCAACTTGCTGGTGAAATAATTGGATTGATGATCACAAGATAATTTACTTATTTCAAGTTTACTCTACAGGGGGAAGACTAAGTAGCCACCAACAACAGGAAGCCATCCCAGGCACGTTTATTAAAGGATATTTCTACACAAGAAAAAAATAATTAAGGCCTTTTCTCCAAGGAATGATGCCACACTCAGTGGTATGGAAGTGTCACCAATAAGGTTGAGGCACAAAAAATGTAACAGCCAGACTGTGTTCAAAGACACAGAGGAGAAGAGGACTGGGCATCAAAAAGTGTGATCATGGAGTTCAGCAAAGACATTAGAAATCCTAGAAATGTGAATAAAATGGACCTTCAAAGGCATTACATGACAATTTATCCCTAGCAGGAACACTTGCCAGAATGGTGGCAGTAAAAAAACTGCATTACAGGCTTTATTTCTTTCCTATGATCATTTTTTGTATCTCATACAGAGACGGTAAATGATGAGAGAAGCAAACACGTGGTCAGTGGAACACTCTCCTTTTGTCAAGTCTTAAACCATTATCTCAGACAACACAGAATATAAATTCTACAACTTTTTCCTTTCTCTTCCTGCTTCGATTCCTCTGTATTATCATTTACCTTATTCTATTAAAAAAAAAAAAAAAAACCACACACACACAAAAAAAAAAAAACGAGATGAGAAGAAAGACTACAGCTTTAAAACTGCAATTGTACTCACAAACACGACACACTGACCTCATTGATGTCTGCAGCAGTGAACCAGAGAGCCTTAGCTCAAAGGCCTATTTCATACTTTTTATTTAATGTAACTTTACTCCTAATTCAAAATTCAGTTGAATAATGAACCACTTGCTATCACTTCTAACAAAAAACCTAGCACATTCAGTCTATTCAAGCCATGTCAAAGGTACTCGCTGAGGTTTTTTACCTCTCCCAGCTGTCTGTTACTGGAATAACCTTGATCAGCTCCATGATTCATCCATTACTTTGACCCTCTCTTTAATATTCTCAGTTGAACCCAAGTTCAGTCCTAAATATTGAACTTTATCTATTAAGAGAAAGAAGTCTAGGCCACTTGTACTCTGAAACTTGGAGCAAAAAAGCCTTTATAGAAAAGTGTACCTTAAAATAGCACTCTGCCATTTCTACTGCCAAAGACCTTAGTGAAACATATTATACTTTTTAGAGAGGATTAGAGGATTTTTTTTCCCCTGATAAACAGAGCCTGTAGAAATCCTGAGCGTTATCTATATTCAATAAGAATCAAGTATCTGGATATGACGATGTGAAAAACTATTCCATTTTCCTCCGCTCACCATAAAAAATATTTATCAACAGACAAAAACCTAAAAAAATCTCAAGCACTTTTTTATTATTGATTACTTTAAAAGATGGACTGTCCATTCCAAACCCCACACATTTTCCTTCTATGCACATCTATATACAAAAAGCTTGTTAGTTGCAGTAAAATATAAACATGCATTGGGATTAGCCCTATTCCTTTTCATCTCGCAGTGCACCCAAATCACAGAAGCTGCAAACATGTTACAGTGTAATCTGTGCTTATTACTTTTACTCTCATAGGGAGAACTTGATGTTCCTCAGGTATTTCGCAGACAAAAAAGGAGGGGGATACCCACATAATCCACTGGTCAGAAAATTCCTCTGGAAAAGGTAACAGGAGATGCTATAATCACTGTAGGGCTCTGCTGGTTCTCTTCAGTTTTAAAGAGAAGGAAAAACAGCCTCAAGGGAAAGTGTTTGGGAGAGGCCCATCAAGCTCACAGTGCTTTGTTGTCTGTAAGTTTAAACCTCTTTAATGCTTTAAATATCTCTCCATTTTTATTTCTTCTTTATTTATATCTCACTTTCACCCTTCCAATGCTCTCCCAGAGGAGTGGGCGTGTGGGGCTCAGGTGCCAGCTGGGCTTAAACCACAACAAGGAAGGTAATTGCCAATTAAATAATTAAATATTCAATGTACATTTCCAAGCAACTGTTCTGTGATTACTCTGTATCGTGTTTAGTAAAAGTAGTATTAGAAAGGGGACAAAAAAGATATTGAATTTCTATTGTCCTAAACTCCAATTAGTCAAGAGCAATTTTCTTGCTTTAAGAAGTGTTCTTCCTTTTCTTCCAGTGCCACAGGAGGTTTAATCAAGCTGGACTATAGAAAACAAATTCCAGGAATGATGAAATGCAAAATATCCTGACCTCCTTGGAGAGTAACACTGTTTACCTGCCAAGTGAAAAGCTTTCAGCCAGCTGGATCATTTATTTTTAACTATCACTAAATAGAAGAGAAAATGACTCCAGGCACTTCAGAAAACCAAGGAAATTAAATATTTAATTGCCTTTGTAATCAAATAGACTTTACATTATTATTTTGTTCTGTAGAATCTTTTACCACCTTTTTCCCTAATAATATCTAAAATGGAAATGGCAGAATCTTTTAAGTTCAGGGCAAAAAGCTCAATAACTTCTTCCTTGGGTAGGCTGACACGACACCAGGGACCTGGTGTAAGACCTCTTTTTAGCTAAATTTCCTACATCTAACCAAGAATTTCAGAATAAATCCTAATAATCAAGCATCTCTACTCAGACTTATTGTGCAAATCCATTTGTATATTCTTCTATACTAAATCCTCTTTTCAAAGTTTGTTCAAAAGGAAACTGTGCTGGAAGTTATTCCAATGGCAGAAGATTGATAACTACATACCTGC
This sequence comes from Platysteira castanea, assembly GCA_013397175.1. NCBI lineage: Eukaryota > Metazoa > Chordata > Aves > Passeriformes > Platysteira > Platysteira castanea. The sequence continues at coordinate 1,062,356 of VYXC01012826.1, forward strand.
CTACAAAAGAAAGTATGCTCGCAGTTTTTATTGTATTAAATTCAATTGTATGAGACAAAATACGAGAAGGTTGTTATTACTGATGCACAGATACATTTTTCTGTCCTGAAGCCTGATTCAATGCAAGCATCTGATAAAACCACTCAATAAATAAATCAATGCACTGTAGCCAGTTATAAATAATACCCAAATGTAGCATACTTTCACCAGCCAGAATTAAAATCTTATTTCAGCAGAAATAATGCAAATATTTGCAATAGCTTTAGCTAATTAGACTTCTCAGCACACTGATGGTTTTCCTGGCTCTTACTCTAGGAAGCAGTAAAATCAAAATTTACATGACATACAAAAGAAACATCAAAACGTGCTTACTTAAAAGTCACAGGAAAAGGAAGCACTTTTAGACTTTTGATTTTAAACTTTACAACCCTTTTGACGGTCTTCATCCCTCTGAACTGGATTTTATTTTCTTAATTCAAACTTATACAGTAAAATGGAACCACTTCTGGTATTTTATATCTGGTGCCTTGGATTTTGAATGCTTTCCAAAGCAAATGGCACCCACTTAAAGGAAGCTTTGTCTATAAAGGTCAGAATGGTCCTGACCAGACGGTACACCTCAACGCTTTTGTTTTCCCTAATAAAATGTTGCCTTTACTAAACACAAATGCATTGTCTCCTAGAACACCTTGGAACGAATATATGTGGCAGTTTTGATATTATGCCTGCATTTGATAGCAGCAGCTCTTGTTGAGAGATCAAAATTTTTCAGTATTTGAACAGCTTTTGTGACATGAGTTACCACAACCTGCCTGGGAACAAGAGTATCTGTTCTAAGTTTGCCAACAATTAATTTAGGTTCACTGTGGGCATGGTTCCAGATAGAGGTGTCCTTCTGGCACTTCTTCCTCTGATTTGGAGACAGATTCCGTGGTTGAGAGAACCAGGATGAAAGAATGTCTGGAGCACAGACTGATGTATTTGTCTAGGTGATGTCACCTTTCATTGATGATGTCACGTTATTTACGACTGTGATCACCCTGCTCTTATTAAGGGAGGGGTTTGGAAAACAGTCCACACAGATAACTCAACTTTTAAACTTACAGGGAGAGATGGAGTTTAAATACAGCTCAAACCCAAGCTGAGTGCTGTACTTCTATAGAAAAGATTGTAATTGTATGACTTGGTGAATGCCTTAGAAATCAAAAACAAGAAAAAACCCCAAAACCTTCCTAGATGATGGGTCTCACTTGCTTATCTAGCAAGCAACAGTTTAAATAACTGGAACAACTGAAATACCAGCAACCTTTGATGAACTGGGAAAGCACAGACCCAACTCATTGTTAGGTGATAACAGGAACTAGCAGGCAAGAGAAGCAATCATAACTTTTACCCCTGGCTATAAAAGTATTAAGTCTCCCAGCGTAGATCAAAAAACACAAGAGCACAAAAAATAAGGCAAGGATCAGAGCAAAAGTCTCAGCTGTTCTCAAAAATTGGTCCAGATACCATATAAGAAATTAAATCATTATTATAAAGCTAGGGAGTTTTTTATTTTCTATTTTATTGTGTCAATCAGCACAGCAGCTACACAGTGGAACATGGGCATGTATTAAAAAAGCACATGTAATGAAAATCTTTTAAGCACATCAAAATTCAGAACTTCTCAGATGACAAATGAAGGAACTCTTGTAACTCCTAAGGGGGTTTCTGTAATGGCCTCATTTTTACCCATTGAAACATACATATCAAAAAATGGCATTTTAGTCTATTCAATACAGAACCTTTAACTCCTTAACTTTTTGGTAAAAGGTCTTAACAAAAGAGATGAGCTCCCTTTTACTTGCTTTCTATAAAAATTATCTCTGACCTAGAGGTACTACAGAACACCTACAACAATACTATAATGCAAACTTCATATGTTCAAAAATCTAAAGCTGAATCATTGCTTTTAGCATAGAATCAAATTATACAGAAAAGTCATATTGAAAACAACACGAAGAACGCAGATTATTGATGGGTATGAAGTCTTGCCCATCTGAGTAAGGTTTTATGCCCTTATTCAAACACAGGACTTCACAGAATTTAACTTAGTTATATAGGAAATTCCTGGAGTTACAGTGGTACCAATCCTACCATCCCTTATTAACAGGTACTTTGCACATGTTTCAAAGATTATTTCTATTTCATCAGAGTGAAGTTCTCCTCAAGGTAACAACTGAAGGAACTTGAAGATCACTTTGCACATTGGGATATTCACGTGTGGGTACAATATGAACATTAAGCGAAGCTCTTCTAATAATATTTCAGTAAAAATTACAGACGTGCATACGCGAGACTGGGAGGCACATACTGAACAGGTTATTTTACTCAAGCATAAAAGTAACGTGGGTGTTTCACCAATTACTATGACACAGAACATAAAATTAAGACAGAACAAGAAAATTATATCATTATGCTGATGACATTATTTAACATGTTTCTAATCTGTTATTTTGATACAGTTGCAATTTCTAAAATACAAAGGGCTAAACTCTATATAATAATTCAAGACTAAAGTCTCTTTTCTGTGGAGCTTTCCAGGATCTATGGGGCTGTACAGAGAAAACTGTGGACTTTTCCATTTTAACAGGTGGAAAGCGTCCTGAAGACTTCACAGAAGATTCTTATTTTCAGACACACTCAGAAACCTCAGAAATTTCCACAGAAATCCATAGTGCTTTCATTTCTCACTAGTGGATCAGTTTGCATTGAGTACTAAACCACTATTTTTTCTATTTTTTTAAATTCCAGGTAGGAGGTGACAAAATACTTTACCAATAAATATACTCTGTAATTCAGGTAATTCCCACAAACAAACCTAATGGGTAACATTCATACCCATTTCCTACTCTTTGCTATAATAAAATAATTGTAGGCTGCCAGAAACAGCAGGGAAATCTGAGCAAATCTGAGCACTCTCCAGTGCCTAACAGCCATTTAGGCCTTCTAAACTCCATTATTTCCCCAAGAACACCTAGGGAAGGTATTGGTGGGGGATACACGTAGGTTTGATAAATTCAAACCTAGAAGTCTGTTTCCTCTTGCAAAAATAATATTTATACCAGCTTTTCAGGGCATTTGAGGCCCATTTTAGGCCTTTCCAACTGCCAAAAAGCACACAGAAAAAAGTGCAAAAAAATCCCATCATCAGTGATTATAGTACAGTAAACACTATGCTCAAACCTAAAGGTAGGTCCTCTGAATGAATCAAATATAAATTTGGGGCTTTCCCCAACCCTTGCAAAAAGAAATCAAATTTACTTTTTTTTTACAATACACTTATTCTTGCATGCCTCATGGTTTTATTATAGAAAACAAGTGCACAGTAACATATGGTACATCTGTTTCATATTTTGTCTTTCTGCTGTCGTGCTATTTCTCTCAACATTCAGTAACACTTCTGTTGGCTCATAATAATTATTTTTAAACCACATATGAAACACAGCCTACCTCTACTGTCACTCCAGGGACACGATATTCCTCCCTCCTTCCCTCCTCATACAAATGTATAGTGGAATATAAAGACAGCAAAACCAAAATTAAGATAAGAGAAACCAGGAGTTATTAACCCTTTACATGCCTTCACTTCCAGAAGTTTGGTTTTGCAAACACTCCTACGCTGTAATTCACAGAGGAAGTGATGGCAGTAGAAAGGAGATGGTACCAGCAGAAACAATAGTTAAAATTCATTTAAGCAAACCCTAATACTCGCTCAAATCTGTACAAAGGCATATTCTCCAACTGAATAGGCAACCTCAGGCACAACAGCCACGTGGAAACATCTGTGAGGCAAAAAGCAGGACAAGAGCTGGGAGAAAGCACTGACAAAAGAATGGGAAGGAACGGAAACCAGGAACATGGCATTAGCCAGCAAAAGGTACAAGGGGGAAAATAGATGGTGAAAAGAGGTATTATCTGTAGGGTGAACTTACAGATAGAAGCTCTCTGAGAAATAATAAACCTGGCAGTAAAGAATGTGTAATATGTAGAAAAGCTGGACCCAGAAAGGGGCAATAAAAGCACAAGAGGGGAAGTGAGATGGGAGCAGTGAATATGCAAATAGTCAAGATAAGTTTGAGCATGAAGGTAATGGAGAGAATTTTCTACACCTGCATACATACAGAATAGCCTGTAAGTCTCTCAAATGAGAAGATATGGGGAAAATATGCAGAGAAACCAAAAAGTAACAATCTTTTGTGAATCTGATACTGGAAGTTGATGGTGCTGGCACTGAACCAAAAATGCAGCAATAAATATAACCAAAAAAACCTCAATTTGTCAAAAATTTGCCTCCAGTCTGTCCAAGAAAATCTAAATACTTCTTAGCAGCTGTCTTTTCCTATGGGCTTTATGTCACATTTCACAATGGGACACTGATTGGCAAACCTGAATGCCACTTTGTTAAATAAATAAACATTCAATAAAAATAATATAGTACTGTTGCTGAAATGCCAATTTTAATTGCAGGACTTCAAGCTTTCCCATTTCTTTGTGAAGCAGATGGTAGTTTTGCTGGAAAGCGAAGGACTGGAGGTAGTTAGATTTGGCACACTGAAAATTGGCACCAGAAGTTGAAAACGTTCCATTTCAATTTTGTCACAGGGAAAGATGAATCTATGAATTAGGTCATACACAGTGAAGTAGAAGCTAAAGGAGCTTTCAACTCTCCAGCCACTTCACCATTAAAGAGTCTGAATAGTTTCCTCTTATTGCATGTTTTACAGCATGCTGTAAATACCATAAATTAATAAACGATTCCAGCTCTAACTTGAGGGCCTCTTACTGTTTCTTCCCTGTTCTTTGTGCATAACTGCCAAAATAACTGCACTTTAATAAAAAGTTGGCATGTGTATATTTAAAAAAAAAAAAAGAGTAAATTATTCTCATCAAGAACAGTGTTTTAGGCACATGTTGAGCAAATGCAGTATTATTTACAGGAGGAAAAGAGATTTTAGACATTCATGGATCCAACTGATATAACACTGACATGAGATCATCTATCATATTTCATATTTCAATAGAAATAAAACATATGGCTTTCACTAGATTCTTTTATGAATTGGACTGTTTGCAAAAACAAGCCTTCCAGATCTGCCATTGGCACTACACTAAACTGAAATATTATTATATTCCCACATACCAACTTAACAATATCAATATGCTTCCTAGCTGTAGGCAAAGTCCTTCACACATAAAGAAACAATACGTGTTTATAGATATCTAATCAGAAAATACAAAGTCCTATGAAATTGTTTCTACAGGATAATTCAGGATACCAGTAGAAAGGGTAAAGCAGAACTTCTGAAGAAAGCTCAAGAAATAAAAACTAAAAAAAAAAAAAGATTTTTACAATTGTGTTTCAAAAAGTTTTATTTTTCACTCATAAAAGGAGAGCTAGGTCATACTTTCTCAGTATTTTAATACCAAGTAAACAGGGCACTACTAATATACAGGATACAATGAATTACCAACTTTCTTCCTCCTGGTTACTTCACAGTGGTGAAAATGTAGCAGTGTAAGGCTATGGAGTGTGTATTGCATTACTTTTTCAAAACTGCTGTTTTCCTTTAGAATGAGATTTTGCAAGACCTTAAAAGAATTTCACAGCACGAATTCAATAGCTAAATTTAGCAAGATCTGCTCCCAATTTCCCCAGGCATTTTTCACAACCTCCCTTCAAAGCATTAAGTACAAGCTTGCACAAACTAATTTTAAAAAGAACATTCTTCTCTATCTCAAGAAAAGATATATGAAAATACACTGCTTATCTCAAAAGTGGCATTGTTTGGATAGCATTCACTCCAATTCAAGGAAGGAAAAAACAGGGCCTTCATAGACCCCTGCTTCCTTCATGTATCAAGACTATGTTCCCGTTCCAGATGTACTCAGAAGTTACCCTCCTGTCTGCTATTAGATTTGGGTTTTTTCCTTTATTAAAGTACAAGTAGCAGCAGTTACCATAGAGATACAGAAATTGCCAAAAATCATGTTCACAATTTTTCAATTCACACTCATTTTTATTACCATATATTTATAGTTCCATTAATATTTTTATTCCATAGTCCTCATCTCTCACCATACATTCATTCAGTCCTGACAGACATGTTATTCCTTAACGACATATGTATTTATGCCACCAACTTCAGTGCAGAGTAAGAATGATATAAACAGTCTCAGGGCAGAGTAAATTCAATTATAGGCATGCAGCTACAATATAGCACAGCATACCTAATGAAACTGTTTCATTTCTGCACTAAATTTTTCAAAGTTAATGTTTCTGCAATCATGTTATGAACATTTTTTAAGTAAGGCAACCTCAAAATGATCACTTAATGTTTTTTTAGACGGGTCCTATCCTGCCAATTTTTGTGGTAAGCTACTGCCTTCTTTTTGCCATGCCTCCGCGATACCCAGAGTATCTTATAACAAAGCAGGCAAAATCCAGTCCTTCCAGTGAAACCACCTTCACAAATGGCACCAGCCCTGAGCTGAGATTCAGCTGCTGGTACAGCGCCAGCCTGGACTCGCTCCAGGGGTTCAGGGATGGCAGCAGCTGCCAGCTCTGGGCCCTCACCCACCACCAGAGCCTTGGCCACCGTGGTGTCTCAGCTCAAGAGGCACCAGCCACAGCAGCCAAGCATCCCCGTGCTTCACAGACCTGGCAGCTGGGAGGTGACAAATGTTCAGGTGATAAAATATCTTAGTGGTAGACATGACCTCACTCAACAGAAACCAGTTGAGACCAAGGGATTTGACCCATCAAATACACACCTCTTTCTCCACCTAATGAAGTGTTCAAATGAACATTCTAGTATTACTCTAATATGTTGGAAGAAGTCAGTTTTGTACATGTTAAAAAATAAATCAAATGGAATTCAAAAAGAAATTTAAATTAGTATGCGAGATATAAAGCTAAATTTGCAGAAACATTCCCTATTTCATGTTATAGAAGGACTTACTCTAGGGATTAATTTATGTTCTTATTCACAACCATTTTTCTAATACAGTCATTAAATTCTGTTTTATGAATCACTGTTCTCATCTGGGCTAAAGCAATTAAGTTCTCAAGACAGAACAGTAGGTGTGCTGGTGCTAATTAATATTCCCCTGAGGTGAGCCTAGAGTTTGCCTGTGTCTCCAGTACACCTGAGGTTGGCGTTAATCAAGATAACAATTCTTTCTTGGCATCTCTCTGAAGGAACAAACCAGGCACTTAGGATCAAGTTTTTGTCCATCTCGTGCCCACCATGGGCTCTCCCTGCCCTATCCTGAGATGTGATGATACCTCCACTTGTAACCAGAATTTCATCCAACAAGCTGTAGTGCTTCCCACCTAATCCACATTAAGGAACCAATACAACACAATTTTAGCAGTTTTAGTTGACCTATTCAGGAATTCACTATTGATTTGGTAAAATCTGGTAACCCAGGAAAAAACCAGCCTGTACACGTGGTACTGAAGACAACACCTAAGACTTAAGGAAAACCTTTCTGAGCTCATACCAAACCCTAAAAGAGCAGTTCTGGCTGTTTCTATGTGCCAGCTATATTTTTCCTCCCTTCTAATGCCTTACTATCTCATTGGTCCACTGACAAAACATTAACACACAAAAAAAACCAACCAAAACCCCACCGCACAAAGAACAACACACCATCTTGTTTGAATACTTTACTATTTCAGCCTCTGCCATGAAAGTAGCCCAAGAAATTCCTGTTTTCCTCTCCCCACAAGCATTTAGTGTGTTTTGTGTTTTTTTATAAAAAACATTTCACTTGTGCTTCAAAAAGAGTTTTATGTTTTCCAGTTATGCTATTGATGGATATATTGTATGTAAATACAGACAATTTCTGTTTTTCCTGTTGTTTTAAATTTTCTATGTTACTCTTATTGCATATAAAGCTGTATTCCTGTATGCACAAGTGGGAAGGTGTACTAACAAAGAAAGTTTTTAATCCTTTTCTGTTACATTAACAGCCAGAAAATACTGAAGTGTTATAATTTTTAAGTCTATAGATTTTGCTTTAGTTCATTGATTCAAAGTTCTCAGAAAAAATATGCAAATTTTAAAAATACTACTTAATGTTTTGTAAGTCATGGAAGTTTCAATAGAAGTTCTTACAGCCCTTAACAGTTTATGGAATAAAAGATATGCCATACAAAGTGGGGAGGACCAAACAAAACCAAGAAACCCAAGCCCCTGAGATCACTGGTTTCCCAGGACAGGAGCAGCAGTCAGTCTTGAAAGTACTTTTGTGTGTCAAGATATTTTTAGTCTCACAAAGAAGGATGCTGGAATTGCCAAAGGCTGCCAACCATCTAATGGAAGCAAAGAACACTACGGATACCTACGAGTCAGAATAGTCAATGTAAAACAGCATTTTAATAAATGGACTTCTGAAAAATGCTTCCATACTTCTATGGTATTCTGAGAAGTGTCAGAAGTATCTTGTTACTTTGGTCCATTTCATTGCAAATAATGTCACTCAATCTTTAACATATTCATATTTCAGCTTACAAAACAGAGGCTCACCATGGAAAGTAGTAGAGATGCTTCAAGAGCTGTGAAAAGGCATCCAGTGTGCTAGACCAGCACCCATTCCAGACATTTGTGCAGTTATCTATTAATAATAATTCTATTATCAAGGGGAAAGCTACTTATGCTCAGGCATACCTGAAAAGCTGGTCAAGGTATACCAATAGTACAGAGAATAGATTTACTCTCAATCTAGAATATGACTCTGCAGATTCCAGATCATCAGCTACAAGTGAAAAAAAAGGCAAATTAAATTCACGGTAAGGAATCAGACACCAAAAAGAAAGCATTTTCTGTATCCCTTTAGGCATAATCACTGTTTTGGTGTCCTACTGTTATGAAACCTTCCAGTTTACATTTCAGTAATCAATGACTATAAAGAGAAATTTCAATACAGGATAATATTAGCAAAAGATTAATGAGAATATTCATTTACTATAATTTATAGTGGTCTTAAAAGTCAGATTAGGATTCAGTTTTGGTAAGATTTAATCATGAAATCCCTTACAGCACAGCAAGAAACCATGCAACTAAAATAGCGAGGACCAGTCTGAGCCGATGGAAAGCTGATGTGGTATTTCACACTAGAAAAATCAAAGCCTCAATCACTAACGTATAAAAATACTTTTCCATGATTGACAAAGGCAAATTAAGTTATTTGATGGCAGAGATCCATATTCAAAAGCAATGCAGGAATGAAATTCATACACTTAGATGCTGTAAAACCTTTGCCAATAGGGTTTCTGAAAGTTAAGTTTTACACTAGATCCAAGAGGCTAAATTCAAAAAAGAACATATTTATCCAGTGAGTATTTCCAGATGCCCAGATATGACAGAGCACAAACTCCTTTAGCTACTGTACAGGGGTTTTTGTTTCTGAAATCAAGCCTCCACAATTTACTTCTCAAATACAGACACTTCTAAAGCATTAGTATCTTAAATACCTAGTACAGCACAGCTAAATTATTTTAAACATTCCATAAAAGAACTGAACACTCCACTTTTAATAGGAAACACTGCTAAGGCCTCTTAGTTTGCTGTGTCATTCAGGTTTTGCCCAGCTTAACGGAAAATGTAAATGGAAATAGACTAGCACTACCAAAACTGTGAGACTGTGTTCAGGCTAGCTTATTTCACTACTTAGATAGTAGATAAAAAGAGTAAACTGCTGAAGCAAAAGAATCCACAAGAAAAAGAGCAGAAAATGGAAAGGCACTAAAAGAAAAAGCTGTATCATCTCAACAACAGAGATAGATCAGGAGAGTTACTTCATATACAAGAATTATCAATTTAAAATGTAAGGTATAACAGTGTAGTGGTGCACAGGCAGAATTTTAAAAATACCAGTAAAAAAATTTGCACATGTATATTTATTCTTTCTAGCATTTATCTGCTCTGTTTTCCTTCAGATTCTTATCTGGCAGCTTGGTAAATGGAATTGTGAGCTGCAGAAGTGTGTACAGTTCTCTACCTTGGCACACTATGAAAAGTGCTACTACATTTGTTGGGCATTACTGTGCAAACTGCCAAAGCTGCTGCTGGGTTCTCCTGAATTTCAACCTCTCTTCTTTCAGCTGTTTTACATGTGTTCATGGAAGATAAGTAAACATTTCAGTATAACGTCTTGAAAAGCAAAAAAATATTAATATACTGTTTGAAATAAAGCTTCATCTATATTTGATATTACAGGAAATCTCCTCCCTGAAACAACCTGAAGTTGCAATGTATCCTGTGTTTTACCTACAGAGTGGCAGGAGTGGTGACACATATTGGTCCAAAACCAATCAACTTCTGGCTACCATTTAACAGAAAAGCAAAAGAAAGTGACTTTATCAAACAACCTATTAGTTAAGTTAATCATCCTAAATTATGAAGTTCTCTTTAATTGTATGGTCTGCACTGGTTTTAGGTATCTAACAGTTGCAAAGGTATCAATCTGAAGTTCACTGCTTGACTCTGCAGGTGGCATGAGAATACCTTCCCTATTCTCCTATAACAGCTGTAGGAAATGCAAGATTCATACCCAAAGACAGAATCACTTCTTTGTCTGAAAAGGAAACTACTTCTTTACTGGTTTTGTTTGGGCTTTCTTGCTTCACAGCTACAGCATTCGGTTTCACAGTTTTAGAATAATTTCATAACAGAAAAGTTCATCTGATGATACTCTTTGGAGTCTTTAACAACTGCACTTCTTACAGCAAAGAAAGGAAGATTTCAAGCCATGGTTATTTTATGTAACAGTTCTTCTGTTTTTGACTGTTGGTAAGGTCTTGCTCTTTTTATTGGTTTTAAGAGTGGCTTATTCTTTCCAGAATTTGCACCAAAACCTCTCCCTCCATCTATAGCCTATAAACTGCAAATTTTAAGTTTTTCCATCCAAAAAGGTGATGCCTGATTGAGTATTTGGATCATCTGTGTACATCTGGAAACTCACATTATAAGCAGCAAGTTCAACAACTTGAACTGATACTACTTTATCTTATTCACTTACTAGAGAAAGTAAATTCACTCTGACTCAGGAGAACTTGTTGCAGACTATCAGGATGTTCCTCTTCCCTGAACTGTAAAGAAAGCAGGATGAACCCATTTTATAATGGTCATTATAATGGCTCAGAAATATCTATAAGTTCTTCCATTGTCTGCCTCCATGTTCCCAAATGACAGCTTGTTTCAGTTAACTGATGGTCCTGCAGCACAGCACTTCGCTCCATGGCCTTACTCATGGGCAGAGTAATACGGGAAAAGGGAAGGACAAACCCCTGGGGAAGAGGAAACATCCCCTTTTTCCTGCCTCCTCACATATAAGCTTTTTATCCTCTCAGATGCGGGTGATGCCTGCTACAGTTCTTGCCCTGCACAATGAAACAGAAGGGAACACTGCTTTAAAAGACCACACTACTCAAAGCATTAATAAAGAGGAAAAAGTTACTTTTGAATTTGGGAAAAGGAGGTGAGTAGCCACATTGTCTTACAGTATTACTACCTCAAGACACAGCAGACTTTGAACTTAGGAGTCAAAGAAAATGCATAGTCAAAGTTGAAGAGCACAACAGAGGAGAGGGGGATAACACAATGTGTAAGATGTGTAAATGGTATAAATAAGGAGTTTATACAAATTGACTCACTCTTCTTAATCACACATAATCCTGCCAGTAGCCTTTTGCGAGCTGAATTAAAAACAAAAACTGCAGCAAGCCTCATTATGTGTTTTCCTGAATTTCCTACCATCTAGTAAAAATGAGTTAATAAAAGGAAAGGAAATTCATAGCAAAATAGATTTACTATAGTTTTTGCAGTAAAAACTGTTTGTTTCTGCACATTTTAGAATTCCTCATCTCTTAAGATTATTATTAAAAACAGATGATTACTTAGTTCTAGAAAAAATGTATGAGGAAAATAAATCTTAAAGGCTGAAAGAATTAAATTTGTTGTAGACATTATCAAGCCAGGATTAGGGGGGAAAAAAAAGCAACACATATTCCCACAGTAGTAGGGAAAGATTGATCTTAATTAATACACTGAAAATCCCCCCCCCAATCCTTCAGATTATATAACGATAGAGTTTTAAAAATATATTTATGGACATTTGAAAATTAAGTGTCCAGGGCAAACACCAAAGACTATACTAGAGCTAAAATGCACTACTGACCTGCCAAAGAGAGTGTTATTCAATGGCAAATTGTGTTGTTCACTGCAGTACCAATGCCATCAGTATCCAACATTCTCATGAAGCGGCCACACAAGTGTAGAACACCTAAAGCACCCTAAACCCAACACTGACAGCTTAGGAAAAACAGCAACAGAACAGGAGCAATTGCTGGTTGGCACAGAAATAAAGTGATTTTGCAAGTGTTCAGTGCCCCTTCCTGCTAAAATCCAAAGTCCTGCAGAAAAAGAATGAGCTGGCAAAGGTCAGAAGGCATTAAACCACACATACTTGTCAAAGCACCAACTTTCAGGCTGGGATATTTAAACACAGTCACAACTCACAAGGAGTAGAACTGGAGATAAATGAAATATAATTGAAACACTCTCTTGAAAAGAATTCCACAAGCTGAATAACCCATTCCTAAGGGATGTTCAAATGGTAAAAGAATGCCCTGAGAGCTATTAAGAGTAAACCTTCATCAGAAAATAAAGATAGAAATTTCACACACAGTGGGACTTGTTTTAAAAACGCATAGAATACAATGCTCAGTTTCACGAATTCTCAATTATCTAACACCTACAAGAGAACTGGAAAAGTCACTCTGAAATAATCCAGCCAGCTGGACAAGAATGCCAGTCTCCAGAACCAGCAGATACGTACAGCACATGCAGAGAAAGAAGACTGGTGGGGAGAAAGGTGGGGGGAAGGCATCTGCACAAAATAATAATAAAAGTTGGGACCAATTCGGTGTGAGGCAAAGGTGTCTTCCTCTATCCAAACTACTTCTCTACTTTTTGGAGTGGGTTTTAATTAAGACGTGTTAAAATATCTGAAATATTAATAATGCAACAGTGTATAACAAAATTTGCCACAAATATTAAAGCTAATAAACATGGCACTGCTTTGTTTAATGTATTTTATCCCCAAGTTATCCTTGAATTAGCTTTTGGAATATGAAGTAAAGCATAGATTCTGCCCCACATATTTGAAAACAACTCAACTGGACACAGCTGGGAAATGAACATCTAGAAAAATTGGAACAAAAGTCGGTTTTCAAATAAAATTTCCAACTGGATCAAGTTACCACTTTCTTATGAGACCACTGTGACATGAAAAAAAGGAGACCTTCTGGTTGAAAAAAGTACAAAAAATATACTCCTAAAGATAATTCTGTTTTCTTGTAAATTTGCATAATCTTTCCTCCAATATTTGATTCTATGTTTAGCCATCAAGGCACCACTTCTTTACACAGCAAAGCAGTGCAAGACCTGAAAAGGATAACGCCCTACCTATTTCTCACAGAATTACAGGTGCCTTCAATTCCTGTTTTATTGTTACACCTATATACTTCTTTGAGATAAAAAGCCCTTCTCTAAAACATTACTGACAAATATTTTTTCTTGGACTTTGCCTGACTGGCAGTGCTCGTTAATTCTGCAGTCCTGAAGCCAGGACAGCGCAGTGTATTCAGGTGGAAAAGCCTATCACGAGTGTTCTTGTCTAATTGCTCAAATTCTCAGCCTGACAGTTCTCCCTCTTCAGGGGATGAGCCGCCTGAACAGGACGAAGAATGCCTGGTTTTGCTTTCTTAAGCAACTTCTGTGTTTTCTACTCTTTAATTCTCTCCTCCCTTCCTTTGCTGCACTAGGGAATCTGAAGACAAAAGTATCTCTCAAGTGTAAGGAAAGCACCAGATCATTCATACACAATTATGCAGCTCATTCATTCCCATATCTCAGCTAAACTAAGAACTTACAAATTAAACATTATAAATAGAAAAATAAGTATACTAAAAATATACTAAAATAACAATAATATAAAACTAAAATAAATTTTATCCACCAGAGTGTGATGTAGTAAGCAGTGGTTGTTAACCTGTGATGAAAAACCATGCCAAACCTCTTTTGCTAGCAAAACTTACACTACCAGATTTCCAGAGTATTGTAGTATCGTTCCAGCGATATATTGTTATTTTATTACAGTATTAATAATCAGAAATACTGAAGGATTGTGGGTTCATTTTGAATTTTTTACAATAGCTATAAAAAAGACAATATAATGTGTACCTAAATGTATTCATGTTAACATCAAACCCAGTATAAACCTTAATAGTTTTTCCATAGGTAATACATACTCCATAGCCCAGAGAGCTGTGCTGACAAGTAGGTGTATTTTCAGAATGATGTGGAAAGAATTTTGGCTTCCAAATAAAGGGTAATTGGGAATTTCGATTTCCCTCAAGATACAGCTTGGTTTCTGTCACTCAGATGAGAAACTTAGTGATCACTGAATGCAAAAAATTCTGAATATCCCAACCTATCTATAATTTTTCAATGTACACATGTGCATAATTACATGTACACATCAACAGAACAGCTTTTATTACAGACATGTTGATTGCAAACAGTGATATTTCAAGTTTGGATTGAAACATTTTATTAATGCTTTAGCATATCAAGATTTAAATATAACCCACTAGTTCACCTCCACCTTCTAGAGTATCCAGAGAGAATATTATAACACAATATTCAGGCATTTCTTCACTGAATTAGTTAAGACCACAACGCTTTACCCTTAACCATGTACCTGGAGTTAATGTCACATAAAAGACAAAGTTCACACTAACAGGACTATTCTTTCAGGCTTTCTACCTACAAATTGCAAAACTGCAAAAGCTATATGTCAGTTTACACAGTTTAAATCAAAATACGTAAGAAAGATCTAATTTTTAAAGTACAACTCCCTGCCTCTCTCTGTGATTCTTTCAATTCAAATGCAGGCTTTGCAGTGAGACTTGTACTGTATATAATTAATGCTGTAGTCAATTAAAACTTGAGTGAGTCCAAAAAGCAGGCCTCATTTCAGGGTTTGCTGCTCCTCTGAAGCTGCATCCCAGCGTGTTATGCTTTTCCTGTAGGTTCTGCTGACCTTAGCTTTTCTTCTACAGAAATGTCATGTGATGAGACCCCACCCTCTCATTCAATTATAGATGAGATTGGAATACAGGCCTTACAAGACCTTAGCGTTCTGAGTCTCTAACACTGAAATATTTACATTGATTTGCCTCAGGATTTTCCTTTTGGCAAAAGTATCATTTATTCCTTTTCCTTCAGGGTACAGAGTACTTCACATGAAATCTACTGCCTTCTTTTAACATGTGTTTTGTTAGCTTTTTATATCATCTTCCAACACCAAGAGTAAGAGCAATAACTATACTGTGGCAGATGCTTAAGGAAATCCAACAAGCAAATACGATTTTACCCATCCCACAGGCCAAATATTCTAAAATTACGAGATTCAAAAGACTTATTTGCTCCTGCCACAAGCAATCCAACTTGAACCAAAGTTATCCTTTATAAAATAAACCAAGGGCTCCTGAATCCTAGTTTCTTTACCAACTCAGCTGAAAGATATTCCAGCAATAAATTCAAGTAACAAATACTATCTTGCAGCTGGCAGCTTTAACAAGTAACTCACTGGCACCAGGGAATACACAGTTCCATAGTCAGGAATGCCAGACACCTTCAACAGAGCAAACGACAAGCAGTCTAAATCTGACCCTGCGTGACATTAACCCAGCATAACCCCCAGACACACAAAAACTCAGAAAGAAATTGAGTCAATGACCAACAGGTTAAGTCACCATCACAACATTGCCCTTACCCTGACAACAATCTGAAATGCATCTTATGAATTCAGGAGCATAACAGAAAAGAGAAAAGTTAGGAAGTGTCATGCAAGTTTATCTTTAAATTATATACATATATAAAATAAATAAACATAATGCTTTGCAGCACAGCCAGAAGGGTTGTGTTTCTCAGAAACAGCCCAGAGGATGGAGTTCCGTATTGCAGGCTAATAGAACGTGGCATTATCAACTGCCTGCTAGATGACTGGGGACAACTGTCAGAAAATACAAGATGAAAGGGCCAAAAGGAAGGAAAATGTCTAAAATCTTACTAATAAAGACTAAAAACGTAAAATGAGAAAGAAATTACTTTTTTTTTCAGTACTTCCTTCCTTGTCTCTCTTCTACTTTGGATGACAGAAAATTCTGAAAAGTCATTTCCAGCATTTTTTTCAGATTAAGTCTAAGACCTCAAGGAAGAAAACCTTTAGAGAACCTAACAGGGAAATAAAAATATACTTAAAAAAAACCCCATGCCATAAACTACTGGCTCCATCACAACCAGTGCAAAAAAAATTCACCAAGGATAACGTTTGATGTATTATCTATGATACCTGTGAGAAACTGTATTATTGATGAGATTAAAGGTTTAATTAACATCTCCAGGAGACTTCATTTATGTTTTGTAAAACTTGCTTTCAAAAGAAATTCCTGTACTATGACACAGTTCACATTAATGTGATGTATCCAATACCACCCAATTCTAACAAAATTCCAAATGGTTTATACACAATTACCTCTCTCCTAATTTCCTTAAGTCATTCTGACAGGACAAAGTACCCACTAAGAATTGAAGCTGGACTTCCCTAACTTAAGACAGGAAGGAGCAAAAAGCAGCAGGTGTGGCTTAGCAGAAGGTACTGAAGGAACACCTTCAAGCAGGGCTACAAGCATAAAGCAAGGGGCACCTGAAGGTAGTTTTATCCCAACTAATACCCTGCTAGATCTGTGCTTTCTTGAAGTGGTCTTCTCTGAGACCCTGTCAGAATTCCAGCTCCTGTTAAAGGGTTTTACCGACACAGCAACACAAAAATCACCGCTGAACAACAAAACAAAGTCCATCAGATTGGGGAACAGAGAATGCAGTATCCATCTGAAGTTGCAAGGGAAGTTTAACAAACAGGATGAAATTACTAAATTCAGCTGAAATATCAGCTTCAAAAATAAATAGTAAACCTACAGCCTTTCAGAGAACTCCTCATGTGATACTTCTAATATCATCACCACCATTACAGGACAAAAAAAATCCACAACAGAAACAGCAGCAGCTTTTGTAGTATTTTGGGATGAACCATCAAACATTAGCTAAGGGAGTGACTATGTTCAAAGCTGATGAGTTCACAGTTTCAAGTCATAGATCCTCACACATCTCTAAACACCTTTCACTGCAATGCTGTTTCTGCTATAAAGTCAATCCACCTTCTCAAAATATTACTGGTCTTGTTTATTCTTCTTTATGAAGAACACTCACTGACACTCATTATTTGACACTCATTCTAAGACTTCAAGATGCAAATGAAATTTCATTCTAGCACTTTGGCACTGGATAACTGAGACTGACCTATATCCTGCATTTAAAATAAAGTAGGTATTTTGTAATGTTCAATAACTTTCAGTTTCCAGCCTGATGAATAAAGTACCTTTTGTTCTAAATATTAAAAAATTACTCTTTCAGCTATTACACACAGCACATCCTAAAGACTACAATTCATGGTCTTTTTTTTTTTTTTTTTAAATACTGGGGGCAACAGAACATAAAATCAAATTTTACTTTCCTCAGATCTCTGTGTACCTCACAAATGTGCAAAAGGATATAACTTATGACTATCCTTTCCAATTTACCACTTGATACAGTTTTCATATAGCTTAAACTATTAGTTTCTACTGTTTAACGTGCATATGAATACTACTGTCTAAAGCAGAATACCACCAAAAAGCTTCAGCCAAGACTAAACAAGTACTTGCACAGTTACAGGGTCGTATTCCTATTATTCCTTCTTCTAGCTCAGTACTTACCAAGCTTTTTGAGACAGAAGAAAAATAAAGGTTAGAAGTAACTACATTCCCTCATTCACCCTCGAGCCCTTTTGGGTTATTACTCTCTCAAAATTTCCTTGGTTATCTGTAGTATCATGACCCTCTCTTTTATCAAATTCTGCTCCCCACCAGAGCCAGGAGCCTTTCCTCCTCATCAGTAACAACAACAAAAGACAACACACACCCTTCTGGCACGGCTTATTCGCTGTTTCTCACCAACTACGCACCATCCCTCCTCAGCAGCAGAGTCCTGCTGTTTTTCCTCTTCCCATTTCACAGACATTATTACTTTCAATATAATAAAAAAAAAATCCACTGATTTCATTCTACTTTTCTATTCAAATAATGAATATTTGATCTATTCTGTGTAGTTAAAAGCTTAAGCACTTTGTCGCATTTAATAAACAAAGTAAAGAAGAAATATTTTGCACTTACCTAAATTGCCATCAATGTACATGAGTTTAAATGAAAAAAACAGTGGAAACATGCAAAATAAAGTTAAAATCAACACATATGCATGCAGCTCAAGAGAGAAATATTTTTAAAAAGCTGAAGAAAGCAGGAAACAACAGTACAGTGAAAAACAGAAAATAACGTGAATGGATGTGATGAACCTACTGGCTTGACAGTATCATTATAAAATATCTTAAACTTTCACTTGTTGTAAATACTATATTATAATTTGATGTTAAAAGTATTTTTTTCTTGCAGAGACCCACTTAGTAAAAATACAGCAAATTTAACTTTTTTTTTTAAGATTAATGTGAAAACATACCTCAGGTAGCTTAGTAACCCACAGCCAGAACTTCCCCACTCCTCAGGTTCCTAGCTTTGAGCTGTGTACTTCTTTGTACTTCCATGTACTTCATTAATAGTCACAATAAGATTCAAAATCCCTCCTGTTTCACACATTTACACAATAAGATGGGCTGAAAAGTATTTATACCCCAAAAAAATCCTCCTCCGACCACATCTGGTATTTAGGAAAAATGGGAGGTCTCCTTTCTAACCAGGAATCAAGTGCATACTTAGGTATTGTCTTCCTCAATGTGTCTTCCTTCTCATTCTTCCTCAATGAACTCACCTTAAATACATACTAATAATGTATACCTTAGCCTAATCAAAGTTTTACTAGGAACATAGTTTAATTACTAATAAGAAGGGAAACACCATTTTGGAATATTTGTTAGTATATTTTTTCTTTTATTGTTCTATTTAGATACTTGTCATGAATGAAACTGAAAATTAGGAGCACGTGAAATAACATTGAGTAGCTACTCACAGTTCTGAATTCATTAGAACACATTCCCTTCTCTACTGATTATTTTATCAGCTCTATTCCGTTAATTGCAGCATCTAAGTTATTCATAGTGCTACAGATAGACGAAAGTTATTCTGAGAAACTATTTTAGGAAAATTTTGTATTCAAATCTATAAGCCTCAGAGGAACTGCTCACTATCCTTTTTATCCCCTCTTCATCTCATTAATCAGAAGTAAATTCCTGCAGTATCAGGACAGGAGCTAAACTTCAAAAGATCTAAGTTTGTAATATGTTTTCAAAGAACACATTAAGTCAATTAAAATTACCTGGTTTTCTGTAAGGGAAAAAAGGATAATGCTCACCCATTTATTTCCAACAACATATAACCATGCCATCACTGAAAAAGAGACACTGATCATTGCACAGTGTCCATTTTCTATTAATTACATAGTATTAAATGATGACATTTTTAAGTAGGTAAAAGGGGCTTTATTTTGTGCAACAGGGCTTAATGTACATTTAAAAAAACACAGTGATTCAGTTTTTCCAATGTCATAAAAGCAGCAGATCAACTGATAAACATTAAATCAATAAATTATTTCTCCCTCTTCTTTTGACAGGCAGGCAACAACCCTGGAAATGAATATTGCTGAATAATGCCTTGTGTCTTCCCAGCACCTCCCACCTCACGGCCCTGTGCTCTCCAATGAAACCTTCTACACTAACTCTTCTGTACACTACACATGATTAGAATCTTCTATTAAAGCCAGATTAGAGGAAGTAACTATCTGCCTAGGGGAAAAAAAGGCAAAATCTCTGTTTGAGACACTGCAAATGGATGATTCCAAGATGAAGAACCACTTTAAATAGTTAAAAACATGTAGAGTACTTCCTGTTGCTATGTGTATCAATCGATACATAAAATAATTCCAATTATGCCATGAGAGAATACCACAAAGAACATGAAGAACAAAAAGACAAGACAACTAAATGTGGGCTGTAATATCAAAGAACAGGTGCTGAAAACATATACTTTCAGAAATAAAATAACTTTCAAAAGAAAATTAGGAATGTCCAAGCTACCATCCACATAAACTTTCTCATGGGTCTCTTGCGCTTCCAAAAGTTTTAATTTTATCAAATTTCCTGTTGAAATAGATCTTAATATTTCATCTATTTGGCAAATTTATTTTCATTATCCTATTTTCCAGGATGTTTTTAAGCCTTCCCAAGCTTGATGTTATCTGGATGCATAACACATATCCATCCTTCAGGACACTGATGAAAGCCTCAAGCACATGACAGATCCCTACCAGATCCTGCTGGAAATCTTTCCAATTTCACCATGAATCACTGACAACTACATTTTGACATAGGCTTCCAATCAGATAACTCTCCATATAGTAGCAATTTCCTCTCCTATGCTTCCTTTTGAGACTTGAGAGAAATCCTTTGAGACAACAGTTTTGCCAACATTGATACATTGCTGCTTTTCCTTTATGCATAAGGTGTGTTTTCCTGTCATCCAAGAAAATCAGACTTTTTTGATATTTCTTTTTGACAAAACCATATTTTTTTATTTTTCCCCCATATATTTGGAAATAGCTAATGACTGAAAAAAATACCATTTACAAATAATTTTCTTTGGGTTTTGCAGTATTTTTTCAGAAACCACAATAAAATATCAAGCATATTTCACTCGTTCTCTCATGTCACTTTTTTTGGTAGGCAGATAGATTTGCCCTTCTCCAATCTCCTGGGAGTTCCCAAAGTTTGCTAGGAGACTCAGGAATCCAGTCAGGATCACTTTCATCATGGACAACCAATGTGAAAACAGTTTCTAGTATTTCAGTACTAAACAACTCAGTTTTCAAGAAAGTTTCATAAGCCAGTAAACCTCAGTCATACAAGGATAAATTGACCACTTTTAGTACAGATGTACAGATATATAGCTATATTTTAGTATAGATGTATAGATATATTTTACATCACTTTTTTGTTCTTTAAAATTACAGCTTTTTGATAATTCTAATTTAAATTAGTTGTTTGAAAGAATCAATAGCCCTCTGGAGAATTAGGAATGACTAACAAGCTGACACAGCCAGCTTGGGCTTCCAAAGCCACTCCTTCAGAAAGGGTCCTCTCCAAATGCTTACAAGAAAAGTAAGCAGCAATTAGATAAGAGGATGGGTGCTTTTATCCAAAAATATTTGATTACAAGAGAGGAAATAGCAGAAACACATGGCTGACTCTTAAAACCAACAGAAAGTCCCTGTGGAGTTTTGCTGGAACCTGTGGCTGAGCTTTGTGCTGACTGACACTTCCTGAGTAACCCAGGGAACAGGGTGAGCAGTAAGATGACTAATTTTCCTCATGGTATTTGGTTATTCAGGGCAGTAAAGACAAAATCCAAATGCAAAGAAGAATTTTATAAGACCAAGCAAATAGTCAAAGGCTGGCAGATGAAATTCAGGGAGATAAAAGTGGTACACAAGTGAAAACAATCCCGCTTTTAAGTGTAACAAGCTGAGATCTAAACTGGTTAGAATTACTGGTGAGATTTTTTTTTCAGCTAAATATTTCCATTAAGATATTAACTTAGTGCTCAGTAGCAGGAAAAATAAAGGCATCCAACACTGGAAAGAACAAACTAATTGTTGGGAATTCCTGTGAGAGACATACAGAGTAAAAGGGCAAACACTACAACATCAACACAACTCATTTTACAGCTTTTCAAAAACATAAGCTGTTTTGGTCTCCTCAAGTCAAAAAAAAAAACAACCCCAAACATGTAATAGGTCTGAAAAACATCATGTCACTCTTTCAGAAGGAATCACACACGGTAAGATTCTTCTGTCTGGAAAAGAGCTGAGGGAGGGATGTGATGATGGCACTGTAGAGCCCTAAGTGGCACTGAGACTGGCACCAGATATCAATTATTTATTGCTCCTTTCAGTACAAGAAACAGGAAATCCTAGCAAAACCAGCCAAAGTCCAGTGCAAAACCAAATGAAAAGCAGCAGTTCTTCACAGGTGTCAGGCTGTAAAAGCCTGTGGACACTGGTATTTTAAATAGGTCCAAAAGTAACTGGCTGAATTTGAAGTTCACTGAGTTATTAAGCACAAAAACAGCAGCTGGATCATAAGGAGTACTCTGTGGGGATATCACTGCATACTTGGCCTATTCTGTGAATGTTTGGACACTGTTAGCAATGGAATACTGAACTACTCAATCTTCATGTTATTGTATTATAGAGTAAGGATTCATGTTAAATAGACATTCTTTTTATCAGGTTTGCTGTTATAAGAAAATAAGACCATTTGTCAAAAAAAGAACTCAAAACTGAGTTACTAGTTTACTTTCCCCTCAAGATAAGTAAAACTAGCTTTTAGGGAAAAAGAAAAAAACCAAAAAAAAAAAAAAAAAAACCAAAAAAAAAAAAAAAAAAAACAAAACCCAATTGATATTNAAAAACATAACCTCATTGGTATGTGACAAAGTCTCTAAATACCAGATTCAGATTCCAAATGTCAGTATAAGATATTCATAATTTCCATAAGAAATACATGAGTATGTTAGAATATTCCTTCCTACTAAGGTGATGCTAAATACACCATTAAAATATCTAACCAACAGTTTTTGAAAAACAGAAGGTCCACCATGTATCTTTTTGAAAATATTGGTTCTAGCAGCATCCTAGTGCACCTGCTATAAATAAATAATCAGCAACTACTACTATCAAAAGCTATACAAGAAAGTAATTTATTAATTCACTGTACTGAATTTTTGATGACAACCCAGTCAGTTTCCCACTGAAACAGGTAACAGATTTCCTAGCTCTATAGATATTTAGGTTCATGACATGCCTAAAAGGTGGAAAGTTTGCTGAGAAGCACTAATTGATCACACGCTTGGAAGTGAATTAAAAATCTCAGCTGTTGCTGCCTGCCAGCAAAGAAGTTTAGATGTGGAATCTGGAAGTGAGAGAAACACAGGACTGTGTTTTTGTCTGGGGAAAGTTAACAGATGGTCTAAAAAGGAGCAGCTTTAAAATAAGACGAGAAGCCAGAAAGTGTGTGGAGAAAGGAAGGAGAATTTTTTTATCTATTCTGTGCTGCTGTTTCATATAGCTTTTTATATACAGCTGTATATATTTGATATAGCAAAGTCTCAAAGTTTGACTTTACAGATTTACCCATCCAGATTAAAATATTTGAATTTTTATACTTCAGAAAAATAATGTTACATCGTGAACAGAAGTATTTGAAATACATATTTACAAGATACTCATTTTCTACAACACAGGGCTATGAAATGTTACTAAAAACTTTCACTTCATTCTGTAATGCAGAAGTACAGAAAGATGAATATGAGGATTTATCTTCCTTTAACCTTAAAACTGTTAAATCCCTGTACAGCTTCAACAAAATATGCTTCTGGGTGTTTATTTATTCTTTTTCAAAGGTGGCTCATTTACCTCTTCAGAAAATGTTGCCAAGGATACTTAGACAGTTGTTGTCAAAAAGCCCTAGAGAAACTTTCAAAAATAAGAGAAAGGGTAACAACAATTATTTTCTCCATCTAAAATGTGAAGGGATGTTGCATGAAGGAAATTATAACCTGCATTTGGATTCTTATTAGTGTGCTTTCCTACAGTTTAGCAGTCAGAAGCAGATAAATCAAGACAGACAATTATTGTGGCAAATGTCAAACTTGTGCTAGCACTGGATACAGTACTAAAAGCAAAACATTATGTGCTTGTTTGTAAAACAAAGGAACATTCATAATTACTTACCTGATTTTCTTCATGGGAAACTCTCATCTGTTCTTTAAGAACTGACATTCTGGCTGCTTCTTCTTTCCTCAATACTCTCTCTTTCTTTAGCTCAGGACTCCAGAAAGTTTTGATGCTGTTCATAGAGGACCCCAGCTTGCTGTCCTTAATGTCTAGTTCTTTTCTGAGAAGGTCGTTCTCCCTCTGTAGATCCTTAAGCTGAGCCTGCAGGTCTAACATGGTGCTATCTCTAACCTGTCTCAGCATGGAAGGAACCTGGTGGTGGTGGTGGTGTGAGGATGTGGTCAGCCCTCCGTGCTGGTCAGTGTAAGAAAGGACATCAGTGTGTGACAGTCCAGCAGAAGCAATATTGGGGCTGCTCCCCATGGCTGTGACTCGGCCACCATACACAGCTCGATTTGTAGCCCTTCCAAGAGTCATGGTGCCCTTTGGGAAAGTAGTAGAAGCTACACCCTCGTGGTCACTCAGGTACATTGGTCCAGATGTTGCATAGGCTGCGTTAAGGGACTGGATGTTCTCCATGGATAACGTCTTCCCTGTCCCTCCTCCCCCGCTGCTGGTTCGCCTGTGACCCAGGCGAGGGGACCTTGGCAGGCGGGGAGACCTGGAGGGACTTCCTTCCAAGTTGCTGATTGTTCTTGCACTTCCGTACATTTTTCTTCTACTTTGAGGTACTATTTAGTAAGAAACTAGTAACGCTAAAGTTGAATATTAAATTTATAATTCCAGCTACAAATACTGGCAGTTTCACTGCATTCTTCCAGTAGGCAAAATCTGTTTTTCCTCCAAAGACAGACCTGAGAAAAAAAATATTATGAAATTAAATTTTCATCTCGGAAAATAAGCTTACAAGTAATCACCATATATAAGAAAAAACAACTTCCCAGAGCAATAACTTCAAAAGTAAAATCTACTACACATTTTATATTTAGGATAATAAGTTAAAATGCATTTTCAAACTAATTTCAATCAAAATAAAACTCCTAATTTCTTCCTTGCTAGAAAACTGAGTTAAATCTTGTTAAACTAAGTTGCAATGAACAACAGAGGCCCAAAAACATACCTTAGCTGGTATATTAACGGACTTAAATGACTGACAATGTGAAATTATATAAAGAAAAATATTTATTGCTGACTTGAAGAACTACCCTCTTAAAGCCTCCAGAATTCACCCCAAAGGCACACAGATATAAAGGAACCAGACCTTGTTGATTTACATTTTCAGGTTCTGGTATTTTAACATCACTGTCCAAATCTGGCCCTCTTTTCAGCTGTCATGAAGCATTCAAGAGGTGACCCACAGCTTGTTCCACCAAGAACTTGTGCAGCTTTTCTGCCATCTCAACTTTAACACATTGACCAACTTAACAAAAAACTTCTCATCATGGTGACTGAGGCAATGCAACTCCTTATCCTAATTCCCAAGTGCCAGCCATCCTCTGGCCAAAAGTTCATCAAGCCCTCTGAGAAACGCATCCTTCTATCTTTCTAGTTGCCTGAAACAGCTCCGTAGCTCCTTCAAAGAGAGATCTCCCATGAGACCAGAGCTGAAGATCATTTTCCTTCCACTGGCTCCTGGCACATCATGAGCAAAAGCAACAACTAATCTTCTAAAATGAGAGAATTCACCCCACTCTCCTGCTCGCTCAATAAAAAAAAACACAAACAAAACAAACAAAAGCCCCACAAAAACCACAACACTCTGGCCTAGCGAAAAAACAATACTGCTACCAGAAACTGCCACTGTCAATTTACACTGCACACAATAACATATTTTTAAATACAGCAGATATGATACATAGCCAACTAGTGGGGTTTGGTATAAATTTGTTGATCCTCAGAACTAGAGGTACAGAATATCGTATCTTACATCACATCCAGACTGTTTTTCCTTTTCATTGCCACAGTTTGGTAAATAAGTAACTTATGTTTCTTGCTTAGAGTTACTTAATAACCTACCTAGTCTTCTGTTTATGTCTCTGATATGTATTTTTAGGTACTTGTTTTGCCTTCTAGAGCTTATTAGTTGTGGTCTTTCTTTCCTCAACTTGTGTGAAGTTTTGGAAGTTCTTATCTCAAATCAGAGAACTCTTATCTTGCTTAGCACTCCAGTGCTTACCATTGAGCTCTACCGAAAAAAATCCTCATTCCTTATCCAAAGGGAGGCTAACTTCTCAGTGAACGTCTTTAATAATGTTCAAATGCTGATTGAACATTATAATTTCCATGAGCTTGTAAAAATTCTAAAAGCACCAGGAAAAGAGAAGCAAAACACCACCAACCAAAGATGCATTACTACCTCCACAGTATTTTCAATTCTTTCTTTTCTTTTCCCCCTGAAAATATTCTAATCAAAACAGAGACCTCTATGTAGTAAATGCAAACACACTGATGATACGCCCGATTTTCTTACTTTGATGGGCTACTAAGGACAGCTCACAGACCAAAAGCTGAAAACTCTGACTTTAAAAAATTCTTAGGGTTTCTCCATTTTCATTTGCAGTTTGTTACCTTCTATAACCTGAATTATACAGACTGGCCTTCCTGCAAACACCTCAGAAAAAGGCAAGTACCTGAAAATATGATTTTTTAAAGTGCATACTTCTTAAGGATAAAACTGGAGCCTTCCTTTATGGCTGTGAAAAGTCTCAGACACAGTAGAAGGCAGACACCACTGCTTTATGAAGGAGGGGAGAAAAGCACCTACATGATTTTCTGCTCTTTACTGCTTATACATGGAGCCTTCCTAGCTTCAGGAAGATTTATTGTGTGTCTCAACACATCAGGAATTGGAGACATGAAGAAGCAATACCAGCCTCAGGATCTCAACAACTGCCACACAGATCATCATCTACTGCCTGGAGAAAGAGAGGAGAGATCCCATCTTCCCAGAGAACCAGCTGACAAAGCCATTCTAGCTGAACTTAGAGTGGACAGGTGAGATATAGATGACTCTATTTTGAAAGATAAATTTATTTTATATTGCTATTTTAATTGGACAAGGGGAAGGAATACTAATACTCTCAAGTGATAACTTTTTAACCCAAGCTATAAGTGTTGCCATAGCCAGGACAAAGGAGTTCACAAGGATCACATCCCCCTAAAACTTTCTCTGAGAAAAAAAGTCACCCAGATTCGTTCAGTCTGGTAGGGACAGACTGCAGACCCACACATTCTCCTACAAGAGCTGAGTTTTACAATCCAAATTGGCTTAGTACTAGGAAAAAAACTCCAGATGATCACCTGCTTGGCTCAGTATTTTCTTATTTTAAAGAATTGCCTTTTAATTGCCTTTTAATGTAAAATTAACCATGATAATCATGAGTTTAATATTCTGCATTGCAAACAAAGCTGTATTTAATATGGATCCTTTTACGATCCAGAAAATTAAGCATGCATTCTCAGCTGGGGGCAGGAGGGCAGGCACTGGACCCTTCCCCTCATGCTCTCACGAGCTTTGAAAACCCCAGCAAACCTGACACAGTCTGTTTCATGCCAAAGTCCCTCCTGATGCCTGTTCCAACCCTCAGCTTGCCTTATTTACCACATTCCTGCCCCACCTGATCACCTGCACTCTGCAGACAGCAACATCATGGGTTCATCACATTACCCACATGGCCAAAGTCTGACAATGCATGTCATTTGGCTTTTAGCTTTCTATTTTTCTAGAAACTTGGAGCATAGGATTCTAATATGATGCTAGTAGAAGATCTCGCTCAACTTAGTTTCCAAATCCTTACTTCTACATTTTACATCATTACAGTTTCCTTGAAATGCCATGTACACAATACCCCGTAAGCTCTGATTTCACTGGTGACACACTCTTACATGCTGAGGGATGATTTAGGCTTTTACTGTCCCCTCCTGTGGCCTGAATCACCTAGTCAGCAGGAAGTTTGGGTATTAGCCAAATACTTAATAGCTTTGCACAACTCCTTGCCAATATTAACACTGAGCCAAGAGCTCAAACACTTGTAAAAGTACCAAAGGCTTTAAGGGAACCCCTTCCTTAGAGTTAACCTCCCCAAACAATACACGGTGACAGTTAAGTGCAGAAGTTATCAATCTAAATCCAAACTGTCTAAAACTGTTTAGTACTATACAGCTCCCCACATATAAACCAATAAAAGCAAAACAGAAAAAATAGAGGTGATGTAGAGAATAATGCTCCTATTTTCTTCACCGGGACTGCATTTTGAGGCACTACAAAAGGAAAGAGATTCACAGAAAAAGATCTGTTCCATAAACACATGTCCTGGCAAACAATAATGATTTCTTTGTTTTGATAACATCTTTTAAATACTCTTACCACAACAAAAACATCTCTGTACACAGAAGAGCAGGAGTATGTGTGTATTAAAAGTAGTGACCAAGAGCCAGAAGTATTTCTAGCACTTTCTTTTGGTTTACCTAGGTTTTCTACTGCTTTCATAGTGGCACAATACATCCTCACAGCAGATAATATTCTTTTCTTCACATGTTTATTATCTATACTGATGTAAAAGAAAAAAAGGCAGCAAGCAGATACAAACTAGATACAGAGAACCCAAATCTGTTGCAGAGTATCCTTCCTTTCTTCATTAATCTGAGCAGCCTGGCATGTCTTCTTTTAATAAAGTAAAATAAAATAACAAACACAATGCTCTTCATATGATGTTAGTACAAGACCAGCATTGTTATTATTAAAAGGACAAAGAACTCCCTTTTCTTACTTACCAGGCTGACCAAATGACTTCTTCTCCCTTACCTTTTTTTAATCCTAACAAGAAAATAATCCATTTCTTCCTGCTACTCTACTATTCCTTACAAGTTTGAAAAACAAAGCATACATGACAACTTCAAAAGCAACGTTTTCATTTAGGTTCCTTATGGTGTTCGAATCTGCATTTCTTACGCCAATTTAAGTCTTATTACAGGCTGCACAATACATTTGTTTTTACTAGTTAACAGGCATTAGTTTATCCCGTCTTGTAGCTTATTGTAAAAATTGCACATATGTAGTTGTAAATAAAGTTAGTTCCAAAGTCTGCTTTAATCACATGAGCTGGTCATGTCCCTGAACTCCCATCAATGCCAAATGGAAGAATTGGCATTTATCACTCCACAGAAACAGTTCACCAGGCCTGCCTGCCTTTCATTTCTCTTTCACACAGAAGAAAGTATGAAGGCAAAAGTAGGAGTGGCTGCTTAATATGCATCTAATGACATAAATGGAAAATAAAGTTGTCACGCATTCTAATGCTGTCAACTGCAGTGACAGCAATTAATACTTGTCATGCAATCACAAAACTCCACCCATTGAAATATTTGCTCAAAATGTTGTATTAAAAATCTTGAAAAGCAAGCAGTTCTGACACCATGACCAGGATTATCAATTATTTTACTCTCGAATGTACTTAAGTGAAGAGTCAACAATACCTTTTCAACTCTTTTATACGAGTTTCATGGGTTTAAAACAAGGCTACAGTTCAAGAGAGGTACATGTCTTTCACTGCATTTTGCTCTTTATTACAATGTTTGAGACATTGTAATTGTTTTAAAACATGATAATAGTTAGAAATGGGCTTTAAATAACACAAGTAATATTTAAACTCCACCAACGGACACCTCCATTATTTTCTAACTTTTAAGTTACATCTCTTTCTTGCTCAAACTCCAATTCTTAATGTTTTACCTCTAACATTTCCTTTACAAGAATTCTTTCCTGCAGTCCTGCATGTGACAAGTCTTCCTGGGGTTTCTAAGATGCTTAAGGGAGGTGAGAAATTTCAAATTTGTTTCATTTCATTTCTGTGATGTTGTGTAAAATATTAAAGACCTGAAAATGGAACATTAAAAAAAAAAGGCTTCTATAGCAAAGCAAAGGCAGAATTATCACATCTAATTTTAATTGTTATGCCAGAGAACACACTGTATCTTTATAAAAAGCCATAGGGCAGCCTATCTGCCAAATCTGGGCAAACACAACCACGTACAGTCTGTACAAGTTACCTTCAAGCACTGAGCATTTCTCACCCTCCAGTCCCTTCGGATTTAACAGTCACTCCACAGAAGCACAGATGTTTAGTGTTACCCTTTGTTTAAAGTATTAAGCACAAGCACCAGCAGTGGTGTGAAGGGTTTCAGAGGTGCAGGGTGAAACACCTCAGCTTTAACTGCCTGAAGTTCCCAGTCCCACGCTCACTGTGTCATTGTTTTGCTGCCCATCTGCTCTCTGCAACTCTTAACATTGGGATACTATTTTTTATTGGTGGGTGGGAGGGTGGATGGCGTGAATCACAAGCAATGAGGGATAGAAACACATAAATTCCAAAACACTGCTTGTACCTCTTCAGTTTTTCAGTTCTCAACTTCCCTGCACCATTAATGACCTTCTCAGGATACACAGATATTTCCAAAGACCTGGCAAGCTTTTGGTTTTCTGAAGAAATATTTCCTCCAGAAATAGTTTAGTTCTTGCAGGTATGCAGGTGTCTCATGTGCTAAATTCTGCATCCTAGTCTGTATTCATCATGCCTTCCATCCTGCACTTGTTAACCACTTGCCTTTTATTTCCTTCTCAATAAGAATTCTCATCTATCAATGCAAGCCTGCATTTACAAACTCCGGTATTTGTGGAGGATTATTCTAAGGCACATGGTAAACCAGGCAAACAGTACTTTTCATTTAATGACTACTAAGGAACAACAACAACCACCATATGTCTTGAATTTTTACTAAAATAGTCTCTTTTGGGGAAAAATATTAAAATGCAAAGTATACAACATTGTTCAGGATTACTTGAAAGTTATGCCTAATTATTAGCAGTTACGCTTCACTTTTGTCAACATTTCCCTAACTTGAATGACTAAATTATTTACAGAAACAGTTATAGATTGAAGTACCTTTGAGAAGGTAGAGCTCAAAAATAAGCATGAATTAAGAAAATCTAGAAGCTTTCTACAAAAAACTGAAAGACCAGACTTGTTCTGTCATTCCTATATTGTCAGCACTTATACCAACTCTTTGAAACATAAGGCTGTTCAGCTGGTAATGTATATAAATGCATATTAAAGACTACATGCATTTTAGTAAAACAGCCTAAGAACTGAAAAAAATGTAAAAGGAAATTGATGGAGTTTGGAGTAAGACCTGTAAATTTGTCTATTTTCACATTAAGTATGCTTAAGAATATGCCATCATTTACATTAATGTCATACTTTTAATTTTAAGATGCATTTATAACTCCTAATGTTTTAGAAACCTACAGAGATACATACTCCCACATAATGGAGTATTTTCAATTAAATTCACTAAGGTTACTCTCATGAACGTTATTAAACACAGGCTTACACATTCACAAGATAAAGCTGTAGTTTTCTTTTTTGCTACAAAGTTTCCATTCTCATTTTTAAAAAGCAACAAAATAGTTATAGATCAGCTATTAAGACTATCTGTGTAGCCTCCAGCAGTTTTGTAGAATACTTAAGTATTGGGATATTTAGCAAGCTTAAATATCCACTCTTCATCTTACATTTATTTGATTCAAGAATAGTAATATGCCTACTTAAACTGCAAAACAAGAAGCATCTTTGTGCTTTCAGCATGCTTTGAAGCCATCACAATCCAAAAACCTGTAGAACGTCTCTCCTCTGTTCTCTTTGCTCAGATAGAGTAAGCACGTTTCAGTACCATGCCAAAGAAAAACTGGCTGGGCTTCAGCCACTTCAGATCAAAGTTGTCCAAGGAACTTAGAGGCCCTGTAAGCAATACAAGTGATTTAGCAGATTAGCTTTCAATTCATCATAGAATCAGCATCCTGGAACCATTAGAAGACATTGCACTTCAGGAATTACCTTTTTATTTATTTACCAAAAGAGCTGAAGAGTTCCCCAAGCACTTGGTGGCTGGCTCTTAATTTCACAGCACAGCCCAATCTGCCCCCTTTGGGCTCAGACTCAGTTCAGCACAACCAGTTCACAAGTGCAATCTGCAAGTCCTCACAGGCATCTGACTTAACATTTGATGTTGATGACAGATGTTACAGTAACTGTTTCCTTAAGGAAAAACAAATGGTTTGAGCAGATTTCAAATGAGGTCTATAAATGAAAGCTGAGGTACATCATGACTGCCAATATTCAGCCATCAAAAATAAACCTGCTTTACACAGCAAACTGTCTTCCAGAGAAGCCCCTGAGAGTGCCCATTTCTTCCACTATTATTGGACATAGGTCAACAAAAAAAAACTCTGTTTTATTTACCAGGTCATATTTGTCCACTAATCTGAATTGTTCAAAGAACATAAGTGGTAAGAACAGCATTTCCTCAAATATATTTTGAGGAAAAGAACACACTACAGAAAACCATTTAAGTCAAAATCCTCACCATCACAGAAATCGCAGGCCTGTGCTGTTTTATAAAGTAATTAAATAATTCAGAGAGTTCATGTGCCAAGAGATAATTAAATTCATACCTTAGTAGATTACCAGTAAATTAATTTTACTGACCATGAAAAGTGTTTAGATAACTACACTGAAAAGTGAAGGAGCATCAGCAAAATTTCCAACAGGACTCAACTCATATTTGACAAAGAAAAGTCAGTTCTTAAGAATTCAAGTACTATGGCCTCCAAGTCTTGCAATGAAAGAATCCAAACACATACCAAATAGTGTAACCACAAGCACAGACATATTAAACCTCCAGGAGGAATTGGAATGAAACGATCAAGATGTGTTCTGTAAACCTCTCAATGTATGGAGAAGATTATGTCCCATTAGTCAGCATCCTAAGTGATCTGAACTATTCACTTTGAGCGAAACTGCCCCACACGTTACCAATGCTCTGTGCAAAATGCACTTTTGGACTAAAGTCAGAAATGGCAGAGACTTTTGTTACGTTTCTTTCACTTCCTTCAAAATAAATTGCACAGTTTATCCAACTGAGCAATCATTATAGACAGTGCTTTCTCCAGTGACTGCCCACCCCAACCCCACAGTACTTCAGAAACCACAGCATATCATTTTCACACATACCTATACAACGTACATTTATATATACATTACTTTTATCAACCCTTCTACTCCATTCAATGTCCCATGACATTTCTCACACAATGAGATACTTTGAAAATCTTTCAATTTTCGTAGAATTTAGCCTCTAGATTCTACATCTGCAATGTGACTTCAGTTAGAGGAACAGGATAAGGAGCAGGACAAACAGTGGGAAGCATTAAAAAAAAAAAAAATCAAACAGTATTTGCTGTAAGTGGGGTATTTTAATCAAATAAAAAGTACATTGGTCATTAAGGAGGCCACATGGTAACTAGTCTGAAACATTTCCAGTGAATGGCAGCCTGCAAGACTGTCTTAGAATGAGTTTTTAAGATAATCTAGAAAGCAAGTATCCCCTTTCAAAAACCTAATCCTAAAACTTCACAAAGAAGCTCTGACTTTGCTAAACATCCAAAATGTCAAAGACTCCCACACATCCAATCACAACTTGAAACACTGAAATACACCTCAAATTCTTAGACACATTCCTTCTGCTTTCTTAAAAGCCCAGAAATTCAACTCTCCACATCTCCCTCCTTATTCTCATTTTAAAGTAAAAGATTTATAGAGACATACAACTCTGCCAACACGTAACCTGTCCATTGCAAAGTCTACATTTCTAATATCATAAAGGAATTCCAGACGTCTGTGAACAGAAATGGTGTAACAGTAATGGAGCCTTATCCAGAGAAGTGCTAAAACATCTTTGCTCCTCCTCTCTCCTCTGCCAGAGCTCAGCACCTGACAGACCATCTCTGAAAGGTGATGTGGCTGCTGTTCCTAAATGCTGGCATTACTCCAAAACAAAACCTGGCTACTTAAAATATTCCAATCCAAATTAGCAGATTATCAATCCAAAAGCCACCACCACTAAATAAATCATAAAATTCCCTGAAAGCAACAACAAAATTTAAAATCCACAATGCTAATTCACCAGATATCTACATTTTTTTGTACAAACATTGGATATCCATGCTTATAAAGTTCCTTGGACCTCCACAAGCAGTCGACTGCTATTTTCCAAGGAAACAGGTTGGGGGTTTTTTACATCTTGCATACAAGCAATAACAGACCAGTACAAATCCATCTCACTTGATTTCAAAAAGATTGTAAAAGATTGTTTCTTTTTATAAAATGCTTTATGTCTTTTAAAAGTGACTAATTAAAGACAAAATGCTCCAGAAAAAAATTTAACTGATGTTTCTACTGATATGCCTTTGTATTTTCTTAATGTGAAAGTATCACTCGGAAGAAGCAGCTCTACACAGTTCATTTTCAGAATTTAGTTTCTGAGTTCTCTCTTGACCAACTATGACCTTCAAAAACAAATTATAAGGTCATTTTACTTTCGAATAACTCTTATCCTTTTGCCAGGACTTAGTAGAAAATATAAGTTAGTGTTAGTGTAGCAAAGTATAAATAAATTGAGGCAAGATCATCATTGCTTAGCACATAGGAGATCATTCAAAAATCTAAGATTTAAATCACAAAAATATTTTAACACAATCCTGAACTGAACAAATATAATATCACAGATAAGAGGGGTCACATTACAATTTTTTTTAAAAAATCAATATCACAGTAATATTTCCTAGGTGGATCTACTAAAATTCTCCATATATATATCCCAGGCACTAAAAACTAAATTAAATAGATGATAACAAATGCATCATAGTGGATAAAAATATAATAAACACCCTAAGAGATACAGGTGGAAGAACATATGTTGTCTTTGGAAGTGATACACAGGCTGGTTGCCTCACCCTCTTTGAGGGGTGAATAACCCACACTTTTTTCTTAGTCATCCTTCAAAGGTCAGTAAGAATCATCTTTCTAAAGCAAAAGAAAAAATATCACCTTGAGCACACTTACACAAAAACACACATGTCGAATAGGTAATTCCCTAAGTATCACGGATATTTGACGTTCTAAAATGGTTGAATGTGTTCTTTTGGTATTTGGCTGCGAAGAATATGGCCCACGCCTTTCTACAGCCTCCGCAGCAGGCAAGGAACAGCAGGAGGGACTGGTATGGACAATGGATCTCACACTACCATCACCAGAATTTGATTATCAGTAGATTAGAGGAGTTGAAGTACCACCCACAGGATAAGAGGTGGCAAGATGGGTCTCCTCCAAATGCTGCCAAACCACAAGACAGAGGATAATGAGTATAATAAGGCACCCAAACACTAAACAAGAAATTTCTCAGTTCTACTCCACCTTGGGTGTGCTCATAAAACACAGCACAGGGTTTCTCCATAGTTCAAACATGTAGTTTCAACCTGAGCTGGACAACCATAAACCCCAGGGACTGCCCTTATCTCAATAAGCCTTTGGAAGAAGAAATTATGTTCCCTTAACTTGCTGGACAGAAACCCTCTCCTTCCTCCCAGATTCCTCTAGGAAAAGTGAAAATGCTAACTCACCTTGCTGCCTTTGAAAGCCATTCTATACAGAGCTTTCAAACAGAAGTAATAGTAGCGAAAAAGCTTCCTTTAAGGCACTGAGGAGATGTGGAGTTACTTTCACACACAGCCCTTAACACAGTCACCCACGAAGCCGAGGCTTGGACTGTAAGTTTCTTCCATCAACAAACTAACAAAGCTTTTCCCACTGAAATATATTCCTTAAGGAAACTGGATTTCCCATTACACACTCTGCGTGTGCAGAAACAGATCCTAAAAAAAAAGAAGGGGGCCCTTTTCCTCCTCGTACTCGGGGAAAGGAATAAACGGGGAAGGCACTGCTCTAGCAGACGCGACTGTGAGGGGATTGTGGCTGAGGGAGCTTCGCTCGCTTTGCTGCTGCTGGGGTTTTATGGCTGGTGTTTCCTTCACCTGCGCTGTGGGAGCGTTCGCCATCCCCCGCTTTTCCATGGGGAGAGTCCAAGGAAAAGCCCCGGCAGAGAGATTTCTTTGGGGTCCCCGCGGGGACGTGCAGCGCTGACACAGCCGCCTGCGGGGAGCCGGGCCGGGAAAGCGGCCGAGCTTCCTGAGCCCTCGCTGCCGAGCAGGGAGGCTGGGAGGGCAGCCCCCGACGCTCCCGGGGCTGGGAAAGGGCCGCAGGAGGGCTGTCCCTGGGCCCCCGATCCAGGCTGTGGAGCTCTGCGATTCCCGGGGGAGGAAGGGAGGGAGGAGGGCGGCAGCGCATCTCCAGCATCTCCCCTCAGGGCAGGGCGGCGGGGCAGACACCGGGAATCTGCTCCATCCTCGGCTTGGCCACGGGGAAACCAAGTGCCAGGTGAGAAGCGACTCGATAGAGGGGAACCTCCCTCCCTTCCCCGCCCCCCGAGGAGGGGGAGCCGAAGCGGGGCCTGCGCCCGGCGCGGCCGCCGAGAAGAGGCCGCGTTCGAGTCGGCCACCCTGGACACGCATGTGGGGCTGGGGGCACGGAATGGAAATAAAAACAAATCCCGAACGGACAAATAGCGAAGTGAAACCACTGATTTAGAAAGCCGACCAGAAAACTAACCCTGACAAGTAGGATTTGCCCTCCCCTTGGCTGCACTTATTGGCCGCGCTCGTGTGCAACGAGCTTGTATCTGCCAATGCCAGTGGTCGGCCGGCGTGTCCATCACCAGGAAAAGAGCAATTCGCCGCTAAGGGAGTAGATTCCCAGCCATCCATCACAAGGCTTAGCAGGTAGCCGCCTAGAAATCAATCACACACTAATAAAAAAAAAAAAAATCCTTCTCCATCAAATTACTATTATAGTGCTCCCAGAAAAATATGTATGTATCCTTGGTGAACACAGGCGTGGATTTTATCACATGCATCACATCCATCACTTGTCCAGCCTAAAATGATCTTTTCTTAAAAAAAAAAATAATAAAACCACAGAATCATAAATGAGGGACCCCAGTAAGTATTCATTAATTATATAACTGAAAAATAATACCCTATTAGCTTCTGTTTCCATTTGCCAGCCTCTAGAAGGGAACAGAAATCTCTCACCTTTTTCCTGACACGGTTTTTAAAACACCAAACATTATCCATTATTTAGGTATAAAGCTAGGAATTTCCAAAGCTCATCAGTTCTATTCTAGAAAACTTTAACAACAACAATAATATTTTTAAACACTAGGCACAAAAAGAAAAAAAAAATAGAAGAGTCTTATGGCTGCTTTTAATAGAAATTGCAAGAGAGGTTTCTGGTTGACGATTCTGTAGGGAGAGGCACTCTGTTACCAGAATAAGATGTGCACTTGGTCCTATTTATTACAATGTATTTCCAAAGCAATTTAAAAAGCCTATTCTGCAAATTCATCTCCGGATTCAGCTACCAGATAGTTGTAAGCAGCAATATACAGCAATTTCCTTAATCACAATAAATTTACAGTCATGTATCCCAGCCATATTCTTGCTTAAGCTTCTCACCTTTCAAATCATTGCATCTGCCTTTCGTCCTCACATGGATTTTACAACATCACGTTTAGCTGACATCCCATTTGCGCGGAGGAAGGAGGCAGCAGGGAGAGCCGGAGCCGCGGAACACCTGCGAGGGGACGAAGAGAAGGAACCTGCTGCAGTCGGGGGAGGCTCGCGTGCCCCTGTCCCTCGCCTTTCTGTCCCTCAGCGAGTCTCCCTCAGTCAGCTGCGAGCCCGGCTGTCTGGGTTGCCAGCCCCTGACTCAACATTCCCAGCATTCCCGAGGAGCCCGGGCTCCAGCGGCGCGGCTCGGAGCCGCCGGGGGCAGCAGCAGCAGCAGCCGCACACGCACCGCAGCCCGTGATTCCTGCGAGCGCTTGTCTCCGTCCATTCATCGCCAGCCCGCGGGTTCCAGTCCCCACCCAGCGAACGGCTGCGAGTGTGTTACTCATTGTGAAACAACCTAAAAATACACCTATGTCTCCGTAAAACTGCAGAGGCTAAATTGCTTTCTCGCCCCTGTTCACCGAAGGCCAGAAATGTTCAAAGGCAGGTGCTTCAGAACATGATGTCTAAAAAACCATTACTGTGTGCATGCATTTACATAAACGGAAAAAACCCAGAAATCTGAATCTCTGTTCTGGCTTAAGTGTAAAAGAAATTAAGGTGATATGCATATTTATTTGTATTTTTTCAAAAGCAGTATACAAAAAGGGGGGGAAAAAGGACAGAACAGCTGCTATGCAAAGCCTGAGAGCTTTTTTTCATAAGAAAACTGCAAACTGCATCAAAAATTATTCCTGAGATTTTATTGTTTGATATTGAGGTGAATGAGAAAAACTTCTTTAAACATCACTGGCTTCTCATCCTAAGAAAGGAGGTTTTGTTCCTCTTCTATTTTCCCCTCTTCTCAATTTTTTTTTTTAGTTTAATTGCTCTGTATACAATTAAAAGTGATCACCCTTGGTCTTTAGTTTCAGTGCAACTTCATATGTTACCCTACACAAAATTTCACAAACATATTTTATCTGCCTCCTCTTGATCTCCTTGCAGTAACCATGATTTCAAGAACCACTTCAGATATGTAGTTGCTTTACTATAATTTCTATTTTATTTCTCTCTTGCCCACATATGCACCTAGAAATGCCACTGTTAAACGTTATTGAGAAGAACAACTTTTATGGAATTACTGTTAAAAACTATGTAAAATCAAATTAATTTCAACCAATCATGTTTAAAATTAGCATAATCCTTTTATTGCTGTATCTGAATTATCCACAGCCAGTTGAAACAATTGGCTGTCACAAATATTTATTTGGAGATGCTAAAATGCCATTCCCAGCAGGAGTATAGCAGGTTTGTATTTCCCCAAGAAAGGGACACACTCTTACAATATCCACTTACCTTAGCTATAATTGCATAGAGGGCAAATATTTTTTCTGAGTTCAAAGTAATGGAATAACCATGATTAAAATGCAAACTTCAATTGCTTTTAATCCTGCATACTTATTTGAAGACATTTCTGTTAAAATAGTTACAAAACAATGAAAAATATGGACAGAGAAAATCTATTCCTGGAGAAATTGACAAGAAGGGACATGGTTTTGTATACAAATAATTTCACTAGATCTGAAAAGCAAACGAAGTATTCCTCAAGAATTAGCAAGTCTGCATCTGTAAGAAAACGGATAAGCACTACAAAATGTGGGTCACTACACTGAATGCTTCAAAGCACAAGAAGTGTCCATTTTCAGCTTAGCCCTTAATTTGGATTCAGTCTGAAATAAAAAGTCTCTTACAGACCTGTCTCAATATTGCTAAATCAAATTCCATCTCAGTAGCGTTAATGATGACAGGACTTTTGTTCTAAGTGGTGTCAGCTGCTGACAGTTTTTTAAACAACATGTCACACCATTCCTGTCTATGTGAAAAG
This sequence comes from Platysteira castanea, assembly GCA_013397175.1. Classification (NCBI taxonomy): domain Eukaryota; kingdom Metazoa; phylum Chordata; class Aves; order Passeriformes; genus Platysteira; species Platysteira castanea. The sequence continues at coordinate 1,101,696 of VYXC01012826.1, forward strand.
ACAAGGAACATCAGGTTCTGCCTTATCTTTTTTGTGACTCATTCACTGGAAAGACTGAGGGCCTTGTGATAGCCAGCAAAAGCCAGAAGCATTCTGACAGAAGACCAGTAGCCTAAGAATTTTTTTTCCAAGGAATAATCACTGTGGGAAGACAGAGAGCTGCCATAAGGTTACAACAACATTGCAATAAATTAAGCTTGCTATCATTCCATGAACTTTGTAGCAGAATTCATCACAGCCCATCTCTGAGCAGCAGACCCTCTGCAGGGGAGCATCAGAGGTACCAGTGCCAAACAACAGAATATACCCACTATGGATAAGACCACTGTAGAGCTTTTTGGGAAAAAATATTTTGCCAAATTGTACTCAAAAAGACTCGTTAGAAAAATGTGCAGTTCAAGAGAAGGGGGAAAAAGTAATCAGAATTTTACAGCTAATCTACTTACTGCATTAGTAGAAACAACATCTATGCAAAGAACCTCAGGGTCACATAATCCAAACCCTTCAATAACATTCATTCCTTACATTCAAGACAATGCTGGAATCCAAAGGGTAGGATAATAACAATAGTGTAGACTTAAGGCTGACTTCCTTGCAGCTGATGAAAGTTCTCATTTCAGTCTAATCACAGGACCATCTGTGCTGTCCTCAGTGCCACGATGCAGGTGGGTGCCATTAAGCACAAGAAGAGTCAGGTCATATGAGTAAACTACCACTTTTTTCTTTTTTTAATTGTAAGAGGTTCCCATTAACTGTTGGACATATCTTTCAGCCAACTGTTAGAGGAAAGCAGTCTGTTGAAAAACTTGAACCACTATTTATATTACAAGGTGCCATGTGATGCTATGTCTAATGTTTGCACTTGTCAACAGTTCTCTAACTTCAAATAGATTTTTGGCTAGCAGACTTCAGTTTATTTGTTTTCTACCTTAAAAATGCAGTATATTCACAGTTCTTTCTGCTTTCACATCAGGAGCTTTGGAAACCCCACTGAAATAAATGCAAAATTCTTTCTTATTTCAGTAAGCCCACATTAGGCCCTAACCAAGTAAAGTACATATGAAATACAAATTTTCTCTTATTTCCCTCAGTCTATGCTATACTGATTTTGGAAATAAAAGTATAACACATATTTATTACAACCATTCTGTTTACTTATTCTAAGTATAAATAATTCAAAATAACATATAATATTACTTATTGTCTTCAACTCCTGTGCATCCCTTCATCCTTTCCAATTCTTTCTTCTTCTCTTCTCACCTGTGGTACTAAGACTTTAGCAGCAGCTAGCTTCCTTTCATGTTTTGGTGAAGATGGATGTTATTTAGCGCTTAATTTCTTTAAAAACAGAAATACAATTAGAAATGAAGCTTAGTTCCTGCTGTATAATTCCTAGCAAGCAACTGCAGGTGTGTGCTTTAAAAACCCAGGAAAATGCACTTCAGCTTTAGTCACTGAACCTGGCCCTGCTCTATTCCTCTGTGCTTCCCTAGTGCTACTTGATTTACGCTGAAGTACACAAAACTAAGAAAACCAAAAAATATTGCGTTTACCATGACATGGTGATCAGATTTTGGGTAAGCACTTGACACAAAAGAAACAAAAAGCTCCTAACAAACAAAATAATTGAAATAAAATTCAATTTTCTGTTGATTTCAGAATGAGGTCCTACCAGTCTAGTCCACAGAGGTTGTGCACTTATCAGTCATTAAATTATAGACTGCTCTTTATCAGTTTATATATTCATCTACAAATACCCATCAAATTGAATTACAAAATAGTTTCCACTACATGTTAAGCTTCTGGTTTTGCTTTCCTCATGACATACCACTCAAGTCTGCTGTCTTGGTTTTAAAAATCATTAGTATGATTTATTATTAATTTACATGATCACATGCTTTCCAAAGGATGGAAAACTGTTACTTTAATATACCTGAATACACAAGAGACCATTGAGGAATTCATTATAATATATTATAATGAAAAAAAAAAACAAACAAGGAAAATATATTCTTTTGTAACTGCGTAATTCAGTAGTTTCTTGTGTACTGCATAGCCAGTCTATTCAGGATAGAAACCAGCTACACTGGCATATGCCATAGTTACAAATAGAGTAAAAATACTAAAATAATTTAATAGTAAAAATACACCTCTCACAGAAGTTCTCCAGCTTCCACATCTCAAATTAGGGCTAATAATAGGCTTTTGCACCAACTCTACAATGTATTTCAGAGAGTTAAAAATATTTAGGAAAATTCAAACTCCAGCGACTTCTAACAGTATGTAGTAAACGTAGCTTAAACGTCTTGACATAGGTTTAACATTTTAAGTTTTATCAATGGTCCTTTATTTTCCTGGTTGGAAACACAGTATTACTGCTACCACTCTTGTACACGTGAATATACATGGTGACTGTAACAAAGAAATGCTGCTAAAGGAGCACTGACTAGTAAACTCTTGGGTGCTGGTTTGGGGTTTTTTACATCAGTTTAGACACACCAGAACTAAAGTCCAGCTGACTTTTCAATAAGGATTAAGCTTTCAAACACCAACCTCAGTCCTGAAAAGTAAACCTAGATTCTAAAATTTTACTTACAAGTGTCAACACGAGGCACTTCATCTGAAGGCAGCAAAGGTTCTCCCCTTAATTCTCTAGTTGCAGAGATCTCCTTCCCTACTTACCATCTCAACCTCTGCGCACAGTCGGCAGGTACAAACGTTAGGATTGGAGGACTATTCACCCCCAGTACAGAACCAAATTACCTGAGCTGGGGGAGCTAAACTCCATCTACCAGAGCAGTCCCCAAATGGAACCAAATTTCTACAGTGAGTAGGGCCCTATGAGATCAACCAAATTAAGGAACAATGTGAAAATAATAAAAACAGTCGCCTTGGTAGCCTTGTATGTCTGCTTCAAAACTGACAATGAACCCACAGCTGCGTCCCTGCTTCCGTGCTCATCATGGATTCTGTTGAGGAGCTGCTGTCCAACAGAATAACCAGAAACACAAAACACCTGACCATGGATGGTAACTCCAGCTCCCCCAAATGTTAGTTATTTGCTAATAACTGACATTACATAGCAGGTGTGAGCTTCACACTACTCTTATGTTTATAATAAGGTGACTTGATAGTCTTCCATCTGTTGCTCTAGATAGACACACTGAAGACAATTTCTAGACTGTTTTGACAGGGTAACACATTGTATCCACTTTATATTACTTCACAGGATTACACAAAGTACACTCTTCTGGGAAATTAAGTTGGATTTATTTTATATATTAACTTAAACAATTTACAACCTTGTTTTATAAGTGCTTTTACACATATACTAGTACTCCTCTGCATGAAAACATGAAAAAATCTCCACAAGTTCCCCAGTAAAAAATCCATGATACAAAGGTTCTGGTTGTCTCAGTCTTGAAATCTTCACTACAAAGTCCCAGAGCCTTTAAAAAAAAAACACTTTTCCTGTTTTTATGGTTCATCCAAAACTTTTGTGGTACTATGAAAAAAAAACAATCTAGAGAACACAATGTTAGATTTCTATTTTTACTAATGTAGTTTTTGCTTCATGTACAACCTCAGGTTAGATAAGGAATCCTACATTTCAGTAACCAGACAGTTGTCACATACTCCATAATCTTCACTGAAGTAATCTGAACTTTGTTGTCCCATTTTACTCACAACAGGATCTCATAACCATTGGATTTCCATTTTGTCACTGAGATTGTCAGTGCTGTGACACGGAATAACAAACAGCACAAGTAATTCTGAATACTTCACTTAAGTTCTGGTCTTTAAAATTGAAAAAAGGTTAAATATAGGCTTTAAAGCATCCTTTTATCAGCATTTCTATGGCAATCATCTACTAGCCTGACTTTGTGAAATATCAGGATTTCTCCCACATTTGAGCAAAACTTGGCCACTACTTGAGGCTCTGACTTCAAGAGGTTATGTCCCATTATCTTACCAATTCTAGAACTAAAAAGAGATAATAGTCTTTTTCTCATTTATTTTATCACTTAGAACCAGCTCTGTAATTCTGTATATGAATTTTAGCACACGTAATTAAATGTTTATAGATCAACTCTCTTGTATAAAGAAGAAATGGCTTAGCATTATCTTGATTTGTGCCTCTGGACTCTCAGTTCCCAAAATAGCATATTCCTACGTAGAATTTCTGTTGGGAATATGCACAAACCTATGCCAGCTTCCAAAAACATGCTTGAGAACTGGGATAAGAGGGAGTTTGCCCAGTCCATGACATGATTGTTCTAACAATTCAATTGTTCAGTTTCCGTGCCAAGAAGTGTTTCCTGAACCTGTTTAATTTACTAGCAGAGATGTAACTCCTTCTCTCTGGTTGATTGTCTGACTATAAAAGCATCTAATAAGTTCCCCTCAGAACCTGAAATGTGCCTTTAAAGAAAGCCTACCCCAGTATTGATGACTGCAGATGAAGCACTTTCCTTAGAGGCATTTAGATCCAGGAATCAACTTGGTAGTGCCTTTTCTTGCATTCCTCCCCTGAGAGTTTCTGCTTTCTTCATTGCTCCAATCCCACTTTTACATCGTATTCCACTCATAAAGTTTGCTGATTATCTTTCTAAGAGCAATCTGTGACTTCAGTGATAGAAACACAACCACACATTGTAACAGAAGAACTTACATATATATCAGTAATGGAGGTCAACATCAAATTCAGCTGACGACTTTTAATTTCTTTAATAGACTATATAGAAAAAAAAATGAGAAGGCTCACAAGTTAAAATACAAAGGGAGAAATATTTTTAATTGTTAGCTTAACATTATATAACATTTCCCTACAAATGGGTACAAAACAGCTGCTAAAGTACAGGAATTCCTCCCTGCCAGTCTGGCACTTCTATTTCTAGTGGTCTGCAAGACTCAGCGTGTGCAATTCGTGAGCATGACTGTGCCTGAGGTGTGACTGTGCCGTGAGGGAGAAGGTGGCTCTTGTAACAAAGTTCTTGCAAATTCAAGGATTTTTTTTTCTCTTTTCACTTGATAAAGTATTCTTTAGAGGAAAAAAAAAATCTATGCGTGATTTCTTCTAATTTCCTTTGTCTATTTTTGTGAACTTTCTCAGTGTTTAATTGACTTTATTGGGAGAGTCAAATTTAAAAACTACAAACAAACAAAAACACAACAGGAAAGGGTCAAACTTTAAGCTAGGTAGAAATAAATCATAATTCAGGGGGGTTGTTTCCAACTAGTTCTGGTTATGGATTAAATATACCATAGCAACTTTAATTCCCCCATAATTTTTCTGCCCATTTAGACATATTCTTGGGAAGAAAATTTACTTGAATTAGCTGAAAAATTACACACCTGAAAACACAGAAAGAAAAATGAAGCCGATAAATAATTGTTACTCTATCCTTCACTCATCTTTAAGGGTGAAGAAACATGTATGCTTCTGTCAATACATTGGTATGGAGTATTCTTTTGGCAGATGTGAAAAAAAAGCGGAAGAAAACCATCATCTATGCTGAAGCAATACAGAAATGATGAGAAGCAGATTTAGAACTCCCAGAAAAAGCCAGGCAATAGAAACAAATAGAAGTACTGGTAAAATTATTTTGTTAAATTATAAGCTAGAGGAAGAAATAGCAATGCAAAATTTCCCTACATTTATTCAGCCACAGGGAAGGTTAAAGAAAAGCAATGGAAAACCTCACAAATATAGTTTATTTCCAATTTTCGCTCCTTCAGGATGTCAGACACCCATATACAAATGAACTATTGACTCTAAACAAAAAGATGTTTCATGTTGGGTAAGGCAGTATTTTGCCATGCACTACTGAATTTATTCTGAAATCTTCAGGGCAATCAGAAAGCAAATATGTATAGCACAAGAGAGACAGGCAAACCATATGTTACAGCAGCAGCCGCTGTGAAGGGAAGGATAAATGCATTAATCACTTGAGTACAGCTCAGTTTAAAAGATTTTTATAAACCATGAAAGATCAGACTACAATACAGAGCATGATTTCTTGATCCCTGAGCAGACTGTGCTGCTACTGCTGTGTGAGAGCTGTATATGACCATCTTTAATATGAATCAAGAGCCAGACAGACCTTGGGATAAAACAGGAGGCAGAGGTAACAGCAGCAGTATTTTAAATACCATTTCTCTGCATCTTATTTACACTTACTTAAATTTTTCTAGTCCTCGTTTAAATGTACTTCCAATTTTCAAAGATATATTTTAAATTCCTGCATTATTTTTTTTAAATACCTTGACTGGGCAGCCATGAAGTGGAGTATATTTGAAAATTAGTAGAAATATTTTGCAGCTACAGCAATTGGTCTAAGAAAACATATTACCTCTCTGCACAAACCTTATCTCACTGGAAATATTTTGCCTGTTTCTTTCATGCAGTTAATTGGATTCATGGTTTTGGTGCTAAGGTTCAGCTGCAATTTGAGGATCCTAAACGTTTTCCTGGCCTGAGCTTGACAGACAGAAGGGTTAATTTAGACATAAAAGGTAATCTGAGCAAAATCACTTTGTGGTATTTAATGAGAAGAAAAGATGGGAACATGGGAGAAAAACTAGAGAAAACAAAGTATTTTGTAAGTTGACAGTTATTTAATTTATAATAGTTTACAATGATATTAATTGAGTGAAATAGCACTGTTACTTCTGCGGTGTCATTACAGAGCTGAGATTATGGTGATTCACAACGTATTATAAGGAACACAAGTGAAGAAAGAAGATCAGGCTTACGAAGGATTTGGTTTGCTATAGCAGCAGGTACTCGGGAGCGTAAGGTGAGTTCAGGTTGTGAGCACATAAAGCCCCGGATCTCCAAGACCTCTAATACTGCCTGTCGAGCACACCCAGTACTGAACTTTCCTGTCATACTTGCTAACACAAAAGGTTGGTAGGCAAGGAAAAATGCCTGGCAAAAATATTCTGGTTAAACTCTTCCTTGCAGGGCTCCTACCTGCATTCAGTTTTCATGAGCTCTCTGTAAAGCAGATTAGGGTGCCCAAAGGCTCTGGATCTTGGTTTCAGGCCCTTCTCAGACTCTGGTTGCACTATAGCACAGGTTTTCTTTTTCTTGTCAGGCTACTTTCTTTGCTTCTTAAGAAGCTGCAGGTTGCTGACTTTTTATAGTCCTCTTCTTCCTCCCAATTTGTTTGATAAAGACATTGCAGCAGCAAAAGCAGCTGTGGAACTGAAGGATGGCATTTGACAGGTAGCTCCTGGAGAGATGAAGCCAGCAGGGGTATAAAAGCCCAAAAGCCTTTGAAATAAGAGTCATGTTCTTAAATATTGGGAAGTGATTCTCTTAAGATAACACTTGCAATCAGCACCCAGCATGTGCAGCAGCCACGTTCTAGAAGATAAAATTGGCTGCCTCGGAGAGTTCAGCATAAAGCAGACGGTTGGGGTACTGCAGTTCTCCTACACTAAGTTATTAAAAGACAAATCCTGTATGCTACTGAAGCTCAAACTGAGGTGTTCCAAAATCATGCAGTTCTGATATAGAACAGAAAATATTTAAGATCTGCATATTGCCATTTGAAATTTAAGCTGTGGTCAACAAACCCACCCATATAATCAGCATGGATCTTAGAGATGCTTTTGGCAAATCAGCTTGGAATATAGAACGCTTTCAGAGGTGTAGAAATGACTAAGACACATACAAGTAGAGGAAAAAAACTAAGATATGAATAAGAGAGGTGGGGGAAAGATCAGAATAAAGTACTGCAATCATTAGAATTTTTATTTGTGGAAGAAAAAAACTCCATCTTGCAATGGAGTTATGGCCATGGTTATGGAGTAGATACTGGAAGAAAAGTGAAAGCTACCGAGTTATTGATGAAGGAACTTTTATTAGGCCAGGTCCAGCAATGGTCAGCATTTCAAGTAGAGCGATGATGATGCCTATACCAATCACTTCTGGTAGTCAGGTTTTGATGGAATTTAGGATACAGCATTGTCCCTGAGACTGCTATTTTGTTCTTATAGCAGAACTAGCCTAGGACTATTCTAGCACTATCAGTGCTATTTTTTATTGCAGAAACATAAACTGAAGATTCATTCATTTAAAAACTGAATCTCTCAATGTTTTATTCCCTCTTTTCATAAGACATGGTCTTTTCATGGTCTGATTTTGAAAGGAAGCTTTCAAAAAAAACCCATAAATTCTTTGAAACATTATTTTCATTTTTATATGCTGTTCCCTCTGCTGCTCTCCTGATAAAATCGTATTTTATAGGAACACAGTAAGGATACTTCTGAGCTATTTTTATATTTCCCAAGTTATTTATTTGCAGTTTCAACTTGTTTGTTAGTCATAATTTGAGTAAGCATATAGCTAAATTATTGTTTCTATTAAACATATCTCTAGGAAAAAAGGGAACAATTCTTATCTTTAAAGTGCTGACATACAGTTAACAGGATAAATTTAAGGTAGATCAAGTAGCATTTTTACATCTAAAATAAATGCTTGGATGATTCTAGCTTAAAAGTCAGTTTGTGTCAAATTAAAGACTCATCAAAGACTACAGAGCATCTATATGTTACATACAATAATAGACATTTGGCTTTCCCATTGGAGGAAAAAAAATCTATTTATTGATACGCTTCAGTTATATTTTAGGAAGTATTACCATTCCGGTCACTCAGTTGTTTCCAGACATCCTTTGGACGATCTGTTGTTATTCAGAAGTGGTGTGTCCTAAGAACAGTAGAGTGCAACTATGTTTTTTCTTAATTATTTTGTGATAAGCACTAGAAGCCAGAATTTATCAACTCCAAGAATAAAAATGGCCTCTTGTAACAGGGGCCCTCCTGCCAAGGGATGACATCCATGGGTCCCACAGCTAATGTCACATGCAGCCGGTTGGTTGTTTAGTTTGTAAATACAAACACTGCATAAATCAGGAACATTTTCAAACTAAACAGGGATAAAGCATGACAGATGGGTGTAGAACACAGATGGAAGGAGGGAATAGAAAGTCTTCATTGCCATATCATACTTATTAGGAAGACAAAAATAGCTGTGTTTCTGAAGCACCTATAGAATATATTTTGAGCTTGGAACTCTCATAAATCAGTTCCTCATAAATTGTTCAGCAGCTTCAGCCCTTTAGGCAGTCAACAGTCCTACTGCCCCTATTTTTCTCTCTTTTTTTTAGATTTGGCACCCATGACAAAAAGTTTTAATTGTCACAGACATCATCTTTGCATTCACCAAACCAAGAGTTAATGGTATAAGCATTTTATGACCTCCATGACCTTTCAAGTGGCCTTAAAATTTAGTTTAATCACATGGTGGTGTTATTTGGCTTATTCAAACTTCACAGTTATACAAAGGTCATTCAGAAAGATCTCAAGTGTTCTATGTTGTTATTTCCTTGGCACAAGAGAAGAAAACACAGTAACTCCTTTTTTACAGGGAAGATAGGGAAGTAAAAAAACACACACAGGCAAAAGGTTCCTTCTCTCTATTATCTCTCTCTCTATATATATATATCTATATCTATATACAGAAAGGGAGAAATCATACAGAAAACAACCCCTTCTATACTGCAGCTGTCAGGGGTGATGTGTATACAGCAAGGCCTAGGCAAGGAATCCCTTTCAGAGGTGCGTTTAAGCAAAGCTTTAGGCCTTCAATTTGCAAATTATTTAAATCATTTATGAAGTATTATATATCATACACATGAAGAACCATGTAGCTTTTCTAATACTATTATTTTCAGTATTTTGCTTCTCCTTGAGACTGAGCAAAAGGATTAATTTACCTTGGAAAAAAAATAAACTACAATTTTTCAAAAGTCACATTGCATAACACCATGTAGCCATAGAGATGAGATGAAACCGCATTTTACTGTGTTATGGGAAACAAGAGCAGTGTACATGCTATGAAGGGAAAATGCCACTTAGAGCTTAATCTATGATTCAAATAATCATATTTGAAGAAAAACCTTATCAAAGTGTTTATTAATACTGGTCTTTTTTGCAAATGGAAAAGTGAAGCAGGGAGGGAAGAGGTTACACCCCAATTATCCAGGAATAGCAGTCAATGTGTTTGAGCTCCTGGCCATAGGGCAATTTCACAGGCTATCTTTGGAAATTCCATTTGGGCATTTCTGGCAGGATAGTAGTAGCACACAGTCTACCTAGCTTTGTAATTTAACTTCCAAAATATAAGTCAAAAAGCACTTACAAACATAAAATTTGCTGAGAATAATCATTCAAAATTTCAGGGAAATATTTGTAATCACTGTTAGAAACATAGATGGTCATTACTGTGTCAGTGTGCAACCTCTCTACTTGCAGCTTTCCAGATAAAGATTCCTTTTCTGAAACGTTCATTGGTCTGGCAATAATCCTTTTAAGCCCAAGTTATTTTCAACTTAGTGTACATAAAAGTGACAGAATTCACCTCATTCTTATGATTGTGATCCAATAATGTGTGCTTCTGAATCACCCATGTTGTGAAAGCATACTCAATTAAAAAACCTAGGTATGACACAACACTACAGAACTCTCTTTCAGAAACTGGTAACTTTTTATAACCTGTAAAGATTCGTGCAAGTATGAAGCAATTACTTGTAGATACTGGAATAATGGCTGGCAGATTTCATTTGTTCCAGAATATAACACAGCACTCAGCTATATCCAATACAATACAGCACTATCAGATGTGCACTTGCATTACAGCAGGACAGAAAAGCAGCTGCAGAAGGAGCTCCAGCCTGACCTGAGCTCCAGTGAGCAATGTGACAGTTCCATGTCACACTTGCCATCACCACATTCAGGCTCATCCTGTAGGAGCCAGATAAGTGGTTTTTCTTTGAAGCACAGAACATTTCTGAAAGCCATGGCACAACAGTTTTCTCTCCTTTTCTTAATAAAGCTCTTTTGCCTATTCAAAAAGAATATCCTGAATTACTGGTGTCCCAATCTGTTTCTATTCAAGCTTATCTAACTCAACAGCATGAAGCTTTCATAACAAACAGAAAAGAAATACAGTAAATACTTATATTTTTGGGTAAGTATAGTTATAAGAACTCCATATATATATATATATTTAATAAATGTATGTATGTATACACACACCCCCACATATATAAAGCTTTCATTGTAAAAACAAAACAGTTGGCAAAGCTTACTCATGAAGTGGGATTGACTCATAAACCATTCAAGAGATCCAGGCTGATTTCCCAATTTTCTGCAAAACAATTATTGCCAGATATAATTAACATTCTCTTCAAAGATGATAAGGACTACAACTAAATTAATTTACATGCTCAGAAATTCTAAAGCACTAATGAAAATTATAATACTCAGCAAGTAGCATTTGTTGAGATTTATTAAAATTATTTTGATATATATCCAAGTTCAACCCCAACTTGGTTTAAGAAGCAAGTTACAGTTAAAGAGCTTTGCTTAGAAAACTTGACAAAATGGGACACTCATACAAAAGATGATGGAAAGCATTACATTACCATAGGTCATTCTTTTCTTTTTTGTTAAATCTCCATTATGCTGCATTTTCTGTTTCAGCTATGCTCAAGGTTTGGATACCCAAGGTTAAAAATAAGGCATAAGTATTAAAGCAAAATATTTCCAATTCTAGAAGTCTTTTTTATTGTTAAATTTAACAGGGGGCGATTCTGTGTAGTTGATGATTTTAACCAAATCAATTTCTGCAATTACTTCCTTTACTCAGAGCTGAATCTGCAACTACTGCTTTGGTTATCTTTTTTTATGCATGATTTAGCCAGGCAAAGATCTACAAAGTACTGCACAAAATAGGAAAGAAATCCAAGGAATATCTGGAAATAGAACTGTTAGGACACACTTTATAAATCTACAGAAATCTATGAAGTTTCACCTACTGCCAACTGTAATTACAACAGTCAAATTGTGAAGGAGGGAGGGCAAAACCATAATAAAACTTTCCATTTGGGAGCATTTATGACACTGTACTAATTGAGTTCACCATCACCTATAACCTATAATGTTAACAGTATCTTTGGAAAATGCACATAAAATTCTGCTTTCCCAACAGAATTTGTCACGCAGTTACTGAGACTACCAAAATGGCAAGGAAAAGGACAATTTATTTTTTATTATTTTTTTTATTTAGGTTAAGTACTCCAGCAACAACCATAAAGAAGTGAATGATCAACCAAACAAGAAAAACCCACGGAACCAAACAGATAATTGTGCTAATTATAAATATAACTTTTTCCTTCATATTCTTCTTACTCCAGATAATGCAGAAGGTGATATTTGCAACAATTTATCACTCCTTCCTCCAAACGTAAGTATGAATCCAATTAAATGTACAGGTCAAAGGTGAAGGAAAATGTGCTGAAATGTTGGGAAGAAACAAATACTGATAAAGGGAAAGACAAGAAATATGGAAATGCCTACGAAAATGACAGATTACAATGTAAAAAGAAAAGGAGAGATGAGGAAATTTGGTAGAAAATCCTACTATTTATCCTTCAGCATAAATACCTTCATATTCAGTCGGCTGATACTCAAGATTTTTGCTAATCAGAAAATTGGAGTAGCAAAAATACAAAAGCATCTGAAAATGGCCCTAGAGATGTCTGCTTGCTTGTTTTTGCCTGTGGCCCACGCATGTGCTTCCCCACCCTTATCAGACAAATATGCATTGATTGGTAGATTGGTCATCTCAACAAAACTTCTAAATACACAAAATAATTCCATATTGCCTAAACATCACAATGGTATATTAATTTTTTTCCGAAGTCACGTTACAATATAGTGTAATATTTGTATTTACCATGCCCTCGCTGACTATTTTAACATGTGCAGCACTTCTATAGTTGCCCCCCAATCAGAAATAATTTGAAAAAGTATGCAAAACGTTCAGTTTTGAAGAAAAATAACTTTTGTACATATTGTAAGGGCTTCATTTGTTTTCTGCACAAAAAAAAAGCCCCTTCATACCTGCCCTCACTTCCCAAGTTGAGAGAGCTGTGCAATTCAGCGCTGAGTCCACTCTACAATCCCAGCAAAATTTGGTCTTAAAAACTGACCACAAGAAGCCCCAGGAGCTCAGAACATACCTTTCCCTTTTCAGATATGATCCATTACAACGGGAACACGAGGTTTTGCTTTCCCTCAGGGGTTCCTCTGAACAGTCCCTTTGCCCAAGTTCTAGCAATCAGAATGGTTCGGCCTGAATAAGTTAAATCTTATCCCAAGACAAACAATATAACAGAAAGTGATGGAAATATAATTACTAGCATTCATTTGCCAAAGCTATCATTTTCTTTTTTATTTCTGCAGCTGCTTTCGCTTGATTGTTTCAGTGCTTTCTCCTAGGATATCCTCTGCATAATGATTTGTCCAAGCTCTGATGAACATTTCTTATTTAATGGATATAGTTGTTTTTATCTTATGAGTTTTTCATTTATGGCCATTTTCTTTTTAAGGTAAATGGCACTTTAAAAGTGTATGTATACAGAAGCAGAATAAAGAAGGGAGGGAAGGTATCTGCATAACACCTGATCAAGTGCTTGCTCAGAAAAATTCAGTGGCTTGACTAATTTTTTGTATGCAGAGGACATAACTTCCTCCCTCTTTTCACCACTACTTTGGTCTCTTAAGGATGACATTTCAAATTTTTAAACTATGATATCATTTTACTTTATTAGTATTTGATTTACTATGGTTTTTCCGGGTTGTATGAAAATCATTAATATTTGATAACAATTACAAACAAACATCATTACTAGTTCAATTATTTGGTTATTTTCTGCTGTTATTGCTATGGTTTTTGTTGTTCTTCACTTAGCTTTCATTGGTGTGTGTTCCGATCCCTACTGATTGAATTCTTCTGAGGACAGTTTCTTCAGTCCTCATAATGGACATTTATTTTATACCTGTTGTGAGATATTAATTTTATAAAATTAAATGCTTCTGCTATGTAGTAAAATCTTGGCAGTTCACGTGGGCCAGTTACTATGCATGAAGATGAAGAACTCACCAGTGCCAATTTGATGTCTCTATCCAAAAGAAGGCTCCTTCAAGAAAAGTAATAAAAGATTTGACAGCCTATTGGAATTTTATGAAGGGGAAAAATGGGAGACAGAAAAAAAAAATCAGGCTTATTAACCTGGAGCAAAAACTCTGAGCTGTCAAAGGCTAATCCTGAGACTCTTGCCATGTCTTAATTAAATACAACACAGGCTGATAAAATGCAGAGAACCGACCTAAACTCCCTGCTGTACAGTGAATTTCTGCCTAGACATCAAAGACTATTTTGAATTCTCTGCAGCTTGCAAATTGTACTGAGCAGTTGTCAGATTTCTGCATAATGCATTTCAGTCAAGACTGCAGAAAAGACTCATTTGTAAGTATTTTGCAGGAGATGCTTTCCTGACAAAAATGAAATGTTAAGTGGCAATCCTTGCTTTTATAGTGTTTAATTATAAACTATAACAAAATATATTTTTAGAGGGAAAAAAAGATTTAACATCATTCCAAAGGAGCACTGATCCATCCCCAATTAATAAGCTGATTATTTGTAATTTAATTTTTTTTTTAAATCCAAAGTTGACACTACATATTAGCATTATATAAATAGCATTCTAATCTCATTACCAGAAAATACTGCTATTTTGACACAAAATTTATTCTTTTCCACCATTTATTGAGAAATGTATTTGCAAGGAATATGACAGCTTCATGTTTTGACAGTCACTCTGTATTACAGTAAAGGACCATGAGGTTTTCTTTGCTAGTAAGAATATAGAAAGAAAACTTGGTAAAAATCTGCAGCACCTCAGAAGTTCTACTTCTACACTTCGTACCACTTCTATTGTTACTCTACATAGAAATCCTTTTTAATCACATAAACATTGAAATAATTTCTGTGATGGATTTGAGATTATTTTCTTCGGTAAAGATTTCCACGTGAAGAAACAGGACGGGAATTGACTGTGAGGAGAACTATGGCTACGTGCAAGTTGAGAGTGCTGTGCACAAACAGATATTCAGCAACTCCACCTGTCCTTTTGACACAGGCTCCATTCAAAAAGTGAGCAGCCTTTTTGCAAGGATCCAGTTATGTAATCGCTGCATAATTCCTACAAGCGATGGTGAGTGCAAAGGTTACCATTCACAGGTGTGCATGAGATACCCAAATACAAAAAATACTTCACAAATGCTTATGGCAAATGCTATGAAGCCCAAGCAGCCACCTGAAGGGTTTATCTCAAGTGGAAATTAAGATCTATTGTTCTGATACAATACAGCTCCACTGGAGCAACAGCCATTTTTGCCACATTTTGATCTGACTGCAGCCCAATCAAACCCACGGACTTGAAGGTTATGAAAGGAAAAGACTGCTGCAGGTTTCAATTTACATAAATTCGCGTTACGTACTCCCAAGTTTCTCTTCCCAGTTTCATGTCGTTCAGTAACACATCTGCAGTAAGAACGTATTTTCTTTACATTCCTTACGTGCTTCTTGGTGGTCTAAACTGTGCATATTTCAGAATATAAAAGTATTAATCCTCCACAGAACAGGTTATGCAAACACAATGCCCATGTACACAATCTCAAGCATAACTATCATTTAAATCCATCTGTATGAAGGGAGGAAATGTGCAAAACCCCACACTGAGAACAAAATGTATATATGGCCTGCACATTTCTTGACCACAAAGACAATTTTCAGAAACTGAATTCCTCTGCTACAGAGGATTATGGTTTAGAAATATTCCAATGTTTAAAAACTTCTCAGTATGTAGTAGTCTATGATATCAGATATTAAGTCTAATTTATGGACATCACGTAAGCCCCTGTTTGGAATTATAGTTTAGAATCAGAATATGCAGTCCTGTATCAACTGGAGTATCGAAAAAGCAAATTATTTTCTTTAAAGAAAGATTTTTATTTTAACACTCAGTTTATTTGGCACACAGATCACACGTTCATTCCATTAATCATCAAATGTGTGCTGGCTAAAGATTAACACCATCTCATGCTGGCATTTGATTGCATTCAGTTGATAGTTACTCTTCATCGTGTTGCTTTTGCAGGAAGCAATCAAGGAAACAAGTCTAAAAACTTCCATTTGCATTACCTAAAATGTATTGCAAGCAAGGCCAAAACCGTTTAGGTTTCTCATTTAACTCCAGAAGCCCTGAAAGCTACCTAAGAATTTGAAACCTTAAGGACATTCCTGATTTACTTTACTGCAATGGCTGGGTGTACCAGAGAAACTACATACAAGTATGAAGGGGAAGAATAATGATTTCTGCCCATCACTGTAGGGTATAAGGATACACTTTTATAGAAAGTCACATTACTCTGAAAAGGTTTGGGAATCCCTTCCTCCAAAAGTAAGTTAAAAACCAGAAATTAATGGACTCAAAACACACTAGCAGTTTATTCAACTATTTAAAAACCACTTGCCCATGCAGCAACAATGCCGAATACAAATTTGGCTACATTCCATATACAAGCCCCAAAGAAATGTATTCTTGGGGGACCCTCTCAGCTGCATTTGTATTGTAAATACATTTGCAAACTGAATTCCAGGCCAAACCCCCATTGTTCCAGCTTCCACAAGGCATCGCTGACAGTGTTGAATTTAATCATTGTGCCAATCCATTTATGCACCTAAAAAACAAACACAACCATTCTAAAGTGGGGTTCTCATGAGCGTGTAAGTGATTGAAAAATCAGTGTGACTTGTTCTCTTAAGGCAATTAAGACCAGATATTAATGGTATTTATGTGTCTGAGATCAAGGCAGACACCTGATGGGGCTTTCATAACACCTACCCCCCACTGAAATCTCCTCCTCTTCCCTTGCTCATGTGGGCTATTAAAAAGTTTAATTAATGAGTGATTGAAGTGCTTGTATAGTGTTTCATGATCCCCAGGAGAGATGCATGAACCCTGAAAGCATTTTTATTCGGTCCTCTAGAATGATAAATCAAGGACTTAGGAATGCTGGTGATTATTAGGAAATGAAATAGAGCCTGGCAATGCTTTTCGTGCAAGCGCTGCAACAGTCCTTGCATTATAGAAACAAGTATTACCTCCTCTATTTTCCTTTCTAAAGGCATAAGCACTGTAAATAACATTTTTGGGCAAGCAGTAAAGGAAACAGTCTTTAGATTTCTTCAGATATTTCATTTCAACTCCTACGCTGCCCATTATGTCGGATTCAAATATCCACATGAAATTCTGCAAAGAATCAGTACAGAAAACTATTAAAGGTAATTATAATATGGAATCATGACAAGTTAGAATATAGTCCATGCAATCAGACTTAATGTCATGAATAGATTTATTATCCATAGTTTGGAATGCATGGCTAAAGCATCCAGTCCAAAACACCAAAATGCCTAATGATAATATGTAGATTCTGCAGCCACATATTAAAAAAAACATATGTCAGTTGGAGGCAATAATTTCATGTCTTGTGAAAAGATACAGGGAAGACAAAACCACAGCTTAAGGCTGGAGTTTTACTACCTGATGCAACCTATGATAAAAGTCTTTAAATAACATAGTTGTCTTGAAGTTGAAAGGTTCCAATGATTTAAAATAGTAACAAATACTGAAGGGCGAAAAAAACCAAAGTATTTTTTTCAATGTATATCAGAACAGGATTTATCTTCAAAGACTCCTTTGTTGGTTTTCAGAAAACATTTTAAATTACAGCATGTAGGTAAGATTTCAATGCCCATTTAAGAAAATGTGTCAGCTTATTGGCTGCCTTAAAATTTGTACTGTCTGCATTAGTGCACAATGTCCCCTCAGTGCCAGACAGGTAAGTGGCCTGCTGAGCGACAGAGTAATTCTCCTTTCCATCTCTGATAAAAAAATATTTTGATACAGTCCTTCTCCAATATGTAAACATTCCATAGGGACTCCTCGTGAAATTGCAGCTCTGTTAAGGGACTTTGGATATTTTTAGAATTCTGCCTCTTAATGCGGGAATGACACATGACATTTCCAAGGCAGTTTGAAAGCAGAAAAGAAGTTATCTGTCCTTCATGATAATATAAAGCCAAGTGTGCATTAATGGAATCAATATTTCTTTTTACTGTGTAGGAAGTCCTTTCATATAAGTTACAATTTTATTTGCCCAAATAATTTTACTTTATGTAGTATTTTATCAAATGCTTGAAAGACTTGCCAGTGTTGAAAGATCCAGTTCCATATATGTAGGACAACTCCTGTAGATAGTCTTGACTTGTCTACAAAGAACACAATATTGATTTTTTTCCCAAGTTCTAAAACCACCAATCAACTACTATCAGCTTTTTGAGAGAACATATCACTTGCTTAGCAAAACACTGATAACTTACAAAATATTAAAATAGAAATAAATCTAAATGGACTATGAAACTTGTTTTATAGTCATTATGATTTTCCCTATTACAAAGTTTTGAAAAGATGCTTGAAATTATATTGCCACCTGCTGTTTCTGACAAAAAGCAGGAGCCAGGTCTGGTTGGATACATTATTTAAAATTCTGCAAGTATAATGGAAATCTATTCATTTAGGTAATGCATTGTGAAGCAGGGGATGAAATCTCACTGCTCCTATCACCCATCTTGTATGTTCTGTGCTTCACAGAATTTATATGCAGTGCACTGTTGAGAAAAATGACAGGCTATCTTTTCTTTTCTTACCTTGTTCTAGTCCCTAAATGAAAGTTTCAAAGACTTTTTAGCTGATGTATAGATAAATACCAAACAATAAGCTGCAAAGAAATATTTGGGGGAAAAAAGTCATAATTTTGTCTGATGAGTGATAATTTTATAGAAATACAAGCAAGGCAGTTCAGAGATTTTTGTGCACACAATAAACTCCACCTCATTGTCTATTTCTCTATTATTGCTCAGTTTCCTGTGCAACCTCACAAGGGCAGCACTTCTCTTACTGTCAGCTGGAGAACACACCAGAGGATCTGCCCCTTTATCTATGGTACCTTTGGCCAGACAAAATTAACCACATCCAGAAGCAACACCATTCCAGATAGATCTTGAGGTCTTAACCTCCTTTGAAATAATAGAATTCAGCCGCCATTTGGCCTTAGGCGTACGCCTAAATGCCATCTTGAATAGTAAAGTAATTCAACGGGCTCTGAAGCATTTTATTGAATCTGACTATATTAACACAACCAAATCCTCCTTTGCAAAGCGTAGATTCACTTAATTTGCAGGTTTGCGGGCCCCACTATTCCAGAAGCTGTACCCACACAACAGCGGGGCTCAATCTACAGCTCCTTAAACGCCTCTCGAGCAGCACAAGGAGCCCAGGAACACGCACCAGCACCTGGAGCGCGGTCTGGGAAACCACAGAGCCAGTGGCGATGGCCAAGGGCCGGATCGCCCAACGCAGCAGCAGCAGCAGAAACCACCCCGGCAGCGCAGCACGGCGGGGCCCGCAGAGCCCGCACGGGCACACGGCTGCCAGGAGGGACGGCACGGGTCCTGCCGGGACACGGCAGGGGAGCTCCCCGCCCTCCGCTCCCGCCCAGCCCCGGCCCCGGGCAGTGTCCCGGCTCTTCCCCGCTCGGCTCATCGCCGCTCTCTCCCCGCCGGGCGGGATTTCGCGGCCGCCGCTGCCCCCGCAGTGCCGGGACACCCGGGACCGCCGTTCCGTCGCCCATCTCCAGCCTCTGGCCCCTCTCCTACCTTGTCCGCTTTGCCCAAACCACACCAGAAAACACACAATTAAATAAATAAAAATGCGAGCGAGCAGCTGCCGCCCTCCCACGCAGCGCGGCCGCTCCGCAAGGTGCGGCCGGCTCAGACCCTCCCCACACCCATCTTCTCTCCCCCCACGCCGGCCCCTCGTTTTCCTCCGTCCTTCCCAGCTGCTCGAAGCCGGGGATAATCGCCTGGCAATTGCTCCGCACCCTCGGCGGGGCTGCGAGACCCCCTCCCCCGGGATGGAGGGGTGCGGGACTCCGTCCCCAGCGCTCCCAGCCCAAGGGGATGTGCGGGACTCCATCGGGACCCCATCCCCAGCGCTCCCGGTCCAGCGGGATGTGCGGGACTCCATCGGGACNGAATGACACATGACATTTCCAAGGCAGTTTGAAAGCAGAAAAGAAGTTATCTGTCCTTCATGATAATATAAAGCCAAGTGTGCATTAATGGAATCAATATTTCTTTTTACTGTGTAGGAAGTCCTTTCATATAAGTTACAATTTTATTTGCCCAAATAATTTTACTTTATGTAGTATTTTATCAAATGCTTGAAAGACTTGCCAGTGTTGAAAGATCCAGTTCCATATATGTAGGACAACTCCTGTAGATAGTCTTGACTTGTCTACAAAGAACACAATATTGATTTTTTTCCCAAGTTCTAAAACCACCAATCAACTACTATCAGCTTTTTGAGAGAACATATCACTTGCTTAGCAAAACACTGATAACTTACAAAATATTAAAATAGAAATAAATCTAAATGGACTATGAAACTTGTTTTATAGTCATTATGATTTTCCCTATTACAAAGTTTTGAAAAGATGCTTGAAATTATATTGCCACCTGCTGTTTCTGACAAAAAGCAGGAGCCAGGTCTGGTTGGATACATTATTTAAAATTCTGCAAGTATAATGGAAATCTATTCATTTAGGTAATGCATTGTGAAGCAGGGGATGAAATCTCACTGCTCCTATCACCCATCTTGTATGTTCTGTGCTTCACAGAATTTATATGCAGTGCACTGTTGAGAAAAATGACAGGCTATCTTTTCTTTTCTTACCTTGTTCTAGTCCCTAAATGAAAGTTTCAAAGACTTTTTAGCTGATGTATAGATAAATACCAAACAATAAGCTGCAAAGAAATATTTGGGGGAAAAAAGTCATAATTTTGTCTGATGAGTGATAATTTTATAGAAATACAAGCAAGGCAGTTCAGAGATTTTTGTGCACACAATAAACTCCACCTCATTGTCTATTTCTCTATTATTGCTCAGTTTCCTGTGCAACCTCACAAGGGCAGCACTTCTCTTACTGTCAGCTGGAGAACACACCAGAGGATCTGCCCCTTTATCTATGGTACCTTTGGCCAGACAAAATTAACCACATCCAGAAGCAACACCATTCCAGATAGATCTTGAGGTCTTAACCTCCTTTGAAATAATAGAATTCAGCCGCCATTTGGCCTTAGGCGTACGCCTAAATGCCATCTTGAATAGTAAAGTAATTCAACGGGCTCTGAAGCATTTTATTGAATCTGACTATATTAACACAACCAAATCCTCCTTTGCAAAGCGTAGATTCACTTAATTTGCAGGTTTGCGGGCCCCACTATTCCAGAAGCTGTACCCACACAACAGCGGGGCTCAATCTACAGCTCCTTAAACGCCTCTCGAGCAGCACAAGGAGCCCAGGAACACGCACCAGCACCTGGAGCGCGGTCTGGGAAACCACAGAGCCAGTGGCGATGGCCAAGGGCCGGATCGCCCAACGCAGCAGCAGCAGCAGAAACCACCCCGGCAGCGCAGCACGGCGGGGCCCGCAGAGCCCGCACGGGCACACGGCTGCCAGGAGGGACGGCACGGGTCCTGCCGGGACACGGCAGGGGAGCTCCCCGCCCTCCGCTCCCGCCCAGCCCCGGCCCCGGGCAGTGTCCCGGCTCTTCCCCGCTCGGCTCATCGCCGCTCTCTCCCCGCCGGGCGGGATTTCGCGGCCGCCGCTGCCCCCGCAGTGCCGGGACACCCGGGACCGCCGTTCCGTCGCCCATCTCCAGCCTCTGGCCCCTCTCCTACCTTGTCCGCTTTGCCCAAACCACACCAGAAAACACACAATTAAATAAATAAAAATGCGAGCGAGCAGCTGCCGCCCTCCCACGCAGCGCGGCCGCTCCGCAAGGTGCGGCCGGCTCAGACCCTCCCCACACCCATCTTCTCTCCCCCCACGCCGGCCCCTCGTTTTCCTCCGTCCTTCCCAGCTGCTCGAAGCCGGGGATAATCGCCTGGCAATTGCTCCGCACCCTCGGCGGGGCTGCGAGACCCCCTCCCCCGGGATGGAGGGGTGCGGGACTCCGTCCCCAGCGCTCCCAGCCCAAGGGGATGTGCGGGACTCCATCGGGACCCCATCCCCAGCGCTCCCGGTCCAGCGGGATGTGCGGGACTCCATCCCCCGGCGCTCCCGTCCGCGCCGCCCCGCAGTGCTGCGGGCGCCCATTGGCGAAGGCCCCCCCGAGGGCAGCCAATCGGCGCGCGGCTCCTTCAACGGGGAGCGGGGCTGAGGGCGGGCGATGCGCGGGGCTCCGCGCGGCTCCGCGGCCGCCGGGCAGCACCATGAACCTGGGGTAAGGAGCGAGCGGGGCAGGGCCGCGCCAGGGGGGCAGCGAGACGTGCTCCCCACGGGGTGAGGCTGTTCGAGGAGGGGCACCCCTGCCGAACGTGTCGGTCCCGCGCCAGGGCGCGCAGCGCCGCGCGGCCGAGGCAGCCGGAGCGATCTGCGGGACAGAGGCGGGGGCTAGCGACCCTTCCTGTGGGAGTGCCTCGGGATGGGCTCTGGGAAGCGATGGAGGGGGTGGGATGCTTGGGTCAGCGCGTTCCGGCGGAGCGAGGGCAACGCGCACCCTCCGCGGTCCCCGCGGCTGCGGCACAAAGCGGCCGCGGGCCGGGGCCGGGGCGGGCGGCGGCTCCGCTCACGGGGGTGCCCCGGAGAAAGGTGCGTGCGAGCTCGAGCTGCGCTGGAGCTTTTAACTGTTAACACTTTTAAAATGAAATTTGAAGTGTTATTTTGAGCACTTATCGTCGTATTGGATTATCCCAGCTCAGGGAAGAAAGGCAGTTGGGTACTTTACACTGCCACGTTTTTCTCTTCTCGTAAACGCTTATAATAGCGCTTGTTCCACTTGCAAAGGTGGATTGTTGTGCATGGAAGCACAACCAAAGGCTGATTGCAGAACACAGCCCCTCTTTGTGATCAGCGCTGGCGTTCCGGGAGACTTGGTTAGCGATTTTTGCAGCTCACAGTTCATATTGTTGGATTAATGAATTCTTGAGGCACATTGCTCTGTATAACAATATTGAGTGGCACCTTTAGTGGCAGAGATCTACTTTGCAACATGCAAATCCAGTTTTTTCAGTATCAATAATAAAACTATACCCTCTTCAAGACATGTTGATTTCTTCATTTTGAGTAACTTCTCAAAACTTAGCTCGGGATGTGAAACAACCTGGAACAACAGTAAATACTGTGTAATAATTAAGTACAATTGTTCCTGTTATTCATGTAAAAATCTTCCCATTATCAGATTACTTAATATTTCAGATTCCACTCTCTCTCTCATTTTGCAGCGATGGACTGAAGCTCGAAACTGAAGTGCTGGATGGAAAGCCTAGGCTAATTTTAGCTTCTTCTGGTATTTTTTTAATCATTTATCTCAAGTAATCTTTAAAGCTTCTTGAAGTTAAACCTAATATCCAAGCCACATGAAGCCCAGCTTTCCTGAAATATTTTTCAGAGTAGGAAAGATGTTTGTGCATTGTTATTTACAAGTCCTCTCTCTCCCCAGCTCGGTTCTGACCCGTAGGTTGATAATGAAGCTCTGAATAGTCTGTCCACCAGGGAACAGGTGGCAAATTGTCTCCACTCCTTAGTTTGTCATTAAAAAAAAAAAGTTAAGTGTTATTGTGTATCGACTGGCATAACTTGATAATTTCTGTAACTTTATAGCACATTACTTGCCAGGATAAAAGAGGCCTAGTAACTGATTAATTTACACAGCATTAATGTAAATTAATGTTATTAAGCGATTACAGTCACATTTTTAACGTAACTTCAGTATTTGCAATTAACCATTTTAATTTTAAAGAAGCAGTTTATTTAGGCCAAATCTCACTACTACCATCTGAGATATACTGGAAAAACCTATGTTGGTAATTAAGTGTTAATAAATTCTATTTCTGTGATTTGTCAGACATATGTCTCTGTAATAAATTCCATGTTTGTGATTTGTAAGACGTATATTTCTGTACAAGTCTACTTTTCCTAACTGTTCTACATAGGATACAGAAGTTCTCCATTAAATGCCCTTTAAATTATATTTCATTTTCTGCATTTACCAGATAGCTGCCTAATGAGACGTTATGTGGTGTTTTGAGCCACAAGGAATTCCAGTGCTCTTTACAATCATCCTAAGCATCTTTGGCTGGGGAGGGGCAGTCTGTGTTCCAGAGTGCTCCAAGATAAAGCCTTGCCTTAGACTGTGAACTAGCCTTGAACAAGCAGTCTTTTCCAGAATTAACTTGTTTATATTCTGATATGAACAGCACTTCCTTGAATTGAGTGGTGTCAAAAATTGCATCAAATTGTATTTGTTCTGAATTTTGGGTTCTGTGCTGAAAAACACTGCTCACATTCTTAGGTGAGGATTAAAGTAGGATTATTCTGCAGCAGTTTAAGCTGCTGCTGGAGATAGTTGTATCTCTCTTAGACAGAAAAAAATCAAAGAAAATAGCTATGTGTACAAGATTTGTTTGGTACCACATTCCCTCTACTAATATTAGAACATTCTTTATTAGTATTATATGGAACATGGTACTTACTATATTTGAGACTACCACACCTCTATGCCTCCTCTAGGATGTGGGTTAAGAGACTGAAGAGTAATGCAGGGGACAGGTGTGGGGAGCAATGCACTGGCATCTCAGTGATGGAGACAAAAAACCACCATGGAACCAAAGGCATCATGGCAGGGCTCTCTGAGAAACAATGAATAGCAGGGGAAGGTCAGACTGGCACAGTAATTTGATTAGATGTGTATAAAACTGGAAATAGTTACTGAAATATATCTAAATTTTTTTCCAGCATACTTTTGAACTGTGTATACTGAAATAAGTAAAAAAAGTAAAATAATCAGGGCAGATGGTATGGGGAAAGTACTTCCCCCCGACTTAGAAAAATCAGATGAATATAACATTTTACTAATTTCTCAAGATTGTTTTTCAGGAGCAAGTTGTTATTAAATACTTCTTTCATATGTTTGTGTTTGTTTCCCAAAAGATAGATCAAAGCCTGCCATGAAGGTAAGTGAGAAAAGTTTTTGGAACACACAAATCTACTATTTGTTAACAGAAAATTTGAGGACTCACTGAACTGTTTAAATACTTGTAATCAATTCTATTTATGAAAGAGAAATATGTGCTTATGGGTCTCTTCTAACTTGAGATATTCTGTTATTTCTCAGGTTTATAATAGCTGTTCAGAAGGATGAATTCAAAGTTCTGTGACTATTTTTACCGTTTCAAAATGCTTTAGTTTCCTTGGTGTTCCAAGAAGTTAGAGCAGCAGAGGGAATCATCTAAATCAGAACGGTCAGAGACCTTAAAGGAATTCTGGTAAAATAGAGATCAGAACTGTGTTTCATTTCAGGTTTGGTCCTACTGGTTGCCTCTGAGTAAACTGGAATGCAGTGGGCTTGGGAAGGAGAAAAAGCAGAAAAAGGTCCCAGTACACAGGAAATAATTACAAGGGTACACGAAGGACCTTGGAAAGGATAAATCTTTAGTACAAAATAGAAAAATCAAGATTAAAATACTGCTGGCTGCTTGGTGAAAACATGTACCTGTTTGGAGCCAGGCTTCAGAAACACCAAATTAAAACAGAATTAATGTTTATTAATTTTTTAAATGTCATACTACAGAAAGTTATTATTCATACTGTCATTTTGAAATACTCAAATTCAGGTGCTGTGTTCTCCTCCAAAGTATTCCTGGTACTCATGAGGATGTTTCATTAGCTTATACAGAATTTCTACTGATGGAATAGAAAAGAAAAATTACACTTATTTTACTTGTTGCTTCAATCTTGCTTTCATTCGTTAAGAATACAATTTTATTTCCTCACTTAATAGATGGTGAAATCTTTTTGTTTTAACAGATGGGTAATAAAGCCAAAGCACCTAAACAGGCACTGAGAATAAAGCACACTGGGCTTATCTTAAGGCCAACACATAATGCTTGTATCAAGCAGGAAAATTTAACAAAACCAAGGAGTGACTCAAGCCTATCGTTTACAAAAGGTGAAAAACTGCAAGTTAATAAACAGTCCTTACATGAAGCCACAACTAAAGGTCACTCTTTGATTTTCCAAAGAGATAAGACAAACAGATATCCTGATTCAGAGGATCCTAATATTGTGAGAAAAACTAAACAGAAACCTCAAACCCCACATGTATCAGCTGAAGACTTAAAAAGTTTGGTGTGTTTAACACAAGAACAGCTTCAACAGATTTTGATGATTGTTAAAGAAGGAAGAAACATCTCTGAGACTCATAATGAAAAGCAAGAGGAAATGGGTAAGATACAAACCATCGCATACATTTGTTTCATGGAAACAGAGCAAAATGTGAAAGCTGAACTCTGAGTTGATAATTTAAGTTTATTTGCACATTGGAGAGATGTTACTCTTAAGTTGGATGGTCTCAGACAAAATACCATTTGCCACTATGGAATGAATGAAATTGTCTGTTACTGTGAGGAACCAAACATTTCATAGTTACAATAGTGTGGACGGGTCCCTCGGAGTGAAACTGGTCCCAGAGTAACGACGACAAGCCAATATGGTTTTAAGATCGTTCTCTCCTTTATTCTTACCAAAAGCTCATAGATATAGTTTTCAAGCAAAGCTATCACGCGTTTACAGCATTATTTCAATTGGTTACTTCTCTCTCCTTACATTTACGAAATTATTAGCAATTGGTTTGAGCAGAACAGCATAATTGACGTATTTCTAATATTTGCATTTTACCTTGTAATTTAGCAATATGAAACTGTTAAAATCTACTTTGCTTTCCCAAGCCTTGAGCCAACATTGTCTGTCTATAGCTCTTTGTATTATTGTATACGTCTTTGTTTTATTCTATGCTTCTTTGTGCACTCTATCTTTTTGGGTGCTCCCATCTGTTCTCTGTATCATCCTGTCTTCCGTGTACCTTTATGGATACATCCTTCCTAGTTGCAAGGACGCTCTATCAGCTCCTAGGCCTGAGAGGTCACGTATTTCTCACTGAGAGTTTCCCACACCAGGCCTGAATTCTCACAGCTTAGCTGCTGCAGTATTACCATAGCATTTCCCTGCTCAGAGAAATTCCCTACACAGTAGTAAAAAGGATTGTTTAATAGATTTCCAGCAGTTCAAAGAGCAAACCAGCAAGAAGCGTTGTCACTGTTTCATGCAGAGTAAGAACCATTTTACAATGGGGGGCAAAACAGGGAACTGCTCTGTACCATTGCCCCAAAGAGAAGGGCCCTTCTGCTTTGTGAAGAGTTCAGGCCTTCCTGTGTGTCTCAAGAGCAGTTCTGCCATTTTCCTATGGCCCAGAATGGACATGTGTATGTTTGCCTAACTGGACTATTACTGCTGAATAGTACTTTTCTTTTCCCCTCCACAGTTCTTCTACTCAGGAGTGTAAGAACTGTTGCTTATCTTCCTTCATTGCATCTTTCCTCCTGTTGGTTGATCTGTGGAGGTGGTCAGCTCTTTGCACCAGGAATAAGACATCCTGCAATAGTTAAGAGTCCCAAATTCTGAGCCCTTAGCCAAGAATAAGTGATTGCTAAGTCTAGCATTTTAAAAATACCCTGTAAATGTCTAACTCATGTGCCTTAACTATTTAAGTAGGGCTGAAAACACTTTTGTTAAATTGTGGGGAATCTGCAAGTTTCTGCTGCCCTCAAAGTATTTACTCAAAGCTGAAGAATGTTTAGTGGTTATATATACATTTATATATATTTATGTTCTACCACAGCTACTAATGAGGCACCAGAGGAGAGTGTTACAGCATCACTCCAAAAAGATTGTGAAGTGTCCCCAGTTCCAGATGAAGCAAACTTTGATTCCAGCAGGAAACAAAAAGCACATCCACAGCCAGGACAGAAAGTTACGTACGTACATTTGTGTTATTGTGTACAAATATTGTGTCTCCAATAAAGGTTCATACCTAATGAACTAATATTGTTTATAAATGCTAATTTCAAAGTTACCTTTAAAATTTAACAAATTAGCTTTCTAGATAAAAATCTTCCTCCTTATTCCTTTTCTCTAGAAAGGATTCATGGAAACCTGCTGACATGTTTAGTACCTTGGGTGAAAGAGAAGGGGAGAAAGCCTTACTGGAATTTAAAAAGACCCAGTGGAAGAAGGAATTAGGTATTTATGATGTATAAAATACATTTTTGATCAATTTTCATTACACTCAGGATGCCAAGAAACTTGATATTCCTTATGCCCTTTTAAATTTACTTATATCAGTACAGTTGCTACAAATTGAAAAGTAAATAATTTAATAATCCTCCAAGACAGATTAAGATTCTTGAATTTCAAAATTTTATGCAAATATTATAAATTCTTGCAAGAAACACTTCTTTGCCAATTAAATATTATCTCAAATAAATGTGTTGTTATGCTTTGTATTTTAGGTGCTACTTTCCAGCAGTTTTGTCACATTCTGACAGTAGTTGACAGCCATTATCATTAAGAAATGATTTGGTTTTTAATGGGAACAGCATCACCCCAATCTACAAGCATGACTGCATGAAATTGCAGTTTGAACTTGAGAGAGTTTGCAGTCCAGCCCCATCACCAACCAAGGGGAATCTCTGGAGAAAAGTAAAAATGTTTAATACAGTAGTAAATTCTCCCTGACAAATTAAGCCTTTTATGGTTCACATAGAGGAGTGCTGTGTTTGGTTTTGAACTTGGATTTAGACCATTTGGTTTCAAGGTTTAATTCTGCATTGTCAGTAGCTTCCATTATAGCTCCATTGGTTTTAATAATACTACAGTTCAAGACTGGTATAACAAAATGGAGAGAGTTTATATACTTGGTTATTTGTTAGTTTTCCCTGTTTCCCTGGGAAATGAAGCCTTCAGTGTTTTTTAGTCTTCTCAGACTCCCCGGTTACCTGTGCATCTCTGGGCAGATACTCACTTTGCTCTTAAGGGCAAGGTCATGACTGATTGATCAGGCAATGGTGACAACCCTTGTTTGTGTCCATTTTACAGTCCAAATGACAGAGGAGATATGCATTGCTGTCTTTAACTGCTAAATGTTTGTAGTAGGAACTCTAGTAATTACTAGAGTTTGGTTTTGTTTGGTTTTTTAAGACGAACAGATAGCACTGAAGAAGAAGCTGAAGGAAACTTTGGAGGGAGAGGTGGGACATTTCTGGGCAAAACCTGGCAATAATAAAACCCATAAAGTGGAAACACCTGACCTAGACCAGGTAAGGCTGTCAAGAAATACAAGAGCACACAGTTTCCACAGTACTGCTGCAGAACAGTTTAACTTCTAATTCATAGAAGATTTTATTTTCTGTACAAATCCTGTAGAATCCAGTATCACTGGTGCTTTAAGCCCTCTCAGGGCATGAATTGGTGCATCTCCCTGGTCCACACTTACTTGTTGCTCCAGTTTGCAACTCTTCAGCTTAAGATCTTTGTAGCAGGAACAACCCATTCCTGTCCTTTCATTTGGATTCCTGACTAAAAAGTATAAATCTTTCCTTGTTCTGTTTGGGGAGTAGTCTCAAATGTAATTTCTGGCTGTATAATTATATACATTGTTCATGAGCTCTCACACATATTTGATTGCTTACATAATAAGCATAGCAATATGACTTCTAGCCTTTTAAAAAGTCAGCTGTCATTCTGAAAACACTGTGTTAGATAAATATATTATACTCACAAGAGACTTCCCCAGTGAAATCTATTGCTGTTAAACAGAAGTTAGGGTTGTATCTGCTATCAGTTCTTACAGCAAAAGCAAATTGCACTTTTTGTGGCATATTCAGCATTCCTAGCAAAGTTTTGACTTTGCCCCATAAGAATTTGTTTCAATCTACATAATTGATGAATAGTGGATGAAAGAAGCTTAGTACAAGTTTGGGCTGAAGTTTTAATGAACAGCAGCTTCTAGACGTATAATTTTGTTAACAAACAGGTGAACTAAGTCTTACAATGGTCCCTTTATTTGCAGACAGTGTTTCCATCTGATTCAGTTCGTGGCACTGAGGAAAACTCTGCCTGTACAGCTGCTTTAGCCACAGAGGCTGATGGAGTTGCACTGAATGTTCCAAGAGCTCCAGCTGGGCAGTCTTCTGATTTCAGTTCTTCTGACTTTCCAGCTGGCAGTTGTACAGCATTGGCTTTCAGGGTAAGATCTTAAATTGCATGCAGGGTTTTTGTACTTATTTATGAACAACGAATGTTTGTCTCCAGTAGTTCTTTTAAACTAGAAGAATTCCTCAGACCTTTTTGCTGTATCTAAATAATTGTCTGAATGTTTACCAAAATATCAATGCTTTGAAGACAGCACTTCCCAGGCTGATGTGAAGAACAGTACTAGAAGTGTGACAAGCAGTATTAATTAGTTTTTAACTATGTGTTGAAGAAACAGAGAAGTGGGAACCTAGATAAAATAAAAGATACTGATGGCAGAAGGTTCAAGAAGTAGGTTTTGAGTCATGGCTGGTAGGCAGTGATTGAAGGGAGTTTTTTGTCAGATGGCACTGAAAGTTCTCAGTGCCTCTGGAGCTTGTTAAATAATACAGACATCCATTAAGAAGCAGAAACAGAATGAAGATGGTAACTCCTTAATTTGAGACAGATTACTGCTAATTCGATTGTGGTGCTGAATCTACCTGGAACACAGACTGAGCAGTGAACCATAGGAAGAAAAAGGGACTTCTGTTCATGATACAAATAAGCAAGGTTTTCTGGAGTGAGAGGCTGATGGTTCAAGTTAGAGTAATATTCAAAGAATTCATCTTTCTATCAGTAGTCAGACACTTGCTACAGTTACAAACTTACGTCCTTTTTCTGTGCTCGAGAAAGGCCCAGTTTTGCTCACCAACTGAAGGCAGAGCTTTCTGCCAAGTCTTTATTATGTGGTAGACAAGATACTTAATTTTTCTGTAATTTCAGGAAGCTGTGCTACAGGAACGACCTTTTAGTGCTTTGAAACAAGAGCAACAGAAGAAGTGGCTTGAAGAGTTGGACAAGCAGAAGGAAGAAGCTAAACTACAAAAATTAGAAGAAAATCTTAATTTATCAAAGGTATTTGTGGCTTACAGGGACTTTTTGAAATAAGAGAAGTCTTCCTCTACAGCTTTAAGAAATAAAAGATGTAATGAGTGAAGTGGCAACAAAGATGGATTTTCTAGCAGCATGTCCAGGTTTTCACCTTATATAAGGATGGACTTACTGAACTCTGAGCCAGTGTCTGTTCAGTATTTCAGTGTCTGGTGCTGCAGGCATGGAGACATAGGTACACTTTCTTTCTCTTTCCTACCATGTGTAAAAACACTTGTGTTTGCAAGGTGGTGTAGAGCCAGACATGGCTAGACACTTAGGAAGAAGAAGTATAGACTACAGGAGATGAGAAAAGAAAAGACGAGTACGGTGTGTCACAGTAATGCTTAAATCCTGTTTCTAGAAATACTATTTTAATACACATACAGAGTCATGAAACTTTTAAAAAGTTTAAAAAAAGTTTAAAAGCTGAGTTAAAAAGTTAAAAATACTTCTCCGTATTGAAGAAAGTATTGAAGAAAATAGCCTTATCTTTTTTCACCCGCCCCCAAAGACAGCCTTGCTGCCAGGGGTGGTTACAGACCTAAACACAACACAAGCCTTGTCTTTCCCCGAGTTGTTGAAGGGATCAGGCTTCCTTTGTAAACTGAGGTTTTTTAACTGTGAAGGGAACACAGCTAGGAAAGGTTCCTTCATTAGCTGCCTCGTTGTTAATTGGGTAGGTGTGCTGTGAGAGGAGGGCTGCAGGTACCAGGGAGTGACCTTTTCCCTTTTTCCCCTGAAAATGTAGCAGCAATATGTTTGTGCTGACCAGGTATGGATCAGCATTATAATCTGTGATCTGACTTGCATTTTTAGCAACTGAGACACTTGTCTTCTCATTTAAGGAATTAACTGCTATCTGCATTGTAGCTTTTCAAATGTCCCTGTTGTAAAAACCTGTGTTGTCTCTTTTGTTAAGCACACTATAGAAACACTGTAATTGAACACTTTTTTTTGTTGCTTGATACTTCTCTAGGCAGAAGAGCCTGACAGATGGGGAATGCATTTTGATTCTTTTAAGACCCACCTTAATGCTAATGCACAACACCCCTTAAATGGAATGCACAGAAAGCCTGAAAGTCTTTGCCTGTCACCTGTCCCCAAGGACCCGGCTTCTTTCATTCACCCTTTGTCACCTGCAGCTTTAGGCCACCTCCTGCCTTTACAGGTGGGAACTGCAGAAAAAGCTGCTAAAAATGGTGCTTTGGAACAAAGTCAGAGAGTCAGGTGAGTGAGCTTTGTAAGGGTAATTATTTTCTCAACCAGTACATTTCTGGTACCTCCTCAGAAATTAAAATTTTAAAAAAAGAAATATAATAATATTCTTTTAATCTGATCTTTGGCTCTTATTTGTTTGGCTTCTGCTTTTTTTTCAAATACCTGTTGTTTCACTATTGAAAGACACAAGTGGTTATATTGTTCATTAATAAAATTTACTGCAAATAACTGTACTTTGTTCCTTAATAAAAGGAGTTTCATAATTTATGAACTAGGTATTTATTTGTAATTAATACAATGGGATAACCTCAATATGAAATATGACTCTAATTAAGGAAGGCTTTAGGATTATTTTCTAACGATTGAAAACATTTACACGTCCCTTTGTTCACAGTTTCCTCCGTTCCATGACAGCTCTGCTGGATCCTGCACAGATTGAGGAGAGGGACAGGAGGCGGCAGAAGCAGTTGGAACATCAGGTAGACTTTGGTTTTAAAGCCTCACACTTCTTGAATAAGAAGAAAGGATAAAAGGTGTAATGTCTCATAAATAAAGCATGAGATTTAATACCAGAATCCAGGGAGGCACTTGACTTCCATGCTGTAGATGACATGTACATTGTTTGGCAGTATTTCCTTCAGTCGGACTCTACAATTCTCTTTCAATATTTGCACAAGATTATTGCATTTCTGAATTCCTGCCTCAAAAAATGAACAGTTCAGTCCTCAGAGCTCTAGCAGGTTTGTGTGTGTTTTCCTTCAGTCTCCACTGTTATAAGGAGGACTGATATTTACAGATTGCCACTCCATGAATCTTTAGGTTTTTATCTACTTTACTGACATTTACATAACCTCTGTGGCATGCTGGCAATGTGTATCTGCATGCTGCTGTCTCCAGCACGGTGAGAAGAACTCACAGGATAAATGTAAAGAGACTGTTCTGGTCACACTGTTGCTCTGCTGGATCAAACTCCTGGATTATTGGATGTGCATAAGGTGAAAATCAGACCTTCATCTCTTTACAAGAAAAAAAAAAAGGCATTTTCTAAAACATAGAAAGCTCTTTTTTTATCTCAGTATTTCAGACTGCTCGACTGGGCTGGTGATTTTCCAGAAACAGAACCAGGAATGTTTGAAATAAATGGTCTTCAATTTTTTTTTTTCACTTGTCCAAATCCAATTCTACACATATACAAAAATACACAAATAAATACGTTACAATACCTTAATGTTATATCTTTTACTTTTCCTTTTTTTTTCTGATCCTGCCAGAAAGCAATAATGGCTCAGGTGGAAGAAAAACGGAAGAAGAAACAACTGGAGGAAGAGCAGAGAAAATGGGAAGAACAACAGGAAGAACTGCGCCTGGCACGAGAAAAAGCACAACTGCAGAAACAGTTTGAAGAAGAAATGCTGAAACAAAAACAAAAGGAGGTGGGGTTTGCATTATTTTTAGTGTAGATAGTCAGTGATAATACTGAATTTTGAGGAAAATGCTTCATGTTCCCCACCTGCAAAATTG
The DNA here is from genome assembly GCA_013397175.1 of Platysteira castanea. NCBI lineage: Eukaryota > Metazoa > Chordata > Aves > Passeriformes > Platysteira > Platysteira castanea. The sequence goes on from VYXC01012826.1 coordinate 1,135,545, forward strand.
TGTCACCTCATCATTTGGAACATGAAAACTATCCAAATGTAGACATTTGAAACTAAAATCTTAATTAATAAACTTACTAATTTCTTAATTAATAAACTTACAACACCATACAAGAATAACACCAGATTCTTTTTTTTAACAATGGCCTTTTCAAGAAGAGAAATTATAAGAACTGGCAAAAATAGAAATGTAGTTTTAAATAGTGCAGAAACATCCATTTTAAAATTCAAATTTAAAATTAAAAATTCTTCGAAGTATGTGATCCAATTATTGTTATTGGTAACTTGATGCTTTTAAGGTGCTTCAGTACCATAAGTTCATCTGAGTGAATGTGCTTTCAGTCTGAATTAAAGACCTCTTAGGATATAGTCTGGAAAAGTAATTCTAAAAGTCATTCAAGTTCTACAGCTTTCCCCTGTGTAGCTGCTGCTGAGATTTACACAGTGCTTTCATATAAAAGGTAAACTAAAAGTACATTTTGACCTTTGGTAGGTACAGATTTTGCATTTCTGTCTGTTCTTACCTCTGTGCAAAGTTAAACACTTGGTCTGATGTTTCATTCTTCCTTTTGGCACAGTAGCAGCTATTACTGTTTGCTTCCTCTTTGGAACAGTAGCAGATTCCATGGTGTCATAAGACAGGGTGATTCCAAAAACAGTCTTCTCCAAAGCCTGCAGAAATGTGGGTTCCCGATCTCTGTGCATTTCCTGCATGGAAACGTGTAGCATCTGCCTGTAGATGCTTGAACAGACTGGTGCAACATGGGGAAAGTCATCCTTCTCTAATTGCTCAGCTGCATGTTCCAGCACCAGTTGTTCTTTCCAACTGCAAATGCAGGAGGAAGTGGGATCAGCTGCTCAGAAGAGTTTGGAAATGAGATTTTCCTTGGCCCAGTCTCCTGCACCTTGAACCCACTGAGTCAGGGAACCGTAACCCCCTGACATTTTCCTTCCTGTGGAAGTAGGAGGAAAATGGGGTTTATTACTTTTATTTAGGCTCCTTTCATTTCATTAAGCCACATGTTACAGGAAGTCACAGATGGCTGACATCAGATGGTATCTAGAAAAAGACAAATTTATTAGAAAGGAAATAAATACCCAGATAACTTGGAGGATCTAAATGCTCACTTTTTAATGCTAGGATTGAAGATCTTTCATTAGTACAGCAGAGGTTCTGAATTTATAATCATAGAAATTATAGGTTACCTACTGCACTTACTCAACTAGTTTTAGTTTTGAAAAAAAATGTTTTCCCTAAATAAGAATATATATAAACCTTGAGGATTAAATGGTGCTTAAATAATCCAATTGATTTTATTCTCAAAATAAATGAAAATAAATGATCACGTATTCACCTTTTTTTTTTAAGGAACTTGGAACTCTTAAAGTCAAAGAGCTTTATCAGACAATGGAGAAAGCTCAGGAATTAGCCCAGGGATCAGAACAAGAACAGCACATTCCAGACTTGGCTCAGAAGGCACAGGACATTTCAAAACTTCAGAACAATCTTGATAGTGGCAAGTACAAATCTTCTCATACTCGGTTTGCCTGTTCCTTTGGTGTTTGAAAGCAAGTTGTTTCTGGGCTTGGGGTTTTTGTTTTTGCTTCCCTGTCTGCAGTTGGGTTAGAAATTTCTGCTTTGTTTTACAAGCTGAATTTCATTACAATTTATTTACTTTTCAAACAAATATAAGTGTTAACTACTATGGAGAATGTTGTGTTTTAGTAAGTTTCAAATACTGTATTACATAAAGGAAGAAATGTAAAGATACTGGCAGGAATGCACAGGAATATTCAGACCTATGGGCTGTCAGATTTCCAGTGGAAAAGGGCAAGTTTTGGGGTCTGGACCAGAGTTCTCAGTAGTGCTTTGAGCTCTAAACCACAGCAGTCTGATAACTCTGCAGCATGGTGTAAATTGAACAAGGTTACTAAAGGGAACAATTTTACCACTTTTCAGGTGATGCACAGTTTGAAAATCGCAATTCTGGCATTTCAGCACAAAGTCCTAATTGCCCTGATGGTGTGGAGAGTCCCCCTGAGCAGCAGGCCTCTCCTCGGAGGGACACGGCGGTGCAGACAGGTACAGAGCCGCCCCTGGGCCACTCTGAGGGACCTCCACACAGGCAGGGGGACCCTGTCTGTGAAACTGAGCCAAATCTCTGTTACTCACAATGAATAAAGCTAGAAAGAAATACTTGCACAGACACAGACGTGTTGGTGTATCACTTTGTTTCTCTATTTATCAGTATTTATTCTTCAAAATAAATGATATCTCTGTATAGTTGTTACTTACCAGTTACAAATCCCACAGTGCTGACTTAAGGTCACAAGCCACGCAGGTCCACATTTATTAAGTAAATTGATTCAATTCTGAAATCTTCTGTGTTTTATCCCTTCCTTATGGAGTTTGCTTCTACTGGTCCTGTGTTCCACAGAAAAAAAGAGTAGAAAAGCATTATAAAAGTGTAGCAGCCATTTTTAAAATAAAATCAGTAATGGTAGATTTATACACATGCAAAAGTCAACCAAGAAGTTTGAATAGCTCAGACTTGGAGTTAAAATATATATTTTTTTTTTTTTTTGAGATTGCTTTAATACTTCAGCATACACTGAGTCAGCTGAGGAAAGAACTGTGTGTTGTGAATCGCCTGATATTTCCATAGAATATAAGGAAACATCTAACAGCAAAAAATACCAGAAGGAAATGCAGTATATGGATAAAAATAAACTTTCAGGAAAAGAGACTGGTGGCATTTACAGTGATCTGTATGAGCAATATGCAAGAAAAGAAAGACAAATGAAATCTACAGAAAAATACAGCAAAAGACCTGACTGGAACATAAACAAGCCTGGGAAAAGATACATTCCAGCCTCCCAGAGGTACCCTAAACCACTGCAGAAGCAAAGGGAAGAGAACAAAGTGCGCCGGCAAATGGAGCTGCTGCAGTTGGTGGAAAGGAACAGCCCTGGGCAGCTCAGTGCAAGAAGAGGGGGTAACTCCGACAGGTCTTTCTCACCTCGTGAAGAAATAGCTGGGAAGAACAAGGGCCACAGAGGCAGAAAGGTGGGTCACCGTCTGCTCTTTGAGAACAAAGATGTGTTTTTAAGATTCTTGTTCCTCGGTTTTACCTGGGTGGGAATTCAGTTATGTAACCAAGGCACTGAAATTCTCTATTGCTCAGCCTTGTGTCAGCACTCTGGTGTTCATCAGGAGCAGAAGAACATATTCAGGGTTTGTGACTGAGTTTTTACTGTTATTTCAGTCTTCCAAAGTGTTGATTCCTTTTCATTTCTAGACTAACACTGATTCATTATGTAAACAGGGAGGTTGATTGCAAGCAGTGTGCAGGACACAGTGACATCACTGACTTGATTTTTTTTTTGCCCAGTCATTGTGTTGTGCTGACAGGTGAGGTACAGCAGCACCTGCTCAAGAAAACAATATTTATTTCTGCAAAAAATATGGATTACTGAGGATGTACTCCATTGCCACAGAAATGCATCCTCCGTAGTGGAGTCATTCTCTGTTTGCAGTAAGCATTCTATCAGTAGAGCTTGTGGCTGGAAAAAAGTCTTTTAAAGAAAATACTGTCAAATATATTCTTGGCTTTTCTCTCGCCCTCTCCCTCGCTTGCTCACTCTCTGGATGCATAAACACCTCATTTTCTCACACCCTCAAATAGCAAAACTCTGGACCTTCCCTTTAATATCCTGGATTGAACCTTTCAGGTTTATAAATTCCTGTGTTCCACGGACATAGAAATATACACTGTGTTTTTAATAGTGCTTAGAGCTGCCAAAGACAGAAAATTTGAGCAAATCCTCCTGTAATTTGTTCATTTATTTCATAGGCACTACAAGTCTCTTAAATGCAAATCTTTGATAAATGCCTTTCTCCTGAACCCAGGTCAAACAGTCCTTCTGGAAATCTCAGAACAAACTTGCTCTGAAAAACCAAAGCTTGTAATATAAAAAACATGGAGATTTTTGGTTTTACTTTTGACTTTTTTGATTTTCTCCTAGGAAGAACAATTTCATAAGAAGCACTTGAATGAAGAAAGGTATGTCAATACTCTGCATTAATGAAATGTAGAAATACATTACTGAAATACACACTTTTCTTTCCTGATTTTTAAAAATACTTTAGATGTACACACAAGACCAGACAGATTGCTGGTATAAGAGCAGAGTAAATGAACAAAAATCCTGTCCTCCTGATGCCTGAGATAGCCACCTAAAACACAGAGACTAGAGAGGAGTGAGGAAATAAAGGTGAGTATTTATTTGAAGGGCCTTCAGAGGTACACCCTGGGCAGGCCAGAGGCCAATCCCAAGATGGACCCTGGGTCACGAGTTCTTCACACTTTTATAAGTTTTGTTCATTTGCATGACAGGGTTAGTTGTCCAATTAAAACTTCAGTTAATGATGTCATTTTCCCCAGGTTTACTCCCCCTTCTAAGATTTTGGTTTCCACATCTTGGGCCTAGGACAATCTGGGTGTTCTTGGACCGCAGACCTAGAGAGGCTTTGTTATGTCTGACCAGCAGGAGAGATCAGAAGCTAACAGGCCACAAGAAACTTCAGTTACACACCAGGCAGTACAGGATTTGAAAAATATAAAAGTTAAAACCTAAGGCATCATTCCAAGGATTCTCTGTCTTTGCTACTTGAGAAAATTAACCACATTACTGAAACATTGTTAGGGTTTTTTACAACTGCGATTGTTCCATACAGGTGTGAATCACCACCTGTTCCAGCAGTTAGGAACAGATTACTCCAAGTACAACAAAGACAGATCCAGGCTCCTCATTTCCTGGTGCACAACCACCACGGTAGAAGAGAGAAGAGCAGCAAGGGACATGCCCAGCAGAGGAGCTCCCCCCTTGCCATCCCCGAGAGACCTCCCTCGGCGCAGTTCGTGCCCTACGTGCGGACACGGGAGGTTTATTACCTCGATCCTGAGGCACCACTGAGCCGACCCTCAACACACGGCCCCCAGCATCGACACTTCCATGGTACCGAAATGATTCATGGAGAGGAGAAGAGATGTTACAGTGATTTACAGTTTCAGCCAATTTCGTATTTGCTTTTGACTGAATTTTGCAGTAATCTCTGTGTCGCAGCAGTGCACAAAAAGGCTGTGCAACCAAATTATGCTCTGTATTAAAAAAATAACAAACGAATCACAAAAAAAGTTTTGTGATTTTAGAAAAGTTTTCTGATTTAAAAAAATCAGAAAAGCAACAAAAAATTCTATTAGCAGTTTTTTGTTTATTCACCTTTCCTGAATTATGATTACACTTCCTTGCATTACTGTATAGAGACTGGGATTTAGGAATCTCACTGTTGTTTGATTTAAAGTAGAGATTATAATCTTGATAGCAACCAACCCCCGATTTTCACAAACTTTCAAAATCTACTGCTTCAAAATTAAAAGAAAATTAACAAAGAGTATTATTAACTGATTTGATATACATTTACTTTTAGATTCTCACCAAATGCCACAACAGATTTTTAGCTCAGATCACGTTAGAGATCCTCTTGTAAATCCTGAAGTAGTTACAATCAGAGAGAGACAACAAGCAATTCTCAAAGGATTGTCAAAATTGCGACAGGTAAGCAAAACTTAATTGGATAAACATGCATGTGTATATATATACTGAAGTAAAAATTATCACATCATTATCTTTAATTCAATTTCCATCATATGATTTATGTTTTGGGCCCTGTCCTCTACTTCTGTTCCATTTTACTAATTTTGCTTTTCATGTATTGCTTCCACCTTTGGACAGGCCTTAGAGAATATGGACTCCTTAGTCCTTAAATCAGCTGTGAAACAGTGGAGTGCCTAAGCAAACCTGAAACCAAGAGAAATGGCTTTGTTTGGTGTCCAGGTTTCCATAGTTAGGGCTGTTCATAGGGAATGGATCAGTTTCAAAAGAACAGAGTTTTAACACACCACTAGAACTTTGTTAATGAGGCTCTACAGTTTCCAGGTCAGGACAGAGCAGTGGGGTTGGTGCAGAAGGGTGGTGAGGTGGTCTCATGTCAGGCCTGGAAAAATACTGTGATTTGCAAACTGGACAGCTGCTACTGGTTAGCATTTAAAAAGAAAACTCAGGTTTTATCAATCAGCCAGGTTTTCTGAAAAGAAAATGAAAATCAGTTTAATGCCACAGACACACGAGCTCCTGAGATAAAAGCCTGTGTGTGTTTGTGTACGTTGTTCTCTTTGCAGTCAGTTATGGGTAATGGCATCTCGTTATTAAAGCCTGAGTGAATTGGATACTCCACCTGTTGGCAACAAGGCGTGGCCCACAGCCACTGAAGCCACAGGTCTGGACGTGCACGTGAGCACTTCTCTTTTATGCTTCTAAATGGCTGCACAGCGCTGCAAGACAAAAAAAATACTTACTTCAAGCTTGCATTTTCTTTGTGAAGAACACCGAAAAGAAACATGTACCAGTGTCTTCCCCTGCTTTTGAACGGGTCCAATCTAAAAGTACCTTATTTCTAGCAGCAGGATTTTTCTCTGCCTTGAGAGAGGAAAATTTCATAAATAATCAAAATAAAGGGAAGGAAATCTTGACAGAGTGAAGCACAACAAAAGTAACAGTAGTTAATGCTAGCGATTACCTGTTGTGCTCTAGAAAGACAGAAGCACTGCCATGTACACACAGTGCTTCAGCAGTAGGTAAATTCCTCATGCAAACAAAGGCTCATGACCCTCCCCAGGTCAGTAAGAAAAGTTGTGACCCAGGAACACTGAAAGGCTGCCAGTTTCTAACAGCTTCCAGATTGGTTTCACTGGATCTGGTCCTCCCCACTGCTCATTAACATTTTTGTTAAATATGTGCAGCTGTTAAGTATTTTGTACTCAGGCATCTGATCCAAAGGAATCTACTCCACAGCAGGTACTGTAAAGACACCTTTACTGGTGCCAGGAGCATGCAGGGGTCAGCACCCCCATCTGCACGTCCCACTACTGTTCATTTTATACTTTTACAAATCTGACCCCCACCCCTGCCAGTTACTTATCTTTGAGTCCCAGATCTGGGGCTTGGGGCCTTACATAACCTGTGGTTTTCTTATCTGCAGCTTACATACACAACACAGCATTCCAATCTAACACAAGTAACTGCATCTTCCTTTATGACCCAGAGATGTTCACGTTTGACTTACGGGCCACCTACACCTATTTCACTGATTACACTCTAGTTCTCTATCAGTTCGAGCAGAACCCATGACTTTGCATTTTCCCTGTTTTCTGCTGGTACTTGGGAGTTCTCCAGTCGTCACCACTTTCAGCTGGCCAGGGCTACATCTCTGCTTGGGAAGCAGTTACAGTTATCACTCCTAGCCTAGGGCTGGATCCCTGTTGGGGACCTTGTGGAGCAAGTTCAGTTTGCAGTAGCAGCCGGGTCCTCGTGCTCCTCACGGCCTGCAATCGCTCACCTTCTTCTGGCAAGTCCATGTTTTATATTTCACTTCATTTGCCAGTGGCATTTTGCTTAAGAGTGAAGCCAGATTCAAGGTACAATTTGATCCTTGTGCTTGCTGAGGGTACAAAAGCCATGGATATTTAAACAGGATAAAGTTGGCAAGCTTAGCGAAGCCAGGAACCTACAGTCATTTTTGCAGTGGCTGAAGAGTAACAGTAAGGTTAGTCTTTCAGTGGATCTTGGTTCTGCAAGAGAGTTAACTTAAACCATGTGGAGTTCCTTTTTAAATACCCTGCCAGCTGCAGAGGGCATTTAGGACATGAACTGTTCAACTTCAGTATATCTTATATACCTAAGTACTGTGTACTTCTCCTGATGCACAGATGACATCTGTTTTGCATCAGTTATTTCACTGAGAAGGAATGAATAGTGCAGGCTTTTGTCTGAAATACAGACAAAAAGCCAAGTTTTCTGTTTCAGAAGATAATCTTGCCTTTTTACATTATATATACAGATATAGAGTGGATTGATAGTTTCAGACTACATACATACATACCTATATTTACAACATATTTAGCCATTGTTTTGTCTAGGGAAGTTCACATAATATTCACATAATTTTGACCAGTCTTTAGTCTTTAAACTCCACACTCAGCCAGTGATAGATAAATACAGCTGGGCTGGTGCAGGAAGAGCCCAGTGGGACTGTCTGACCCAGGGAAAACACCAGGGAAAAGAGGGCAGAGGGAGCGTGAGTCTGTCACTGCATTTGCTACAGGACAGCAAATCTCTTCCTGTGTCTCAGGTCACAGCGGGAAGACGAACTAGCAACAGGCTCACTTCCCTCACTGAAATCAGAAGTCAGTGGATAAGCCCAGCAAAGTGAATTATTTGTGTCAGAGAAGGGCCAAAGTTTAAGAAAGAGGAGCACACCCCCCTCAGCGCAGGTCAGTACAGAGCACCCCATTGTTCCTGAGGCAGCAGCAGCAGCCCAAGGGCTGCAGGTGACAATGGCTGGGTGGGGACACACCCCACGGCTCCCTGGGGAGCTGTTTCCCACTGCTGTGTACCTTTCCAGTTCCCGTGCAACCAGTGGGATAAACACTGAACTGCCAGCTTGCAGGGTTACTTGTTCCTCAGTTCTTGGTTTATATAAAGCAGTTTATTTTATAACTTGGTTTTATGATGTGCTCCTGAATGCAAGAAATGTTCTGTAAAAATAATAGTTACTGACACAGGGACTGAAAACTACACTGACCCATTAAGAGAAATAAGCAGATCCTGTTGATTAATTAGAAAGCAAGTCATCAAGTGATTGAAAGTAGCCAGCTGCTGCCTTTGAAGGAGCTGAAGTCTTACAGGCTGCTGTGCTGACTCTCCTTTGGTGGCACCAGGAATCTGTGTCTAAATTGCTGTAGGAGCTGCTGCCTTGCACTCGGTCTGTACTGAGCTGTGGCAGCAGCCTTGTAACTCTTACCTTTGAGAAAGAGTTCCGAGGCCTGAGAAAAATAATTAAATTTTCTTTTGTAAAAAACAAACTTCCATGGTACCAGGTTATTTCTGACAAGTCTAAAATAGATGGAAAGCAAGGAGCCAGTTGTACCAATATATATGATGCTGTTAATTACAGTAAAAACACTTATTTTTAATTTATGCACATACTTGACATAGCTCTATCATGTATGACTTGATAGACAAGGATCCAGTTCCAGGAGGTTTTTTTGTGACAGGTTTTCTCTATCACCAGTACTTACAAGAACCATTAACAAAGCAGGAACCTCAAACCCTCAGACAGTAAATGTGTGTGTCCTGAAACGTCTGGCACTGGTCTGGTTCCAGTGGCACTGCTGCTCTTAGGGTATCGTTTGTGTTAAGGCTAAAAGCCAATGGCCATCAAGGTCTGGGATTCAGCTTCATACAAGAATACACCACAACACTGCAAATGCAGAGACAGTGCACAAAGGAGTGAGAAAGTTCCATTTCCTACAGTGGGAAAGTCCTTTTTCCCTCTGCATGGTCAGCCCTGGGAACTGGCCTGGCTTCCACGCCAGTCACTCCCAAAGGCTTCTGTAGCACTGCCCTCTCCCCTGAGTGCATGAGGTTGCAGTTTTTTCTGAAGTTGTGTGCTTAAAAACCGCTGGGCCTTAGCAAGGAAATTGATTTTAACTATGAAACAATGACACTTCATTAGTACAGCCTGCATGAGGAAGACAGAACGTTCACATTTGTATTTATTTCAGGGCCTCCTGCAGAAGCAGAAGGAGTTGGAGAACACTCTGATTCCCATTGTAGCTCAAGAGAACTTCATGCCACCGTTTTGAGGGGAACATAGGAATGTTCTGAATTCTTAAAATGGAAATGCACAGCACTTTGCCACTGTAATTAATTATGAACCACCTCTAGCTTTTTAATGAAAATTAAATTATGAGAATTTTGATAGACTACAGGGTCATGTTACTTTTTATATTGAAGATACATTAAACTAATAGTGATGTATTTGTTTAGAAGGGTCTTCTTGCTACTTGAAGACATGTGTCAATTTAATATAAACCACCAAAAACTTTGAAGAAAACTGTTATATGGGTTTTTGTAGAACTCGGTGTGTGGATTTTCGTAAATAAAAAGATTATGATGTATTCTGAATGGCTTTAGTCATCTTTGTTAGTATGTTTAACTACACAAAAGTGCTTATATTTCAATATTCAGCCAACTTTTAGGCTTACACAGTGAATATTAAGTACTCCCAGATTTTAAGACCACAGTTCATCACACAATCTGGAACAATTCATTGATACAAGGGGGTTCTTTTTTCAGAAAAGATACAAGTGCTGCACTAGTCTGGTACTGGTTCTTAACTTGAACAAATAAATCAATCCACTGTTTATAGGGGGAAAGAATCAACTTTAGGTGAAAGTCTATGGGCTTTGTTTGTTTTTTAAAAGCTGTCCTTTTTAACCAAACTCACCTGGTACCAAGCAACACATCCCAGAGAAAAGCACTAAAATCAAATCACAAACAGGAAGACCCCCAAACACAGGACTTTGGACAACCTGAAGACGAGCAGTAAAAGACAAGAGTCTCAGCAAAGCCAGCAGTGCAGCAGCAAGGGTTGCCTGAAGACTCCAGAGCTGCTCGCTGCTTTCCAGAAGCCCGAGGCAGAGGACGATGAACAAAATGAGCCCAGTAAGAGAATCGGTGAGGGTGAAAAGGTTGGTCACTCTGCAGATGTGAAATTAAAAAGGATTAAGAAACAGCTAGAACTGTACTTACCCCGGTGCTAGTTCACAAAACAAATAAAACAAAACCAAAAAAAGCCTGAAAGCCCCAGGAATCATTAAGCTGAAGTGGGAGAGGATTGAGGTTTTTCTGATGCCCACAGTGTACTCCCACAGTCATTAAACCCAGGTTTGTCCTTCTCTCATGACAGTAATTACAGTGGCCAGATAAAAGCTGGGAGGACACTGATGGTGCTGCAGTGGCACAGAGCACCAAGTGAGACACACAGATAATTGCTGTGCACAAACCAAACCTGGGTGTTCCCCAAGTACGTTGCAAACAATATAAAAACCACAGACAAAGCAATTTGTTAGCAAGTCCCTTGTGCATTAAGAGTTTATTTGATTTTTTGTAATGGAACTGCACCATTGGTTACTCTAATTGAGGTATTTAGCCAAAATCCAGTATATAGTCATGAAAATAAGTACTGCCTTAGACCTATGTAAAAACATTGTACAAAATTTGTGTCAATGTCAAATAAATACATTAATTTTAATATTTATGTAAAGAAATGTGACTTGGATAGTCTTACAGTTAAAAAAGAAAACAACTGGCTCTTTCACATATTTTAGGCAAACATTCAGCTTTACATTAAACAGACCTCAAACTGAAGCCTAGGTAACAGGTCAAATACAAATGTAGAAACTTAAAAGTGCCAACAAACAAGATAATTCAAGTACAGTAAACATTAAAAAATATATGTATTTATTTAAATTTTCAGATGGTTCCAACAGGGACAGGCCATCAGGAATTTAAATAGAACATGAAAACATCTGAGATAACAAGAACAAGGAACATTTTGTTCCAGAATAAAATAGAAATTGTTAATCCAACATTTTAGAAACAGAAGTCCACAGCAACTTAGAAAAAGAGACTTAAGAGTTCATTTCTGTTCTGAACATGGCCTGGAAGAATCACAGCAGCTATCCCAGCCACCAGGTGATGATGACTTTTCTGTATCCATGCTCTGAGTGTAGGCAGATAGAAAATAATTGCTCCCTTCTTGGTTTTGATTTGCGGGAGAAATGGAGTATGTGGTTCCCAGAAAAGTCTGATGAGTGAGTACATTAAAGTGGCTGAATTGATGGGACATGTTTAATTGTCTGCTATAAACCTGGAAGTTACTAAAAGGAGTTTGTTCAACTGCATTTTGTTTTTCTCCTTCAGCAGAGCATGTTGTAGAAACTGGAGTAATTGGCCGTTTCTCTTCCAAGTCAGTTTTGTAAGTCTTTTCCACAAGGCCAGTTTGTGCTTCAGGAGATAACTCTGTAACTGATAAGCAGCTTTCTTTAGCATTTACTTCATGTGGGCCCTTGGCCTCTGTGTGCAAAGCTTCCACATGAGTATCAAACTTAGAGGCATCACTGCAGATTTCTATTTCTGACAATTCATCCCCTGAATCCAGAGACATGTCCTCCTCATCCTTTTCATCCTTTTCTACAAGAACTACATTAAAAGAGAGAGAAAGTCCTATTCTTTTGAAATACAAACTTTGGTTAAAAAGGCCATACACTACTCACAGTGTTACACTTCAGGTCTGCCAGTCCAACAGCACTTAAGTCTTGGTCTTCTGCCACTCGTGTTCACTTACTCAACACACACACTTAACCCTCTGTGGGAGTGTCCAGTTACTCGGTGCTAAAAGCTTCCGCACACCATGTTCACATTTAGTGCTGGGAAATCCCAACTCCCAGCTCCAAAGGGGATAATGTCAAAACCGCATCTAAAGTTACACAGCAGGTGAGTATTTGATCAGACAATTAAAGGAGTACAATTACTGACATCTCAGTACAGTTTATCTACTCTAAGTAGATAAAGTAGATAGAGATAAGTTTATCCTTTTCCTGAAAACATGCCCTGTCTAGTGCCTCAAATACCATCTTAGCCTGTACTCCTGTATTTAAGGTCACTGGTGCTCCACCCCAGCTCCTTTCCTCCATCATTTCAAATAGAAAAAGAGTAGCTGGAGAGTTGGGTTTTCCGTGCCAGCTGTGTGCTCATTGACCAGAGTCACGGCACACTGTCCCAGGACCTCCCCCCGACACATGCAGTTTGGAAAGGAAAGTTTCAGTGTGTTTGACATTACCTGATTGTCTTTGGCTAGCACTGCAGGGAGGAAGGTGGTTCTGCTCCACAACAGAGTTGTGATACCCAACGAGACTTTTGAAGTTATGCATAAAGTCATCAACAGCAGCAACCACTATGCCATTATCAACATAACTCGAGAACGTTTTGAGATTCTTTTCTAAATACACAGGAGAAGGGTTTGTATTAATATTTAGCACTCACTATCAAAAAAGGGGGAGAGGTATTCATTTACCTGTTAGGAAGACAACATGTCTCTGTTGTATGTTTTGAGCCTGAAGCCTGATGAGACAGTCTAGTTCTGGAGCATTTCGAGTTTGAGAATCACAGTTATGGTAAGACAGAATCTCAACCAAGTTCTTCTTTTGATAGGTGTTCAGAAGGGTGAGCAAGGTCAGGGCACTGGCATTCATCCTGCAGTGGGGGGAAAGCTCACCATTAGAAACTGTTCAAGGTCAGTCTAAATATCAAAAGACAAACATAACAGTAAGTTCTATTTAAGTGGGTTTTGGAGGGCATAATGAAAGCTGAAGCATTTTAACAGGTGGTATTATAGAACCTTACTTACCTCCCCAGCTCTTTAAGTTTTTTTTGTATTTTGCAGTGGACTTTCCAATGCCATTTCCCATCTGGGGTACTGAGATCCTCCAGAAACTTTAGGAACTGTTTTAGTTTATCTGTTATGGAGATATTGAATAAAAGTTAAATTTTGTGGTATGCAGACTGAAAATACTGCTTCAGTATATACAAAAAGCTGTTTTCTGTTTTCATCACAGTACACTCACACAATTACAAACAGCAGCCACTCACTTCAAGTTTTCTTCCAAGCAGACTGGCCAACAACAGTATCATAAAGCTGAGCTACTTTTCTGTACCTCAGGTGCCCAGTAGTGGTATTTAAAAGCTGACCTCAGTCATACACGCTCTGCCTTGCTAAAATATTTCAAAATACTTTAACTTCATCAACTACTCAATTTCAAATAAAGAAAAAGTATATATAGCATATTTGTGGATGGAGTAGTAAGGAATAGAAGATTCCACAGACATAACTGCACAATGTAATACAAACTGAAGACAAAATCTCCCTGTTCATATATTGTTCAAGGAAGTCACTGAGCTGAGAAAGAGACCGAATGAGCTGAAGTTCTCAAAGAACACCACAAAAATTGGAAGAGCTGATCCTTCACTGTGCTGAGTACAGGACCTCTCAGGTACTGGAATGTCCGTATTTGACTTCTAAAGCTCCCAGAAGCATTACACCTACCTGTAGTGATGGACTCTGGGTTAAGGACAGACTCATCCGACACAACAAAACCCCCAGACACAAACAGTTCATGGTAAGTGTGATTTTTCACATCATCCAAACTATCGACCCCTGCAAAGCTGACACAGGACAGCCTCTTCAGAGTCACCAGGCCAGGGATCTGTTTAAAAACATTTGAAATCAGAGATGCAACCAGAGGTCACAGAAAAAAAGGAACTACAGAACTCTCCTACCTAGTAATGCCAGGCACCAAAGTTCAAAACACATTTTCAGAAAATTACTGTTTCTTCTCTTGCCTGGGGAGGTGCTCTCTCTGGAGCGTCAGAGGAATAAGGTAAATGGACACAGAGCACTTGGAATAACTTTACTTTCTGTCCAGCACAGGGTCTTAAGCCCCAGCTGTCAGGAATAGCTCAGGTTATCTGAGAGCTGCCTTCACCTGCTGTTAGAGCATCCCAGAACCAGAAGCAGAACTACTGAGGCCTCTGTACAGCTTTACAGCTTTACAACTACTAACAATAAATATGCATTAGCACGTGCATGGAGGTGGAAGAAGTTACCGGTGAATGTTGGGACAAGATAATTTTTACCACAACCATTTTGTTTCTTCAAACAGCAGCTGAACACGGGCCACTGTTCAATGCTGTGCTGTTAGAAGGAAGCAGCCCTGCCCCAAATGAGCTCATCCCACTATGGCAACAGCTCTCCATAGCACACATTTACTTACGTGGGACATACCTTATGGATGAGGTTGGCAATGTCTTCATTTTGAATAATGATCAACAGTTTATCTATATCAGCTCTTCTTTTAAGAAACTGCTCTGGATGGCACTCTGTATTCCCTAAGTTTGTAAGATATTCCTGCAACCACAGAAAGAGGAGACAAGGAAAAACTCAATAGGTAGTTTGGTAAAAACAATGCCCAGACGACACCCACAACAAAGGTTTTCCACTTCAGTGAATCCCAGAGGGACTGGCTTCTTTATCTCTCCCATACATTCATCAGAAGGATGCAGCAACACAGAGCAGCTGTTTCAGCAAGTCAGTGGTTCCTATCAAATCACACACACGGCCAACGGAGAGTATCAAACTGCCTGAGTTTTCAAGAAAAGCCAGAAGTTTTCAACTTTCACCTTAGACATTTAACTACAGAAGGACAGTGATTTTTCAAAGTTCTCTCTGCTGTTAATTAGAGGGGAAGAGAAAAAACCCCAAAGGCATACAGAGTGACTTTCCATACATTCTTTATAAAATGGTAAGCTATCCCATTTCTTCCCGTATTATCTTTTTTCTGTAAGGCCACCCCCTGGCAGGATCTTCAGAAAGGACCAACCTCCAGCCTGTTCTGTTTTCCAGCTCTAAGAAAAAGACTTATGTAAAAGCTAAATATAAGCAAGACTACCTCAAAAGCTCAAGGAAGAAGTGGGACAAGACAGCTTACTTTTACAATTCGCTTTCACAATTCACTTTCACAGTGAAAATGAGTCCAGTTTCATACAAGTGGACTTAAAAGACATTCTGTTCTGACACAAGAGAGAGGTTGAACTGAAACAGACTTACCTTGATTTCTCTGCAGAGAACACTTTCTTCCTCTTCATGAATATAAAATTTGACAGGGGTTTTCGGTAAATGTTTCATAATTGCGACCAACCTGTTAAATACTTCAGGGTTTAACTGGCTTATAAAACCAGAAATATCTGGTTGAGTTGAAATGTTTAAGTTCTCTGAGCATGTCTGAGTCCTTTCTGGTGGTTCCATGAGATCACCAGCAGAAGTTTGATGCTCTGGTTTAGCATTCCCGTGATCCATTTTGTCCTTCCCTAGGGGGAGGCTTGCAGAAGGCTGCTCATGAGAGTGCAGCTCCTCCCCCACGTTATTGCACAGTGGCTCTGGGAATGGTGCTGTGTCGCTGTCCCTGCACACGGCCACGGTGTCAGGCGCAGGCCTGGGGGCAGTGCTGCTCACCACCTCCAGTGCCTCAGGACTAGAAAAAACTGGGGGAGTCTGCTTCATGCAAGAAGAAGCCAAAATAACACTATTCAACTTTTCACTCAGGGTCTCAATATATTCTTGGACAGAAACCTCTGATGGCTGCAAACAGATGTGTTCAGAAAGTCTCATTATCCTCTCTCGGGCAGACAGGACTGGTGTGGACATGCCACTGACATAAGCAATGTTCTTTTGCTGCAAAATTTCTTGAATCTTTCTTGCAAAGACCTTATATTCTTCTAACAGTGTCGTCTCTATTACTGCACTAATGGAATGCTTAGCTGTAAAAGGGTCATCTGTCAGCTCATACTGATCTTCAAGTTTCTCCACTTGTCCTGTATAATGTCCATCTTCTGCTGTCCCCTTCTGTGTATCTGAAAATGGAGAGCATGGAAACTGATAATCAGAATTTCTCTGTCGATTTACTACCCGGGGGTCATTGGGAAGTGCATCCGTTGGTGGTAAGTACTCCAGTGGCTCTTCTGGTGATTTCAGACCTACAGAGGAAGAGTTCATCTTCATCATCACCATCATCATCATCATCTCACGTTTGAAAGTCACACACAACTAAAACCTCCAAATCACAGCCTGAAAACAGCATTACTGTTATGTCTCTCCCACCAACCAACTTAAATCCAAAGACTCAAGTGTTACAGTCTGCTGAGGTACAGAAGCACAATACATTTAACAGTAAAACAACACAGTCCAAATCTGCTGAAAAAGCAGAATACAAGTCGTTTTCCCAGAGATAACACAGAGTAAGCACAACAGGATATGCCTCCATTACAAATTAAAAATTAAATTAGAATTCACGCAGGGTAACATATTACTCAAGTATTTTCATTTGCTACTAGGTTAAAATCCTCAGATTCAAAAAGCTTATTTTAGACACAAATGACTTGGTGGAGTTGGACTGCAAGCTGCATCTGATCTTGCAATTGTAAACCCAAGTTTTTTTGCTTGAAAGGGGATGATATCTGTCTGATTGATTACTGACACAGTTTCAGTGGTGCTGCAAGGACTGCTGAAAGCCCCTCACAACCCCAACTCAGTTTCTTCACCATCCATATTCAAAGCTATAGTTTTGTTTGTTTTTAAAGCATTCACATTTCTAATTTGTGTCAATATGAAGCCAAACTAACATTCTCCACCAGTATCTGTTTTCATCCAGCAGATTTCTGTATTAATCAAATACAAGAAAGAACTGCATAGGCTACAGATGTGCTTGTGTACCAACATGTGATCCAAGAATGGATCTATGAAAGCTACAAACCTTTAGAATATGTTTTCATTCACTATTTGTAGGAATAGAGGAGTGAAAACCCATGTTACCTGTAATTGGAATAAGTTTCCAGTGCATTCCAACTTCCCCTGCATTATTTGAGTTGGGATGTTGCCTGAGATAGCTGTGTTCTATAGGTGCACTGGGACAGGCACTGTAGTCTTCAAAGGTATTTCCAGTGCTTGCTTCCTAAAAAACAAACAAAATTCTCATCTCAAAACAACTTCTTTTGGTTTTGCTCACTATTAAGCTTTTACATTCTGAGCAGTTGACAGAAAGAATACACCTGAGTTCACCAGCACACTGGCAATTCTGCCACCAATCAAGTCCAGTCAAACTTGGAAACGTTTCCATGAGGTAACTTCCCTGGTCTGTCATGAAATAACTGAGGCAGTCCTGAGCGCTGGCCTGACAGTATGGAAGCTGATGGGGGGCAAAGAGGAAGGGAGGGGAGAACTGGCTGCTCCCTTGCTCTTTCCAGGCTGTTGTCTTGATACCTGACTAATGCCATGAGATGCTGGCATTGCTGAGGCACTGCCTGCAACCAGTATTGGGCCCTTAAGCCAATTTCATCTCACATTCCACATAGGTAGAAGCAAAACAGTGTGGAGATTACAGGTAGGGCAAACTCAGTCCTGCTCTATGACTTAGAAACTGGACTTTGTGTGTCAGTACCAGTAATAGAGATCATGAAACAATCACTCTTGTAGGGTAATGAGCTGGAGCAAGGAGCTGGGGCACTGTGATCCCTAAGCACAAGGGTGATCTGCTAGTTGTGAGCTGACAGAACTCGTGTACATCACTGCACCAAGAAGGCACACAGAGAGCTGGGCATGCAGTGAAATGCTCTGAATTCTTCAACTCTGCTCCTTTTTTATTACAGAAAGAACAGATATAAAGAACCAGGAACACAGGCTTAAGAGTAAAATTTCCGTGTATGTTCCTACCAAAAAGAAAAGCTTTGCAGAAAAGTTACTACTTATCTGTGTTTATCTCTGTAAAAAAATAGTATTCTTTTTTTCATTCAGTCTCATGATATTTATTTAAATAGTACTTTCACTGTCAGCATCTTAGCAGTTTCACTTACTTGTAAATGCAGTGTGTGCTCAAGGCCTGCTTCGTTAGGTGGGGGCTGCAGACTGACATCCACGGGGTAGGGCAAGCACGACACGTCAGCTTCCAGCACGGCCGGGCTCTGCGGGTCCGTGAAGGTAACGCTGTCAGCCTGAGCAGTGTTAGGAAGCTCGTGATCATCTCTGTCCTGAGCTGGAACGGATTCATATTCATATTTTTGTCTCATATCCTCTTCAACTTTGTCAGTGCCTAATGCTAAGGCTTGACTGTCAGACTGTGCCAAGGCCGGGTCCCAGCGGCCTGTAGTGGTCAGCATCTCCAGCAGCACTTTGATGAGCCCGTGCGTGTCGGCAGCAGGGTCAGACACATCCACCTGCCTGAAGTCACTCTCGTGGCCACCGTGGTCAGAATTCACTGAGAACACAGAGCATGGTGAATCCAAGGTTCTCCCCGCTTAGAAAAGGGAGAGGAGGGGAAAGGGAATCCATTACTAATTCTTAAAATAAAAACAAAACCAGATCCCCCCACAAACATGTGCCATGTACCCACAGTCTCACTCTTTAACATCGGTTCATATGTACACACACACACTTATTTTAACAAAAATGTACACAGGCATTCATCACATATTCTCCAGTAACAATCAATGTAAAAAGACCTTTGAAGGTTCACAGAATTCCAAGCAGGAATCCCAACCATAAAGCCCACCCTTTGGTACCTCCACCCCAACATGCCAGTCAGTATCTTCTGTCCCCCTTAAAAGGACAACTAATACCAGTCACTTCATCTTCCAGTGATTCACACACACAAGAGTAGACTGGTGCTGGATGGAAATCCCCTCTTTGTGTCACTCTGCTCCCCATTCCCCCCTTTGCAGGAGGCCTCTATCACTGCCTTGAGAAAAGGGTCAGGGAAACAGAAATCAAAGGAGTTTCTTCTGGCAGATCTTAAGTCACAAGGTATCTGTGATACTTCTCTAGATAATTTCATGTGTAGAATAATTTAATCTTATTACTATTAGGTTGTTTCCTTTGTCCCACTACACACATTACTGGCTATTTCAAAACTTAACTATGCTTTTTCCCTTCAATCTAACCTTCTTAGTTATTATATAGGGTATCGGAGCCATAACGAATTACAGCAAAGTCAAACTCTGCAGAAGACATTACAGTATCAAGTCTGCTCAGTGTTCTGTATCTGAAAGTCTTTGGACAGTTCCACAGGCAAGTAAACGCTTTCAAAATCTGCCTTCTTTCCAAAGAGGCAGAACAAAGCAACTTCCAGGACAATTCCAACTAACTTGTCTCCTAGAAAGAGGAAACCTGCAAAAAATAAACTTTATCTCTATGGATAGATCTCAGGCCAATGTTTAAATGAACCACCATGCAGTAAATATCCACAGTATGCAAAAAATAATCTGTAATGATTAAATGATAAATATGCTTTGAGTAACAATGTTTAAAGAAGAACTCTAAACAAAGACTTTCTTACCTTCGTACTGACAAATATTCTCTGAAGAGTCACTCATTTTTAGGTATTTCTGCAAATTTTCAGATTGTTCTTCCAGCTTTCTTTTCAGACCACTTCTAACTCTGGGGTCCTCAGAATCAGAATCTCCACTTGCATTTTTCTTCCTACACTGGATCAAGTTAATGAGTTCTTTGAGTCTTTCAGGATCATAATCTCCAGAAGGAGGCAGTTTTTGTTTGGCAGCAGGGGCTTCATATTTGGAATGGACTTTTTTCCCGCATTTTGCCTTGGAAAAGTCAGAGTTTTCTTCTGTAGCTTCATAATCTGAGATGGGATTGAAGCGCTGAGGCTTCTGATTTCTGTCATGCAGTTCCTTAGCTCTGGAAACGGGGAGCTGATAGGCCTCACAACCAAAAACATACTTCCGCAAGCAGCTGTGTAAGTGACCTTTGTATTTCGGGGCAGGATGCAGAAATGTTTTGTCATCCAGTCTTGTTGAGTACTCACGTAATATAAATTCTCTTCTAGTGCCATTGTAGAGCTTTTTAAAATACTCATGTATGTATTTTTCCACAACAGCATTGAAATCTGCACTACTGTCTTTACGGGACTTGATTAAAGCAAAATGCAAAGACTGAATCAACTTCGTGAATTCTGGAACGATTTCCTTTTTTTCGTGCAAAACCATGGTAGTTGAATTTTTCTGTGTTCCATATGGAACACTTTCTTGTGCTGCCACAGGAGAAATGGGAATCCACAATTAAAATCAAACCATGAAGCCATAAATAAATGGTAACTAGTTAGCAATATTCCGTGTTAATATTCTGTGTTAATACTTACTGGGTGAAATACAGTTTGGAATGACCACGAGGAAATAATTCAGAAGCCAAGGAAGCCGTATTAAGAAATTTCAACAAGTTTTACTTTCTCAAACATGAACAAATGAACCTACAATGTGTATTTGCTTTTATGAAGAAACAAATATTTCTGAACACTGACACCATGACCACAACCAATGCAAACTGTTACTCTTAGTCCACACTGACTGTGAGCACTACGAAGTCTTCAATAGAATATCATCTCTGTTTAAGTAAACCTGTACACAACAGTGAACAAACCTACCTGAGTTAATTACACATCTAGGCTCTGGAAACAGAAACAATGCATGAAGCACACGGGACCGTCCAGTTTGGTGGTCTAGAACACAAAAAATAAAAACAGTTAAAAAGAGAGGACCACTACACTCCACAAGACAATCTAGTACTCAAAAACCCATCCCCCTAAAAAAACTAAAACAACAAACCCAACTCAAACCCAAGAATCCAGAGTATGCTTACCATAAGGGGACATCATTTGCCAAGGAGAAAGAAGAAAAAGAAATCCTCTGTCCACAAGTGGTTTCACAAGGACCTGTTTTCAAGCAAAAAGAGCAAACTGCTTCAAAGACATTTGCTCACTATGAATACTCTTCCTGACTGTCACGTAGTTCTGTCTTGGGCAGAGAAGTGCTCTGATACTTAAGAATATGCCAGCTAAGGAATTCCCTGAGACTGCAGATCTCGCAGTATGCCTCAAATTACTAACTAGTAAAATTACTTTTAAAAACAGGAATAGTCAAATCTGTTGCACTCACAAGTTTCTCTTTCTCTAGTTTTTGAAGTAAACCCTCTAAGTGACTCCCAGAATGGGACTTCTCCACAACTTCATACAGGCTACAGTACATGCCATTCTTCAACTCTGACACGATACAAGGGGAGAAAGAGAAGGTAAGAAAAAAAGAAACAAAATTTTAATTCAGAAAACTTGAAAATTCTAAATTTAAAGAAATTAGGCAACAACTATTTACCTTCTTTCCCTCTTTGGTAAGTTTCTTTAAAGAACAATTCTGGTGAAATTTTTTTCTTCAGTTGATCAATGCTGACAACTTTTTCAACCTCAAGCTTCTCAGGACTGGAGAAGAAGCGGGGGTCAGGGGGAGATAAAAAAAAATAAAGACCTCTTTTTTTACCTTCTATATTCCTACCCTCATTGATAAAATAAGAACTAGTAAATACATGCTCTTAAGAATAATTTCTTTGGACTATCTCATGAGCCAGTGGGGTTTATTCCTGCACAGGTGTGTGTCACTTCAATGGAAAAAACCCCAACAAACCCACAAACAACAAAACACCAAACAGCAAAGAGATGTTGACAGATTTGCCTGAACTCAAGAAAGTTGTGGACATGTGTGACTTGAGTCTTGTTTGACATATTTAAGGCACTTAGCCAGTATTTTAGGTTTTCATCTGAATATATCCAGAACTATACAGTCTGACTATAGTAGCAGCCTCTACTCAAAAGAGTTTTAATACAGCAGTATTTTAAACTTACTGTCTGCATGGTAATACTCACAGTTTGCATGGAAGGAAAGGTTGTGTTGCTGATTTTATAGAAACATGGCACACAAGTTTGCCTTTATTCCAAAGCTGTCCCCTCCACAATGTAATGCTAGATTTCTCTAAATTAAGATGGAGAAAAGAAGACTAAGTGAAGCCACTTGCCAGCTGGGACTGAAAGAAGAGGCTGCTGAATCTCCAAAACCCAGTTTAGGGAAAATTTCATACTTATTTTATAATACTAATACCAGACAATAATGTTAAAAGGTAACAGAAAGGATGTTATCAACTCTGTTATATTTTTACCTGCTCTGAGCAGAGTAGTACAGAAGGCTGGTGTTACCTACACCTGTGTGTATAAGCACACCCTAGATGCCAATATCTGAGGAATGATATCCTCTGTCCTGACCTTAACTGTCAACCACTTTCATACATATTAATTTTGCTTGAATGAGGTTCAAAACAAAGCACGACAGAGGATCATACTATTTGAAGTGCCATTGAACAAGAAATTCAGGAACTGAAGATCAGTTCTCACTACGCTCTAAGTAGGAAAAGAGGGGAAAAAAGACTTGACTTTGTTCACTTGTGGTTCATTCTGATACAAGAAGATACACATGAAGGGGTCTGTTAGACCATCCAGTATCAGGAACCAGCATGGCTCAGGACAGAATTCAGGTATACACTCAGCTTAACTAAACCAGTCAAACATAAAACTACAGGGGAAAAACATCAAAACCTTCAGTGTCTGTATCATAAAACCAAAAAGTAGAATTCATTCTTACCTGTACTTCTATCTGTGTGGAAGGTGTTTGGTCTAAACAAAAGAAGACAGACAATGACTGGATTGGAACAGAGAATTCTGGCCATTGAATTTTACATTAAGGATACTTTATCGGTCTAACGAAACAGCAAGACTGGTAATTTCCTCTCTAACCTCAAGCTATCACTGCTGCAGCATCTTACACTATTTTAGATACCTTGATAACTGCTTTTAGCGCTTCACAGTAAAGTCCCCACACCTGGACGCCTTCCCATCAGCACAGGTATCACACTGGATCTGTGATCAACTGGCCATCTACATATTCTCTCCTCAACCAGTAAGACACCAGTGATGGGTTCAGAGACAAAATATAGAGAATATTATCTTAGAGTACCAAGCAAGATAATGCCACGAACATTTTTTATGTCCACGAATTCCCTCAGTTAGGTAAAGCCCCCCACTATTTGTGGATTCCACCTGGGCAGAAGGCAAGCAGGTGGGAAGAGCAGCAGAACTGCTTCCCACAGGGCCACCCTGCTGCATAAAACCAATTCTGCCACCTCTTGCTTTGCATTGGAAGTATTCATTAGGCTAAGTCCCTGTGACACATCCATTCATTTCAGCACTGTTCATTAAATCAGTTCTAAGCTACTGCCAAGAGCTATGAATTCTTCATGCTACATGCAGTCTTTCCAAAACTCATTTCCTAGCTTACCTTGACGGGGGCACAAATTTTGGTCCTTGTACCATGTCATCTTTATAAGTAAATGAAACAACAGCATAAGGACAAACATGTCTTGGTCGTCGTCTGATCTCATCAAAGCTGTATTCATAAAAATAGTACTGGGAAAAGGAAGTGACACAATGTTAAACCAGAAGCCTGGAGCAATAGTCAGTTTCTTTAAAAGCCAGTATTTAAAATAAGGAAGCTTTTAAATGCTCCTCTCATATGTACTGTAGAATACAATCAATTAAGGTAGTTTTTTTATCTTCTCCCTCCTTTATCATTGACTTATATACAGACACTACTTCAGGAGCGAATCAAGAATGAAAAAATCATTTTGCAACATTTACTTGAAAGTATATTCTTGGTGAGAGAAGGAACAACTAACAAAACCAAAAAAATTCGGAGGAAAGTAAATACTGCAATGAGTTTTCGAGTCTATCTTTAGTTCAGTCACAAAATTCTAATGTAAAATGTTAATTAAGGCAAGTTTGTAATGAGAAATGAAAAAATACATTCATTTTTTAGCTATCTGATTCAGTGTCCAGCCCAGTGATTTACAGAAGGCAAAAGAAGCTGTTAATACTGAAGAGAATGCTTTCAAGTAAGGATCCTGAAATCTACAGACTTGGTGGAATAATCTGACTGCAACAAGAGACAGAACACCTGGAGGAACATAAATGCTTGGAATTTATTTCATTTTCATTTCATCTCCAAACCTGAGAATCTGGAAAGGGGAGTACAGAAAAAAAAAAAGGAAAGAAAGATAAATGCTATTCTTTCTTAGCCAACATTTTGCCTTTTAGGAGTCTCACTTAATGACCACAAACCAGTTGTACTTTTACACTTCAAACTCCCCACATTATGTCCTCTCTTCCAGCTTCCATTCCAGCCCCATGTACAGTCCCCAGTTATTTCCTAATAACCTAATATCTCCTAACAACCTAACAGTAATTTCCTAATAACCTCCACCCTAATCTGCAGGAGATCTTTGCCTGAGGTTCAGGAACACACAATGGGAACAGGAGAGGCTGGCATGCTGTTCTGTGATTTCTAATGCAGGCACCTGTGGGCTGTTCACACCTGCAGCTTTACAGGGAAGCTCAGGGTTTGTTGTACTTCAGTGATTTTCTCTCTGTTTCAGAAGTGTGTTTATGAAGTTTTTATGTATGGAGGTAACACAGGCTCAGCTTTACCTGAGTAAGTTCATAGGCTCGGTAAGCCAACAAGGAGGTGACTTTATTTGCATTCTTTGAAACATGACACTCATGCTTTGGGGTGGGATCCAACACACTCTTGACAGTTGATTCCATTGTTTTCATACCAATGTGGTCATATATGCTTTTCATTTTTCCCTGTAATAAAGCAGAAGAATTGTAAGCATGAGCTTTTTTCTGGACACTGGAAAATTGCTTCAAGTACCAAAGAAAGAGCAGAGAAAATAAAACAGGCCATTAAGAAAGCCACTTCTAAAAGTGTATTATTTTCATACTTTCAAAGGAAACAATAAATTTTTGCCTTTTGTAACAATTTATTATTCTTTAAGCTTAATATCAACACTGGATTTTAAACCTAGTAGAGTTCTAGTTTCTCTATAAGCAGATGATTGTGCAAATTAAATTACATTAAAACCACCTCTGTGTTATCAGTAAGCAATGTAACCCTTCAAGAATAGCAAGACAAAATTACCTTTATTATTTTAAGAACAATCACATCTCCAGTTGCTCCAGATTCTAGAGGATTAGGCTGCAATAAATCAGCATACTTGGAGATATATACACCTGAGAAGAGTATAAAAATAAACCAAATACATTATGCTGAATGTGAAAATATTATTAGAGGTTTAAAAAGCATTGCATGGGAATAAAGCTCAATGTACACAAAAGAATAAAGATACAATTGACACCCAAGTACAAAGGTAAAATAATTTTGTGGTTTTCAGTACTTAATTATTTCATAGACTTTAAGGTCTCAAACACACTCTGTCACTTGTTAGTCTGGCTGACTACCTCACATCAAAGAACTGTAAGTGAATTCAGACACTCTGAAAAGCTTAAATTTTGCTTAGATTCCTCTCATTCCAAGTTTGTATTTAACTGCTGTAGCAAATTGCTCCAGACCCTTTACCAGCTAAACTAGTAAAAAATCAAATGCTCACAAAGCTTTGTTCTTCTCCACTTTGCACCTGTTCTGCTTTCAATATTCACGTCACCTCTGAATCACATTCCTCTTACACAGGATGACAAAATTAGTTCCTCATTTTCTATTTGAAAAGTTTTCCAAGAGGAACGTACCGTCTTGCACTCTCAAAACTCTTTAACACTTTGTGACTCTTCTAAGTCTCCAATTTATCTACGCTCTTCTTGGATTTGTGGATTCAAGAATTTTAGTTCTATCTACATCAAAACTGAGCTGAGCTACTGTGTCCATTAGGTATTTCTGAATGTACACACCTACACACAAACACAGAGGCAGCCAGCCACACGCTGTATTAGCTCTTTGTCCGCCCAGGTTTATTGGAAAGACATGGTACATTGGTTTGACTAAAGCCAAAGGGAGAATTAGGTTTTCCCTTTGGGAAGGGAATTTAACTAAACTACTGAAAAACAGAGCTATGAAATAATGTTCTGATGTCTATTTCCTTTGCTAAAAACATCTTGCTGTGATATAGCTGCAGTCCGTGATAGAAAAAGGACTGGAAGTTCACACAACTGCATCACACTATTTTCCAACTGCTACTGAATAACACCAGCACTTATAATCAAAAGATAGTTACCCATGGAAGGCTTGCCAAGAATTGTGATTTTGGAGTGGCCAACCTGCAGCCCCTTTTCACATATGCTCTGGATCTAAAGAGAACAGACAGTTTTTTAAGCAAATCTGTTAGGAAAACCAGGATATGACCAGAACAAACAGTGAGAAATGACAATTGCAGAATTTAAATTGAGATTTAAACAAAATCCCAACCCTTACAAAGGGAGGCA
Organism: Platysteira castanea; assembly: GCA_013397175.1. NCBI lineage: Eukaryota > Metazoa > Chordata > Aves > Passeriformes > Platysteira > Platysteira castanea. The sequence goes on from VYXC01012826.1 coordinate 1,162,276, forward strand.
AGAGTAGTCTGAATTCTCTATAAAACTGTTAAACTGTGCAAGTCAAACTCTGATATGGAGCAGCTACAGACTCACCTGTATCTTAAAAAACAACAGCCTCCCTATAACTTAAGCACTGTTTATGAACATTACTTGCTTTTAATACAGAAATACCTGCCAAATGATTGCATACTTAAGAAATCCTGGCTTAAAATCGCAGACAAAGCACAGAAATTCCCTTTCCATCACTTTGATTAGAAGTATATGATCAAAGAAGAGACAGAGGGGACAATATCCATTTTCTGATGTTACAGGTTACCTTACTGATGCAAAAAACCAGAAAAAACACCAAAACCCAAATGCAATGAAAACACAAACTATTCCTCCTCAATTAAAAAAAAACCCAAACACAAATCCAATAAAAACTCACATGCCATCCAGAAAATATATTCTTTTATTTATAAAACAGAGCCTAATCAGAGAAGATATAGAGACATGTAAATGGAGTACCTTAAATAGCAGGGAATAGAGAATTTAAATGGTGACATACTAGATCCCTTTCCCATCTTTTGACACCTTCCAGTGCTGAATTTTCCCAAAGTAACTTTAAGATTGTGTCAATAAAAACACTCTGAAAAAAACCAAAGCCCCAAAACCTCTTAATTGCTAAAGAAAGCATTTCCCTGCAGTGTTTCATTCCTCACCTGGCACCGATCCACCATGAGGAATGCGTAGCTTTCCTCGAGCTCCTTCTCCATGCGCCCATCGAACCTCAGCTCTCTGCGTTTTTCTGTGAACTGTTCACACAGACAGTTCTTAACACAGGTGCACACACCACTGATGGCACAGTCAAGAGTCAATGTTTTAAGGCCCCATATATGTTAGCAGATCCAAGTGTACAAAAATAATCAAAAGATAATCCAAATGGAATTATTGTATGCTTCAATTAAATTTCAAAAACACTGTACCTGTGGGAAATCTAATTTGCCCAAGTATTTTTTTTTAAGAAAAAGATACTCTTCAAACAAACCTGTGCAGTAACATTTTAATCTGGTCTTTGTAGCAGAACTGGCTAGAACCATCCAGTCAACGCCTTCCATACCATCTTTTAACTCCAGAAATAAGACTTTTTCACTTTTTAGGAGACAGATCTCTTACACTGTGCATGTACTTTTGCAGATGCACCTCACTGCTGCTGAGATGGTTTTTATCAATATTTCTCAGGTAACCATGAATAATTAATGTAACAGCACAAAATGCTTCCATTTACTTTATAATTTCAAGATGATTATCACAGCAAACAAATTATATATTCAGTTACTTCATATGTGAAGCTTTTTGGTACTGGGAATGAAAACTTCACTTCAGAGTGATGAGAGCAAGCCAAGGCTGGATTTAAGAGACATCACAGAAGGCACAACAGAAGGGCTTCAACCAAGGTGCTCCACTTACTAGTTCAGTAATCAACTTTAGTTGAAGTGCTTCTTGGAAAACAACAAAACTACAGAGACTATGGAAATTTATATCAGACATATACTTTAATCTTAATTTTCAAAGGAAACATCACCCTTGCAAAGAAGACATTAAAACATCTTTCCAGGTTATTAAAATACATAAAAATTAAGAAAAAATTTGAAAGCTAAAAACACAGAGAAGTAAGTGGTGTCAAATAAAATTTTTCTTTTTTCTTTTCTTTGGAGTATCTGGCAGGCAAGAGTTTACAACTATGCAGTTACAAACCTGTCTGAGAAATAGCTGCTCACATTTCCGGAGATGTGCGTTTGCAATTAAGTACCAACCACATAATTAAAAATAATCCCCAGGTCTCTGCCGCTAGACTGAGAAGAAGCACTATCATTTGACTGGTACCGTACTGAGAAGCAGAAGCCACAAATATACTCACTTCTTTTTCCAACAGTTCACTATGAACTAAGCTGGCTCTCTTGTATTTAAAATTGGACACTGAACCTGAATCCAAGTAGGAAGAATGCAGAATCTTCAAAATATCCTCAAATTCTCGAGAACCTGGAAGTACTGGCTGGAAGAGTGCTATAAAAGAGAAAACAATAAAATAATTAGCACTAATATACATGTGAAAACATCCAAAATTTTCTAGTTCACTGACAGCTTATGCCTGAAGACAAATGGTTTGTGATTCAATTTCAAATACAAAACATCTAAAATACTTGGAAAATATGGATTTTAGAAAGTTTATCTTAAAATTTTCTAGAATGATCACACCCTAAAAAAAAATCACATTTATGTTTTTTTAACATTACTCTTGAGCAGCTACTAGTAATCAGAAGTTTGTAAGGCAAGTACCTCAAGTCTGAATTTACCCCTTGAGAAACATCTAATATGTACTGCAAAACACAGTAATTAAACTTTCAGAACTGTAATTAACTAATTAACTCTTTTAAATTAAGAAGCAGGAACAAACTGTCCTAATAAAAACCTCAACTAGAGTTTCATAGCTTGGCCTCGCTTCAGAACTACTACGGGGTTTTGTGTTTGTTTGCTTATGGCAATTAAGCAACACATAACAAAATCCAATACTGTTTAAAGAAGACAAATAAGCTCCTATTATTAAGAAGCTCCCACTGCCTGTGTTCATGCTTGATGATGTTATCCCCTGCTATAAATGCTTTAGCAGGAAAGCCCTTCGTGTGCTGTTGTACAAATTCCCTCCTGGGCAAGCCTTTGCCCAAGTTCCCACAGGGAAGCATTCGTGTCCCCAAACTTCTTATCTGCGTTTGGGTGCCAAGGTGACAAACACATCAGAGGAGCAACCCCAGAGGGAGCCAGCAGAGAATGGCAGTGCAGATTTTGAGAGCAGTGGCTAGGAAAGTAGCATCTCTGGGAGGATTCAACTACCACAACACAAAAGTGGTTTTTCTCCTCAGAGCAACTTAAAAAACACAAACCAAAAGTTCAGGATTTTTACTGTAGTTACAACAGCTAGGAAGAACAACAAATTTTACTAGTCTCACAAAAAAACCCCAATCTACCATTACTCTAACAATAAATTAAATTTTATTACATCTTCAGAGTATATTCTCCAATTTCATTAAATAATATGGCAGTAGATCTAGACAGCAATCTTTCCCTCATTTGCAGAAAAGATTTACTGCATAAGCCTCAATATAAAACAAATGTTGCTAATGAAAACTGAACTGTTCTATTCAGTAAGAGCTGCACACTTTAGAATGCAACATTACATCTGCAAACTGAACTCAAGCAATGATTCCAACACCAGCAACAATGAGCAAGTGATTTTTGAAGAGCAGAAGTTATGAAAGTGATTTAGAAACCATACTTATGTAACATCCTTTTTAGTAACCATGCCTCCACCCTTGAAAAGCTGACAGCAGTACGAGAGGAGACAGAATTGAAAGTGAATGGAATTCTCAACTTAGTATTACTGGGACTGAATGCTCTTGTACTGAAGAGAGAAACACTTATTAAGAGAAGAGAAAACAAGCCTGCTGTAGATACACATGCCCTGGGAAAGCACCCCCTGTTCCACCCCAGCCCCAAACACCTCTTGGGCACTACAGCACCAAGGTTTAATAACTCCCTGTCAGAAAGATCCGGGTTCACACAGTGCCAGCTCCTCAGAAAGGACCAGTTCAGGCAGAGGGTTATCTGTGCCAGCTGCTTGACCGAATTTCCTGTTTTCTTACCAGTGTTTACTGTACCTTATCCCTTCTCCCTCCTTCCCCCAGGATACATGCTCAGTAAAAATCAGCCTCCCACTTCCACCTGGAGCCCAAACAAGTGGAAAGCATTGCAGGGTGAGCTAGAAAGAGCCACCACAAACCACACCCAATGTCTCACCCACTTTCCCCGCTGCAGATCTAGGAAGAGGCACATTATTACACAAATTAAGATCCTGTCATATGTGCAAATATTGTCATCCATGTTCCTATTTGTGTTTAAACATCTGCTTTGTGGAAAGCTCTGAGGAGTGAGCTGACACAGACTTGCCCAAAACCAGCATGTCCCCCTACCCTCCTGCTAGGGAGAACCTGCATAAACTACTATACACTTAGCTCTCAACACATTTATGGAAAAGCCCTATCTAGTCCTTAAATTATGTAATACAGAAAGTAAGAAAATTTTTTTAAGTTGTTGCAATTTTTTCTTCCAGAACATGAGGCACGGCAGACTTCCATGTTCTCAATCAAAACATGAAACACTACCCCAGTGAGGTGAGTGGCCAGGCAATACTTTTCAGTTTTTCACTTCAGCTGTGGTGTTCAAGGACAGCGATGGTCTAAAATGTTAATGTCACCATAGCAGGGCCTGTACCTCACTTCACGGAAGGAGGTCAGAAACAAAACAAAACTAAAATAAAACCAAGAAGTACTAAACTAGACCTTGCACAGCAGTCACCAAAGCCTGTGCTCTCAGGCAAACCACGAAATAACTGAGCTCATCTCCAGTCCTGCATCACTTCAAAGACCAGCAGTGTGCACATTCATATCTTCCAGGCTTGCTGTACAAAGCTGATGGGAGGATGCTGCACCTTTACTGACCTGTGTTAATTAAGCAGTAATTTAAGTAAGGACTAACCTGCAGCATCCTTATAACACAATACAATTGTTGTGGGGTTTGCTGGCTTGCTCAGCATAGGTAAAAATAAGTAAATAAACACCAGCTTTGTTCAGCTTCTACTGTGGCCATCGGAACGCATGTAATTATTTTTAGGTGGAAATTGAATTTAGCTAACAAGTACTACTCAAGGGACAGGGACTGGACTGGATATTAGGATGTATGACATGACTGAGAAGCTCTACTTTTCCTTCACAGCTGTCTGATGTTTCAACTTCAGAAAACTGAGATTGGAGTTAAGTGGGTGGGTTTGGTTGCTTTAAGTCAGAATGTGAAGACAGAGCCATCCTCCTTGAGAAATCCTGAACAAACTTTGAAGATAAGTAAATGATTACTTATCAGCTACCTTGGCAGAATGCTAGCACTCTTCACACACAAGTGCTCCTGCTACAAAAGCTCCATTGAAAAGCACCTTTTTAAGTCTTCATTTTTTTTCAGTCTTCATTATTTAAGACTAAGACCAAAAATCTGTGGTGTTAATGAACCGCAGCATTTTTACCTTTATGACTTTTTCAGCCCAAAATGTCTATTGCTCTTTAAAGGCCTAAACAGTTACCATGTTCAAGGACTGACAGAGTTCCCCACTTAGAAATATCATGTAACAAACAGCAGATGCACATCTCTACCAAAGAAAAGGAAAATCAGAAGACAAAAGACAAGGCAAGAAGATGGAACAGAAAAGGGACAAGCTGGATCTTCATGCAAGTATTGCTGAGAGTTTCATGGGTAAAAGCAAGACCTTTTTCCCCACTCAGCCTGAGAAACAGCAGCCATTTGCTAGTTTGATAGACTCCAGAAATAAACATCCAGCTTTAATCAACAAGCAACCCCTTAAAGGCACTGACTGCAATGTCAGCATCATTTGTGGAACTATCTTTTGGTGAGGGGATCACTCATATAGCTCAGCAAGTTAAAAGTGCTCTTACAGTGCTTTATCCTTAGAATTTACTTTCCTAATCCTATCAAGGATCTCTCAAGCTTCAAGCCAACTTGGAAACCTCTGAAGATCTAACAACTGAATTAGAAGAGGCCAGGACAAGCCTGAAGACAAATGATAGATAAGCTGCTCAAGAGAGCATAACACCATTGCTAAACTCTATGTACCAAAGAAACAAACCTTCACGAAACTTCTAAGGAGAAAGACAAATGCAGGCACACCTTAAAAAAATAATGTTGCAGCCAACCTTTCTTGAACTTGTTTCCTGAATTCCTATGCTAGGAAAAAGAATGAGGAAATCAGAAGTATTCTCTGTGCCAAATGATCACGGCTGTCTTTAAGAGGTATCTTTCCTCCAGATGCATTTCTCCAGATTAAAAAGGATTTCTGTTGACTTTCAGACCCTACTTAAGTCTCCAGGATGGGAGATAAATTGCAAAGAAGATAAATACACAGCTAAAGCCTAAGTTTTCTAGGATATTTCTCTTACATTTTTGCAGCTAAAGCCTACATTTTCTCTTACATTCTTGCTTTCCAGGTTGAGTTTTTAATTGCTTCACTACCAAAAATTAGTCCTGAAACACATTTTGGTGTTTAAAAAAATAAAAAAACCACCAAAAAAAAAAAACCCTCCAAACAGACCCAAACACCTCTGACAAACTCATCCTGTACATACTTTGTATATAGCAGCTAAGCCTTCACAATCAAGGCAGCAGGTATCTCTCAGGATGGTATGTCCAGGAAAGAAATGGTGGTTCAAAAAGCAAAACAAGGACAGGTCCAAGGCAAGGAATGATGAAGGAAGCTTCCATGTATATTGCTTCATGCTGGGCTTTAGAATCAAGCCAAGAGAGCTCTTTTGAGAGGGACTGGTGACATTCAGATTATTTTGCAATTTAACAAGATGTATTTAAGCACTAGCAATAAGGATGCTGTAAGCACATGCCACTACAGCATCAGATGATCCATGCAGTGCTGATCTCCAGTTCAGTTCCAGAACTGACTGAATTGCATCACTTTTCAAATGACAATAGAAAACCCAACTGGTTGTCCTCAAACTGCACGTTTGGCAATCCATGGTGTGAGACCAACGCCCAGCACCTGTAAGCCCACAAGCACCATGGGCTGAATGGAGCAGGGTCTGCTTTGAGAGCTTTGGAAGCTCTAAGTCATCAGAATGATTAAAACGCACCAGAACCTTTCTGCAGGCTGAGGGGAAAAAAGGTGAGAATGGGTCAAATGACCTTGACATTAACAAGTCAGTTTTTGAAGTAAGGTAAGGATGGCTTCCTCTTCTATCCTATAGGCCACAAAAGCCTGAGGTTTGAACTACACAATCTCAAACTTTTTGCACACTGTAGATGGCTCTACATAGGCAAGTGATGAATCAGATGACTTGAAAATGTATTCTGCAGGTTTTCATTCACATTGGAACCAAATGCTAAAGAGGAATTTCAAATATCCTTGGTTAAGTACTAAACATTTCTGAAACACATTTAAAGGTATTATGTAACCATACTTGGGTGTGACATACAAGACACTTCAGTTGTTCATGAGGCACCACGTTATATCCAGGTATTTTTCTGTCAGATGAATTATAAAAGACTTTTTTTCTCCAAATCAACCCAGTTCTTTTTACAACGAATCTCTGCCAGACTGGTACCACCCCAAGGTGGGGTGGCAATGGGTAAGAACAGGAAGCAAAAGGAGTCATTACTGTCTCATTACTGGAGAGAAAAGACTGGATAATGAAATAAACCTACCTTCATCTCTTCCTTACAGAAGAAAGTATTTCAAGAAGTTAAGATGTTACACTCTTCTCTGAAGAACAAGAAGCCTATTCAAACGAGTGTATTTGTGATATGGACTAAGTTACTGACTCCACATTGCTAAAGGGGAAGAACTGAGATAAGTTTCAGGGAGGAAATCAGACATGTCTTCACTTAACAAAAACAAAGTTAAGCAGACCCCAGTGGAGTCTTGTGAAAAGCAAGAAATACCACAGGTTTTTACAGCAAGAGTTACTCAGAAACAAAAAAAACCCCAAATCCTGGACACTTGGAAGCAGAATGCTTCCAAGGCGAGGCACAAAAACGTGGGATGCTCCCTTCCTCCCTGCAAAGAACTTCCACCAGATAAGAACAGTCTTATGCCTATCATCAATGAAGGACAACGCTACTCAGTGTTTGTTTAGTCTATCCTAACCAGGATTACACCCCTCTCCTTCAGGAAGGAGGTCAGGGGGAAGAGAAAAGCGAACCATCTTGTTTGATGTCGGTGTCCCAAAGAATCATCTTCTCCACATGCGAATGCACCTCCAGAAGCAGAGCCGAGATCAACTCAAGCCTACCCTGATCGCATCCAGCTTCTCCTTTTAAAGCAAAGGTCTGAAATTCAAGCCGAGTTTTTGTTTTGTTTTTTTTCATCCTTGTGACAAAATAAAAGTGAGAAAGAAAAGAGAAGGGGTAGGGAACGAATGTAAAAGCCTGACACTAAAATCGGCTCCCCAGCAGCCTCGCGAGTGCGAGCCAGCAGAGCCTCCTCCACACCGCAGGGTTTGCATGCAGCCGTGTGAGGCGTCTGAGAGCTGCCTGATGAATCGGATGGAGAGGGGAGCGAGGGAGAAAAGGGAGGGGAAGGGAAGGAACAACCTTTCTTTTCTCTGCTCTTCCTGGGGATCTGAAAGTTCCTCCTAACAGGCTGCTGGTCTTCTGGGGGCTTAGGCAGAGGGGGCGGCCCCCCGAGCACACCGCTGGGCGGCTGCTGCTGCTCATTTGCCGTCGAGATGCTGCTCCTGCGCTGGCTGCTGCTACTGATGCTGAGGTTTGTGGGGACCTTGTCCTCTGCAGCAGCAGCAGCCACCAGCAGGGCCTCCCCAGCGCTACCGCTCTCAAAGTGTCCGCCATTTTGTGTGGTGTCCTCAGCGGCTCCTGCTCTGTTACTCTCCACGCCGAGAACGCCCGCGCTGGTCTTCTCCGTCCGCTGATGCTGCTCCAGCTCCATCTCGCCGCCACTGCGGATCACGGCATCCGCCATTCCCTCCGGAGAAGCGAGCCGGCGAGCCCGGCAGCCCGCGCCTTCTCTTCTCCCCAGCACAGCGCCCCTGCCCAGCGATAGCAGCGCCCGCGCCGCCCCTGCTCTCCCCGCCGCCCGCCTCACGGCAACCCCTGGGCCGCCCCCGCCCCGCCACACAACATGGCGGCCGCACGGGGGGCGGGGCCGCGGCCAGCCCGGCCGAGCCAATCCGCTAGCGAAACACGTTCTAAATAGGGGCGCGGCCGGGCCGGGGGCGGTGCTCACGCAATGGGGCGCATCGGGGCCCGCCCCGGCCCACGGGCACCGCTCGGGACCAGCTCGAGACGCTCGGCTCCCGCCCCCGGGCACCGCTCGGAACGTCCCGCTCCCGGCCCCGGGCACCGCTCGGGACCCGCTCGGAACGTGCCGCTCGCACCAACGGGCACCGCTCGGCACCCGCCGCCGTCGCGCCAAGCGGCGGCGCCTCCTCCGGGGCGGGAGCGAGGGGTAGCGCGGGGGCGGNCGGCGGGGCCGGAGCGCTTCCCTGAGGGGCCGCCGCGCTGCAGGGAAGGCCCCAGCCGGCACGGGGCTCCTGCCCCGCAGCCAGGGCACGAAGCACGGGAACGGGTCCGCCCCGCAGCGAACCCTCCCTTGGGCAGGAACCTGCCCTGGCATTTCGGGCCCGGGAACGCTCCGGCTCCAGGGCTGGCACAGCCGTCTGCGCGAACTCCCAACGCGAGTTACAAGTTCACTGCACTGAGTGCCAGCGCGTACTTCTTACCCTCAGAATCAAAGGAGTTTTTTTTAAGACTTTGGACAAAGTGACATCATTTCACCTTTGAAGAATAAAAATACATTGTCACGGTTATGAAGGGCAGGCAAAAAAAAAAAAAAAAAAACAACAACAAACAACAAAAACCCCTTAATTTATTTCAGCAGGATTCTTTCATAGTCTCATAATGAGTTAGAACAATACTAACTAAATAACCTATATGGGAGGCCAAAAGGTTAACATTTACTGTCCCTGTAAGGCTCACAACTTCTGGTGCAAGAGGGATGTGAAAATGTGAAAGCCAAAGCAGAGACCCTGTCGTTGGCAGCTCCCAGGAATGCACCGGAGTGAACAGTGCCTGCTGAAAATAACCATTCTTGCAGTGCCTAGAAAATGCAAGTACCAGATTTTATTTTACAAGTAACTAGCAAAACATTAAAAGCCCATCATTTTGTTTTCTTTATTAAAAGTATAGTGCTGTAGTTGTTGAACAAATGCATATATTGATTAGCTACTTACACCAATTACCTTCAATCCCCATAATGGTAGCTATTTATATGTCACCTCAAAAGCAGCTAATGACCTTAAAAATAGGAAATTTTCTTACTTGCAAGGTGTGCAAGGAACAGATATTTTAATCTTGCCCTTTTATTTTATTAATCTCTTTTCAGATTAGCTGTAAATCAGAAAATATAAATAACGTATCACCTCACAAATGGCCTGGTGCTAGCGCCTCCAGGATGTTAAAAGAAAATAAGCTAATAATTATTACTAGTTCTTACATGTGTTTGGGGACCCAGCAAGTTTAAACAGGGTAATTAGTATCTGTAACTATAATTTACATAAATTACAGAAACATAACATCCAATATTTATCTAACTGCAGAATCATGGTGTTCCATTATCTAGAGGTAATAAACCCCACAAATGCAGTGTGCATCTTACAGATAAATTAACACTGTCTCCTGAGAATGTGATGTCCTGCCTCTGTGAGGATTCAGTGCTGGTAAAGAGAATATTACAAATGTGTTGATATATTGTTGAAATAATTTTGTTGTGTTTTACCTTGTTCAAATAGAATTTCTGTATACAAGAAAAAAATGGCAATAGCAATCTGGTCCTGCTTAAGGCTGTGTTGGTCCATTATACATCTCCAAACATGTCAAACTGCTTTATCAATTTAGAATTGGCAGAGCTGTTAAAATCAGCTGTGGATGATTTCAGGTTGTGGATGTCTTCAGTACACAACTAGTTCAGTCAGTTGGTGTTTGGACCAAACAAAGTCTAAAGTCTTGCTTATTTACCAAGCAACACACAAAGTTTTCCTCATTTATCCCTTTGCTTTAACACGGTACGTCTTTGCAGTTGTACAGGATTTTTATGCATTAATTAACCTAGGTCTGGGAGAGATCATCACAAAAATAACTAGGTACTAATTGATAAATGCTCCAGCAATTCCAGATCACTGCCCCACACCATGCATCTTAAATCCCAACAGATATCAAACAAGTACCAAGAACCCCAGTTCACAAAACAACAGTTCAGCGAAAAACCATCATAGGAAGAGATTACTTGAATACTTTGAAGTAAAAATAGGTTATAAGATCTGTAACCTTATTCTCTCTCCACTTTCTAGTTTCTGTGTTTTTTTGGTACTTGCCAAGCATTCGACCATGACTCCCAGGCTTGCATCAAGTGATTTCCCACCCCAGTACAAAGCAGCTGCAGATCCCTTTGACTCTGAAATCAGATGATTTTAACATATTAGTAATACAGATTTAGATCAGATTAAGAGCCACAAAATAAGACACAAGGGAGGGCTGCATGCTCAAGGTGCAAACTTGGGTGCTTCCTCCAGACATTACTTCAGTATTCTTTTATGAAAGCAAATTTAGGAATTTGAAAATTAAATTAGAAATTTGAAATTAATCGGAGTATATTGTTATGATTTAATTTAAATAACCATAAATTACTATTTTACTATACATTATTACTCTAAAGATGCAAAACACATCTAATTTCTTCAGAAGTTTAAGAGCTAATTTTGCGCTGACTAAATTTCAGGTGCCAGGAGATCAAAGATAGGAGAACTGCATAATTAATCTTTCTTCCTAGATCATGCAAAGAGAAGAACCTTTGGAAAATTCAGAAACAAAACCTAATTTCCACACTTGGAAAGAGCTTTAGTATCATTTAACAGCTATGGAGAAAATATGCCTACAATATTAAAAGGTGAGACAGAATGGAGCAGTAGTCTTGACCTGGCTCTGTAAAACCAGGAATTAGTAGCAAAAATTCACCTAGTACTTTTTTTTTTCCTAACAAATATGTGATCCTCAGGCAAAAGATTGAAAATATCTACTTATATTTTTAAAATACTTTCATTTTATAATTAATACATTTAATATCTTAAAATATTTAAAATTTAACATGATCAAATCAGCTGTGAAACTACACCATTATTTCCAACAGATGGCAGCACCAATTTGTAGAACACGTATTACAGTGTTTTAAAATCAGTATTCATGCATAAACATTAAATATGGAAGAGCTGCCCATTCTGCATCTGAAATCCCTTTAAAAAGGAAACAAATCTTCTTCCATATATGTGGAACTTGGTTTCAGACTCTGTTTGATCCTGGAAATCAAGATTTGTCTATTAAGTGCCAGGCACCATAAAACATCATTTTTATCAAGAAGTGCAATTCATTAAACTGCTATCTGAAAGTTCTGATATAGCTTTCAAATTCTAGAAATTCTATGAAACTCCAAGCAACCTGGTTCCCTCTGTCACAGAAGCATTTCTAAGGCAGAAGCTCTGGTTCAGGTGGGTCATGCTAAATAGAAGGACTTTTTCTGCCCTGCAGTTTTGGCCCTATCCTTACCCAGATTCTGGCAACTGATTCTTGGTACTGAGCTTCAGAGATCTCAGACTCACTGTTCCTGATGTCTCCTTGCAGACCTTCTGTTCCCGATCGTCATCCTGGCTTTGTTCTTTTCAGTGCTGCAGAGCAAATCTAGGGAACAAAGGCCACAGACAGTTCAGTTTTGTGTTGTAGTCTCAGAGGACCCACACAGCTCAGAGAGTTCCAAGGCCGTTCTGTTCACTTACCTTTGTTTCTCAGTCAAAACAATCTCTGCTTTTACCTGTATTGCTTCTGGTCCGTCAGGTCTTTCACAAGCTACAGCTACACTGACTCTCCTTATCGGGAGCAGGGGATCAAACAGGTTGCTAAGATTTGCCACAAAGGGATGGATCTGCCACCTCAGATCTCCTGCTCTTGAGAGCAGGACACCTCATCACACCCCCTTCTCCCAGAGTGTGAGATCCAAAGTGCTCATACCTCAGCTTTAGATGAGTGTCTGCATCCCTCTCTCCTCATTTTGCCATCTCCTCAGTGGCCATCCTGGAAGCACCTCAGGCTTTTTCACTGCCACTTGCCTCTTCACTGCTGCAACCTCTCAGACTCCCCTCTGGACACCAGGATTACTGACTGTGACAACCACTTGAACAGATTTATGTATCTTACTCTTCCTCTTTACTTCACACTCATAATTTTAAATTTTACCCATCCTTTTTGGTACATTTTATTGTACAAGCCCACCCCACCCCTCCACCACCACCACCCTCCTGCCACAGTCAGAAGTCATCCTTTCAAAAGCAGTGGCATTTTAGAAGTGCTAGAACTAAAACAAGCTTACCAAATCCAGCATGATATCAGTATTCTTGAACTGGAAAGCTTACTTCTTAGGATGATTTGAAGAGAAAAACCCAACATCATTAGGATTTATTAGATCAATCAGTAACTAAGTGCATATTGACTACAAAGCACAACCAAAACACTTGCACTCCAGAATGCTGAACAGTAAGTGGGTGGCTAAATTATAGTAAACAAATGTAAATTAATCTTCTGAGATTTCCTGGCTGGTTGGTGGCTTCTGCATACCCAAAATTAATCATCTCAACTGTGACCCACAAGGAATCATGAGGGAGAAACTGATGACAGGATGTTAAATTTTTTGTTCCACCTACTTACTAAATTAATTATGTCATATAAAACTTTGGGGAATGTGGTGAATTGAGTGCAGGGACTTTACTGTGCATTTAGCAAATTATATCCAAATATGTACCACTTTATAAGAAACAAAATACAAGCTTTGGTCACTTACGTTAAAGCCTCGCTGCGTGTACCACTGAAAACTTTTTGTAGCCGCCTTGCACAACCAACCAAACCAAGTAAAAATCAAAATGGTTTAACGTAATTTATTTTAAATGCTTCCAGAAAAGTTTAAGGCCATTATTTAAAAAAAAAAAGTCAATACACACATTCATTCTTTCTTCTCTATCTGAACATTTTACAAGCTTTTTGCTCTTTTCCAACATTTTTGCTGAACAACTTCCCTATGCCTTTTCTTTTGCGGACTTTTCCTTTCTCTCATCTTCACTGGTATAGTCATTCAGCTCTAAAAATGAAGCAGTTGAAATAAATTACAAAGCCTGAAACAGAAAAGAAAATTGATTTTTTTTAAAAACTATAAATACAGAAATATGTTCTATAGGGTAAAAATGCCATCTTTTTAAAAAACAAAAATACCTTGTTTTATATTGTTTATCATCTTGTCACAATGATTTCTGTAATGCACATCAGCATATATATATATGAAAGATAGTAGATTTTCTGTAAACTTGCAGAACACAAGAAAAATATTTTTGGCAATAACTTAGCAGTTTTTCTACTTTTGTTGTTACAAGTACTTTGCACAGGTTATCTTGTGTAATACCAAGAATCATTTAAAATTTGTAATATATCATTTTCATAGCTTGCCATACAGCACTGGCATTATTTCTTGTAGAAAGAAATAAAATATTACCCAGGGATTCCTGAAAAATAACATGATGTTCAACTTTTTATTTTAGACTGCATTTAAGTGACTCATCTGCTTCTCATCATAATGAGTAGGTTAAATCAGCCACCAGAAAACACAGTAACATTTCCAATTACAGTACAAAATTAAATGCAACAAAAACTTTTAAAACAAAACTTGAGAAAAGTAAAAAGGATGTAATACATCCTAAAGGAAAAACAATTCCCTTTTTGTTTAAACTCTCTCTACATAATCCCATAGGGTATTTGTAGAGCACCATTTATATAAAATCATCACTTAGTTTTAAAAACCAACTACATGTAATTGTAAACAGACATTTACAGAAAAATTAAATGTTTTAACATTAGTGGTGCTTAAAACCAACAGTGGAGGTCAGTGGAGTGCAAAATGCTGAAGAGGGCCTATTCACAAGCAAAAGCTCCTTTCCATTCTTATTCTGTTCGGGATGAGATATATATATATATATATATATATGGCACTGAAAGCAAACTACCAGCTTATTTACAGTCATCCAGTATTCTCAGCATTTAATTTAACTCAGTGCTGGCTGTAGAGGTTTGGTTGTGGTTTTTTTCAGTTGATTATTTTTAGCATTACATGCTTTGACAAATAAACCATCTTACTATGCTGACCATTTGAAATATCCAGATTTTAGTAAGTTTGGTTGCTGGATCTTAGTACAGTGCTTAATTTTGAAAAATAAATCCCTAGAGAACCCTGATTCCGTGGCCCACTGTTTATAATTCTCGCTAATTTAATACCACAGGAGTTTGGATAGGTTATAGCAAGATAGTTTTCTTTTTTTGTTCCAAGAAACTACTTTTTCTTTCCATGCCTTCAAGGAAACTTATTATCTTAATACCCATCCTGAAATTCCATATTTAGTCTACATCTTCAGCTGCCCCTATAAAGAGCAAATAAAGTACTTAAAAATTAGGAAAAAGTTATTTATGTAATGCATATATAAACAGTAGTTTAGAGATTCTGTTTACAGCAGGACATTGAGAATAACTGGTCAAGTACCTCTTTCATCCACCTTGGGTGTTTATGGAATATAATCACAGGACATGAGTTGCAAGAGATTCCAGCTTATACAGATGGGCAGTTACAGTACAACACTCACAGGTACAAATACAAGAACTGCATTGACGTTGTCACACAAAGTATTCTAAAAGTGCTTCTCCAAATGGTTCCATGTATGGAATGCAAATACTGTACAGGTAAGAGACAGATTTTCTTCCATGAACACAAAGTTTTTGTCAAACATTGGTTTCTATTTGCTTCTTGTTCTCGTAAGAGTTCGTCTGCTCCATGCGCTCGCACTCGGCGCTGAGCTCGCTGGTGTCCATGCTGCAGTCTGACTCACAGTCCGACTGCTCCATCTGCTCCAGGGCGGCCTCTCCCTGGGGCACTCTGCATCCATTGGGTGACACAAGGCAATGTGCTTCCAGCCCGCCAGCCTTGCCTGCACACGCAGCCTTCTCCTTGGCCTGGCGGATGCAGTTAAGCCACTGCTGCTTGTTGAAGGAGTCATTGGCTTGGAGAGAGTGAGTCTGGCTTTGGGATCCATTTTTGAAGCTGACTCTAAAGAAGTTTTTGACTGAAAGAAACAATACATATCAAACCCGTGAATGCTTTGGCTGAAAGGATTTTTTAATCAAAGAGTATATTTAAGTAACAGAATCTGCACAGTCTTTGTCTTAAGGTCGGACAAGACCACGTCAGACCAAAGAGATGAGTCTGGGTGTCTCACTGTTTCTGGGAGAAGGAACACCACAAGCACTTCTAGTAATTTCATATTGCTGGATTAAATAATTTTGGTTCTGCCATGCATGAGCTATCCATAAAGCTTAAAGTGAATCAGCAAGATGAAGGAAGTGAATCAGCAAGATGAAGGCTTCTCCCACACTTTAGTGCCCCTCCTCCTACTTCTCTGCAAAGCAGATTTTCAGAACCTTCACTGAATACAGTGTCCTTGTGCCAGGCAAAGACTGCCTCATCTCTTCCACTCACTTCACTAATGCAGTGGATACATACAAAAACCCCTTGAAATTGTGACCAGATGAGATTTCAAGGACCCTTGTAATAGAAAATGCATCTTCATAACACACTTAACTGGAAGGACATTGACATGAATAGCTGCAGTCTTGACCCTGAGTTCTACAGTATCTGCCAGCTTAAAAGGGTTATGGAATAGCTATCAGTGTCTCCAGTACAAGGAAAGCCAAAACAGCTGAAGCTCAAGATTTCAAAATACACTTGCTTATAACTTTGCAGTTTTGCCACTACAGTCTGTATGTTATCCCCTTCTCAATTCAGTAGTACGAGGGCAGGTGTGTGGAGAAATTCTATTACCAATATAGTGAGCTTTGAGAAAGAATCTAAAAGAAACAACTTAGAACATAAAAAACCAATGTAAAAAAAAATCAAGATGTTGGATGGAGATAATTTGAGAGAAAACATTCTGATGTCACATTGGCCCGTATCTTAAAGTTGTGATGACCCTACGTGAACAAATACAAAAAGCTGCAGTCATACTTCTCTCATTGTTGCTGAATGCTCCACGTATGGATCCGCCCAGGCGCACCTCCCCATCCTGCAGGTCCTCCAGCACCAGCTCCCTGACAGGGATTGGCTGCCGGTACAGCTGGTAGCAGAGCTGGTCATTGTGGGTCACAGCTCGAGTGATCACCAGCACCTCTTCAAAGAGGAAGACATGCAGTTTCTGTTAAAAGATTAATAGAAAATACAGCATTATTCCTTTCTTGAAACATCATTAAACCAAATGGAACAAATAAAGTTCACCAGAAAGATGAAAACTGCCAGTTTCTTCTTGCTAATTTAATATTGAACTGCCTGATCTTCATCAGGTGAACCAGGAAGCTGCACCTGTTTCATCCTTCCCTCTCAGCTGTATGGTAAAACAGGACCCTTCCACTGTATGCATGAACACGCTACAGAGAAGCAGTTCCAGAGCTGAAAAAATGCAGTGCTTGCTTTGTTGCTTTTTAAAATAAATTTTTTCCTAAGTTTTATTTACTTCCATGACTGTCATAAATATCATACTTCCATTAGTGTCAGTAATGACAAAAAGATCTTTTTTCATTGTTTGTCCATTCAAAAGTTCTATTTAACACTGGGGGAAAAAAACTCTAGGAAAGACCATGTCCTCTTCTATTAATATCATCTCTTTTTTCCCCCCCCTTTTTTTTTTCCTTTTTTTTTTCTTTTTAACTGGAAGCTCAGATTGTGAAACTTATCAATAGTGCAGTGTCCCTGTCTCAGAGACCAGAATTCAAAGTACCAAATTTCTCTGGTCAATAAATTACCCTGATCTCAACAAAGAATCAAGTAAAGCCATTTCAATAACCACAGCCTTTGATGAATTTAATATTTGTTGCTACATTTTGTGTGTTCTTTATAGAAAGTATCACATCTCTGAGACCAGAAATTTTGGACTTTTTCCTGCACGTATTGAAATTGATCAGATTTACAATTTATCCAGGATATTGTTAGGCCCCATGAGAGACAGAGATACATATAAGCTTATTATCTCCCTATACAGATACTTAACTACTAACAAAAAAGATGAGTGTTATATATAATAATTAATATTTATCAACTTCCTATATATTAAAGAGTGATGTTTCTCTATGTGTGCTCGCAGCTCTTTCAGCTTCATGCAAAATGAAGGTATCTTTAAAAGTTATTTATGACAAAATATTTATTCCTTACCACTCCCCTGTTGTTCTTCAATTCCCCATGACAACACACAGCACGTGAATTATCAATCAATGAATCCCTTTGGCCTTCTTCAAGATAAATAAGTCTCTCTTTGTAATACTGGCATTCAGATTCACCAGTCTTTATGTTGATTTCAGCCACAATGCCCTGAATTATATTTATCTGCAGAAACACAATGAAAACACAGGAATGTTAATCGCACACTCCAATATTCAGCTGTTCAGTTAAGTATTTGCATTTTCGTATTTTATGTAGTGTCCCTTAATTCACTAATAAACTAAAACTGCTATAATCTCCCAAAAAAACCCAAACCCAACAGAAACTCACAGCTTCTTCCAGGTGCTGTTGATCTGGATGATCATTTGGTGTGTGCCTTAAAATTTCTCTGAGCAGCAGTGGGTATTTAACCAAACGGCTTCTGGGGATGTCGAGGAAATTCCAAAGGTCCAGTTTGCGGCTGAAAGGAGACTCTAGGCAGCGCTGCAGGAAATCTTGCACTCTGTGATCTTGTTTCTTGTGATCCAATAAAGCTTTGGCTGCTACTTGATTGCTGCAGTAGCTGTCATAGGAGTTCAGGCATGGAAGCTGAGGAAAGAATAAATCATTCTGTAGCTGAAGCAAAGCACGATTTCCTGCACTGAAAGGTTCAGGTGATTCAAGATGTCAGAATTCATACTGAGACTCTCTTAGCTGGAGATTTATCCACAGTTCATTGATGTAATGTTTCCAACAAATATAACCCTTACAAGGGTCCTCAGACCACCTTGTTCAACATCTAAGTAATTCAGAAGCACTCCATCATCACTCAGATCCTACAGCTCTCCAATACTATCGCAAAACATTAAAAATATGAATTACTTAAGACTGAGCACTATTTAGTGCAGACAACAGTTGAACACAGAAGCCTGGCTTTAATTACAAATGGAGGTAAAACCTAGGAATGAGCACTCCCAAACCTGATCTTTTTCAGTTTAGCAGATTTCTACAATCAAACTTCTATATTGCCCGCAGGAACCTTGACCGAACTAAGATGACAAAACTGTGCCTTATAAATATGAAAAAAATAGCTTGTCTGTTGATTAGAGCAAAACTTGCTGTATTAACACACAATTATATGCAAAATCTTTCAAAAAAGGAAATTAGACTTGAATATATTTGAACCAAGAGAAGTTCACTGATGTTCAACACACATCAGAAAATATATTTTAAATTACTTTATGCAAATGAAACTGAAATTATTTTGACATTTACAAATCATTTATCATTAACTATTTGCATTATATACTAGTAGTGATCATGCTTCCCTTGTTGACCATAGGCCACATTTTCACACAGAGCTGCTAAATGTCATTATTTAATTCCTTAAAAATTTCAAGCTCTTTTTTCCCTGCTGAATTTCTTTACTTACATTTACACTTCTCACATATCTGAAACCAAAAATAGCTCTATTTATTACAATGAACAATTTTATCAACAAAACTAACAAAAGCTATTTTCAGTGTTTATGCTTTTGGATGCTAGTGAACATGAACATATCAACTTCATCTTTTCTGAGGTAGCACCATCTCTCCTGTATCCCCGTCTGCCTTATTTTAACAAAGTTCTAGAAATCAGTACCTTTGAAAGCACTAACAACTACCTGTTACCTTGGACTGGAACAGAATGACATCCAAAACTACCTGGGGATTGCCCTTACACAAACAGGGGCAGATTCTTAAAGGACCTACCTAAGAAAAGCTCTAGTCTGACTCTCGACTTTTATTTAAATTATATTAAGTAGTGCTCAACTCCTGAATAGCAAAAGCTTTAAAAACAATATCCTAGTATAAATCTTTTCATGGAAAATCCCTGGAAAGAGAAAATATTCTATTATGTCTCTAAATAGTTGCCTTACCTTTTAAAAGTATTTTGAGACTATCTTTTTGACATGTTACACTAGATATAGAAAGGAAATTATCTGATAAAAACTATGTTACAGCTCCAACTAAAGTCCCAAAACTGGTTATAAACTCTGCCTTACCCAACCCACAAGGATGTGGCCAACATGTTCTGTTGATCCATCGGGTTTCCTGACTTCTTGAAGTCGCCTAAGAAGATCTGATTTTGATTAGAAAAAAAGAACAGAAACCGCACTTTAATAAACCTGATGACTTAAACCTATGTGCAATAACTATGGAGAGAAAGACTATTTGATTTTTACCTTCATGCAGAGGAATTAGAGAGTCCAGTGTTCCAAAAATTTGGTTCAACTCTTGCTCTGTCATTATGGAAAGCTTAAGCATTGGGTCATGATAAGCCTGAAAAGAAAAACAAACATTTGTGGTTTGTTGGGTGCAAAATTCCTTATAGAATTTAAAGCTCCCTGTAACTTTCATAGCCATATATTAAACTATCAATTTCATATTAAAAAAAAACCAGAAAAAGGCAGCACATTTAAGTGTTTCAGAAAGAATGGGAAAATTGAAATACACTTTGAATTTTTTTCCTCTTATACTGTCTTAGCAATTATAAAAAACAGATTATTTTAAATGTGTTATGAATCAATTAGTACTGTTTGTTGTGGTTTAGGTTTTGGTTTTGTCCTTTAAACTCACCTTTTTTGCCAGCTTCAGATCTTCTATCAAGTCTTCTTCTCCTTGGGAAAGTTCAAAGATAGCCTGTAAAAACAGACACAAATATTATAAAATATCTTTATTTAATCCATGCTCCACTTGCTGGGTTGATGTTATATTTTGAATAGTTGTCTTAACACCATGTAACAGCATTTCTCTGCTAAATCTACAGAAAGTAAGGCTTTATTCCATAACTACAGAATCAAGTGCAGTGGTTTTTAAAACAGTTATACCAGAATGTTCAATAAATGCTTATCTCAAATAGCCAAAGAATGATTTTTTTTCCAAAGGGATGTGTTCCCAGATGGAGGAAGCTACCTTCATTGAGGAGTTTTGACTTGACTGTACCTTAACCACTTCTACAACTGCCTGCATAGGAGTTTGTTGTGTTCCATTTTAAGCCATGCAGTCGCAGAAGTTAAGGGGGCTCTACCAAGTAGCAGACAGATCTTAAAGCATTTCTTTGGTACTGAGCACTTTTATTTTGGTACCTGTTCATTTTTTTGTTACAAAGGCTGAGCTCTAGTTAACTGTTAGCTGATGTTCTTTACACCTCTTGAAGCACATTTGAGACTTTAAAGCTGGCAGATTAAAAATAACAGTGCCCTAACTCACAGGTTCATCAAACCTCCATTGTTATTAACTTATTGCATGATTTCCTCAAACTGGGGTGCACTAAGAGCTAAGGACATTTTGGGCTAGAATTCCTTGCTTTACAGTCAAAGCTTTCAACCAGTATAAATCATGGAAGCCCATCCCCAGCTGGAGCAGATTCCTGGGGCTCAGGAACACACATTCCTGCCAGGTTTGCCATAGTGCAGCTCACAGGCAGTGGGTCAGCTGTCCCAGCAAAGCACACAGGATGGGAACAAACACACAGCAGAACCCTCCTGCAAAACGTCCTGGGATACAGCTCACTTATTTGGGTTGTACCAAGGATCCTGGCTCCTGCCCTCACACCAGCAGTGACTGCTATATGCTGTGCAAACAGTTTCTACTGTTTCTTTTTCAATAAGCTGCCTTTGAAGTTCTCAATTACAAATTTATTTCCTATGAATTCTTGTACAATGTTAAAATTTGCACAAGAAAGGCTTGTCACTACTGTTGTTTGATTTATGACTCAGTCCCTGAAGAATTCTCAGGGAGACTTACAAGCTTTGTTGATACTGCTAGAACAGGCTTTTGTTTTCTTTAGAAAATTTTCTTTAGAAAATAAAAGTATCTTGATTCTGAAGGAGCTCTGTGTTGACTATAATATGAACTATTTAGACTTTGTCTTGTCTGACACATAAAAACCACTGGCATGCTTCTCTTTTGTTTTGGAAGACACATCTTTTGATCAGTGTGTCATCTTTCTAGCACTGGAAACTTCCTCCAAGACAGTCTTTTCCAAAAGAGAAATGATGGTGCATTTTTGTGTGTCTGTATCACCTGATGAACACCTGTTCTGGGACAGCGTGCTCACCTCGCATTACTACAGCAACAAAATAAAACACCAAAATATCAACCACGACTTCAGGAAGTGTCACACAGAACATGTGCACACACGCAGCCAATCACAGGACAATGTATCTCAGCAGCTTTGGGTTTATTGACGAAATACAATGAACTGGTTTTTACAAAGAATACATTCACCTAATATAGCTTGAGTCATAAAGGCTAGGGATGGAATTCTGCTTCTAGTGGAGGTGGTGACACATTTTAATTGTAGGGCATCTTCAAGTGCTATCCCAATGCCTATGAGCATTCCCAACTCCATGTTTAGGGGTGACTTTTGAACATTAAATTTATCGTTAAAAAATATATATATAAAATATATATATACATATATCTCTCTCTATATCTATACCTCTTGGCGCTTGATTTCCTTGGATGTAAGCATGTGATTGACACAGACATCAAAGGTCTCACTCCACAGTTTGCTGTCTCTCCTCTTTGTGTTAGCAGGGGGCACATTTCGGGACCATGGCCGTGGGCTGAACAGGTCAGGGCGGCTCTCGCTGCGGAAGCTGATGGACCGCTGGGAAGAGAGAATTGGGTTTATGTTACAACAGTTTCATGGTACACTCTCAATTTCTAAGGAACTAATATACACAGTTCAGTCAAACAAATAAATGTTCTCTGATTAGGTTTTACTTTGAACTTAATAGCTACACTTAGTACCGGGAATGTAAGAGAAATTATTTTAATACATCTTCATGGAAGGACAGGACCTCCGTTCCTGCAGTGAACTCTGCCCATGTCCTGTCCTCAACATGTACAAAACTTCTGCAATGCATTCCCATCCAAAAGCACCAAGAGTGAACTACAGGGATAATGCGGAATGGTGCAGCACACTAACCTAACAGAACTGATCAAATGCAGAGTTTCAGTTCAGTAAACAGACACATTCCACATCTGCCTCATCAAAACTTTAGAATTAATGCAAATATTAGACACTCTACCAACATGTACCAGCATCTCTGTATCTACTATGTGGTCTGATCCTAAACTTCAATAAAGCCAATTTCAATTTTAGGAGAGACTTGGAAGTTCTAATTGCCTGTAAACTCTTAGAAGGATTGCAGGCTAAGGATGGATACTTTATGCTTTTACTATTCTATTTTGAAAAGGTTTCTTTTTTGCTTCATTAAAATTAGAGGCTTCTTTTTGGGGTTGTACCTCTGAAATGCTTTAACTATTTCACGTAGTTGAAATATTCTACTTTTTTATTGTTATTTAAAACCTGCCTTACATAACACAATCATCTTTCAATTGCCTTGGGTAAGAATTTTTTTTTTAAATAAATTCTCTCAATATCCAGGTTGAAAGCAGCATCTACAACAGACAATATTTGAAATTCTTCTCTGAAGAGCCCATGAAAAGCAAACAGTGCCTATAAATACTATGGTTTTACCATATCAGAAGACATGATATAAATAAAAGCCTATCTTTTAACAGAAGCCATTCTACGTCCTACTTGGAATTGACAAAGACATTAATAATAAACACACACCCCACTCTTCCAGAACTTTGCAAGTCGGGTGCTAGTCTTTCTTCAAGAGTTAAGAAGATACAGAAACACACGTGAAATTACATGCTTAATTTACACTTGTTATAATGAGGAATCATGGAGCAAACTCAAATTAGGCGGTGTTCTGGGAGAAGTAACCTTTCACATGCTCGGACAGAATGTGCCTCCCTGCTGCAGGAGAACACTCCATACAACTCTCCACAGCCCTAAATTGTCCTTATGGGGCAGAAGGGGCACAAAGAGGCTAAAAGACTCAAAGTGAAACCAAACTCCCCAAAATCCCGCTTGCTTGTTTCCTTAGCATCCTTGCTACCTAGAGACAATAAGTACATATTTAATTGATTTCTGTCATACATCAGCCTTTTCATTAACCATACAGTGTGTACCTTTAATGTGTTTAATAAGGGGCACAGGACTGAGGTTATTTATTAGTGGAATAGAGCCCCAAACTGAAGTTCTACCAAAACAATTTAAAAACAAGTTTGAAGATACTCTGATGCTATCTTTGCTTTGTACTTGTCAAGAAGGGAAAAAAAAAAAAAAAATCAGTCATGATAGATTCCCATGATGAAATTGGAGGAATGTCAAAACAGCACTTCTATATCCCCAGTCTTTTAAAAATATTTTCCTAGTTTCTGGCTTCCGTAAAAGACATGTCCCACACACTGTTTAAAAATTATGGCCCTGTGGGATGATTAGAATTTTCATATAATTCAAAAAATTAAAGGAGCTGGGGAAAAACCCATCCACAACCCCTCATTTTGTTTACCATATTTCTCTGGCAGCAACAGATTTCCCTGGTTGTTATAAGACTGTTCCTTGAAGGTTCTATGTGTTGCTAATGTTAATTAATGCAATTAACAACCCTTAATTAGAGCCACAGTAAAGCAAACACCTCCATGCACTGGGCAAAGGCCACTACTGATCAAAGCCCTGGCATTCAGAACTGATGTTAAAAACAAATTTTGTCTTGAGGATTTTTAGAAATTTCTGGTCCTAAGATAGATAAAAGTAATTTGGACTCCCTACTTAAATTCAAGACACACTGATAAAAAGTGAAGTTGCAGAGGAAGCCAGCCAGACTTCAATTTCTTTCTTCAGCATCAGCTGGAGTTCTTTTTCTGATCCTATTTTCTGCTTTAAGCCAAACAGCACAGCTGTAAATAAGACCAGGCAGATCATCATAATCATTAATTAGGCCTGATGGAGACTGAAAATACAGCTATGAAATAAACTGGCTTCCCAGGTGGATTAACAAATAAGAATATCTGCATTAGGTATAAAATACCTATTAGCATTAGGTATCCTGCAGACGGACTCTGGCAGAGATGAAGCTAACAGCATTTTATTAGTCAGCTGGTCTACACTGCCCTACATGACAGAAACAGAATGACTACAAACAGACAATAACAAAAAACAAACAAACAAAACCACAAACAAACAACACTCAGAAAGAAAACCAGCAAATATTTTTTACTTGGAATCCTTATGAAAAAGGTATTGAAAATAAGTGGAAAATTGGAATAAAGTTAAGTATACACAAAAAACCCAAATACTTCTATAATCAATAAAATATGCAAAACATGAAAAGTTGCTAAGAACATATCTTTAAGAAAATCTACACAAATCCCAGACAGAAATGTTTCTCCTCATGCTGCATGCTACAAGTCCGTTAATGTGAAGTGGAAGTTACATGTACAGAGGTAAGGAAAATTATACACAATAAGCTTTTTTTTTCCTCTTACATGTATCCTCTATTTAGAAGAATATCTAAGGAGGTTTGTTTGAAATGCTTGTAATGTTTGAAATACAGGAATCTCAGAATTTTCTAATTCCTTTTACTGATGCTGTTGGAGTGGCCTTTCTAGATGGATGTTCTGTTGACTTTGTTTTTTTTCTTCCAGGGGAAGAAGTTGTTTGTTCTGCATGTTGTGGTGATGACAGTAGTTTTCTTCATTTTACAGACACAGAACATCTAGCAGCAATGCAAGAAGAAACACGAGTTTTGACTGAAATAAGAATGAAGATACATAAAAGTTCACCCAGTCAGAAAAATCAACTTTTTTTTTCTTTTTTACAGGAGATCACACAATGAAAAGAAATCCATACTGTTCTCAAGACACGGTGACAGCTATGTCAAAACATAATAAAGTGAAATAGCTATACATACTTCCCAGAATGTTTCTAAATAACTCCAAGTGGGACACCTGAGCATAAGGTCAGTCTTTTTTGTGTCTGCTCTATATCTATTGAGAAAATCAGATAAGAAGTCAATTTACAGCCAGGACATCACCAGCAGGATTTGGAGAACATAAAAGATGATTTCTCATCACAGCTCCTTCCAGCACATAGTTAAGAGGGGATGGTATAAATAACATCACTATTTAATCTACTAATTAAAATATATTCTTATGGTCAGTATGACCAGAGCAAAACAGAAATGCTTGCAACAGCAGGACTTGCAACAAAGCCATTATTTTCCCTCCTACTTTTGACAAAATTTACTCTGAAACACATAAATGTAGCTCTCATCTCAGGAAGCTGCTACTGCATACCTGGAAGGGTAGTTGTTTTGGTTAGTCTGAAACAACTTTATTAAATACAATATTGTTCTGGACACTGCATTGTGCAGTCCCAGAGGCTTCACTGCAGAACAATAGCACAGGTACCTAAATGAGGCCAACAGCTGCCTAAGGCTGTGGAAAGGGAAGCACTGTGCTCAGCAGCAGATTAGCCGAAAATTAAGTCCCTTTCCACACTCCTCACAACTGGAACTGATGTGGCCCTTCCAGAGTCGGGCCAATTTCTCCTGGAGGCAGATTGTGCAGGAGATTCCTACAGCCCAGGGGATACAGGGAGCTCTGCTCGAGTCACGCAGAGCACACCTGCACCGAGCCAGGCTCAGGGGGTGCAGACATTTGCCTCCAACCTTGTGAAGAAATCTGCACTTCCAACATCACAGGAACCAAAGACAGGAAAACCAATGTCAGAAAACCCTGTAATATCCATTTTCTAGGTAATTACCACTACAGAAAAATGGGGTTCTTATTTCTCATAAGAATCTTAAGTTTTATTTCTTTCCTTCTTAACAGGTAACTTCAGCAAAGCTCTAATTTAGATAATTTTGATTAAGGGACATTTCTAACACATTCAAGTTACTTTTACAGTTCCTCTTGAAGAAATTAAGCTTGTTAAATAATTTTCTTTAGATCTTTTACATGCTTTCTTACCTAAACTGTTTTAAAGAGGAAACAGTGGCTTTCTAGGCCAGATACAGAGCAGTGCTACAGCTCCCAGATGTCACTGCAGTTAGGAGTTGAGCATCCCAATATTTTGCCATCTCTAGGTCTGAAGGCACAAATGCTTTATAAACTAAAGTTTCATTAATCTCTAAGTATGTTCACTATTACAGGCCTAATCTGTAACACAACAGAAACTGCATTTAAAATGTGTTTTCCCTTTATTAATTTTTATCATCAGCTTTGGAAAATGACTTGGTAATTTCCAATTGTTCACTAAATCTTTTGTTTAGGTAAGGCCAAAGTTAACTCTACAGGAGGAAATTTAGGCAGTCCTACCTGACCAACTATACCAAAAAAACATTTTCAAAGAAACCAACCAACATTAATAGAAAGCATTATGGAACAGTCTCTTCATCAAATTTAAAAAACAACCATAATCATTTAGTAGACAATTTTATATGCTGCAAGTGCAGTATTTTCTTAGTGGTAAGTGAAAAACATTAATTATCTGGACAGAGGAGTGGTTTCTTGGAGGTGAGAGTTGTGAGTTTTAAGCTGAGTGACCTTGTGGTGACAAGGTGCCTAAGCCTGTTTGGCACATTGCAGTGGGGGTGTCCATGTGCATCCCTGCTGCCAGGAAGCCTGGAGGGAGCTGCAGCTGTGTGGGTGCAGCAGGAATTGCTGCCCTTACCTGCAGGGTCTGGCTGAAGCGCTTCAGCGGAGTGGCTCGCACAGGAGGGATGAGGCTGGCCAGGGATGTGACTCTGGAGAGAGGCTTGACCCGTTTGTTACTGGGCTCCTGCAGCACAGGGAGGAGAAGGGAAAGGAAAAAAAATCAGGCAAGTGTGAGCATAATCAGATAAAGATTGCTAACAGTTCTGCTGATTTTCCTAAGAAAGCATTTGCAGCAAGCGTGTTTGCAAACCTGGTCTGTAACTAGGGCAGTAAATAAACAAAAGCAGTTTCAAACGCTGACAGTGATAGATTGCTCTTGGCTGGTACATACCGGTCCTGGAAACAGCTGGAAAATGTAATGTTGGAGAAGCTGGCATGGCCAGGAACAAGGGAAGGGAGGTAAAGAAAGACAAAATCATTTGATTCTTTTAACTCATTCTTAGCAGAGAAATTTTCAGCAGAGCTCTGCAGCTAATGCGTATTATAATAATCTTCTCACTGAAAGGAATACTTTCAAATATAAACAATTCTGTTTGTGCCTTTGCATCTGGCATTTGTCAGCATGTCAGTCTATTCAGTTAAATGTATTTTCTTCCAGAATATATAATTTAGACAGAAATCTCTAACTCTTATTGTTTTTGAATGCATGTTATTATGAAAATACTCACATATGCAGGCAAACACATTAAAACCATGCTTACATATACTTATTTTTTTGCAGAAAATATAAAGGAAAATTAAACAGAAATCTACCATAAAGCACTCAATTAAATGTTGTTCTTTTCATATATATTTTAACAACACAACAGCACTCAAAGTAATGCATAACTAAAATAATATGCCAATAGTCCCACAGATATATATTTTAAAAAATCAACAGAAATTCTAAGACAGAAAAAAGTGATTATAAATACATAAAAATAGAACAGTTACCCTTGGCTTCCTAACCTCCATCTGACATTTAATGGATCTTGAACAGCACATGCAAAAGGCAACAGAAAAGGAGCCAAACCTTCCAAGTGAAGTTAAAAACCCCATCCAACACCATATTTCAAGGACATCCTAAAGCAGTTCATCTTTCTTTTTCAGCCATGCTTATAAAGTTTGTAGGTTTGCTATGCTTCCAATTGTTTGGACATAGCTGTAAGAAAATGAAGCATGCCTATTATCCTTTTCTTCAGAAATATAAATCCTTCTGGAAATAATGCAGAATTGTCATCCTTCTTGATACCAAAAAAACATAAATCTCTGCAGCGATGATCACCATCTGTATTGCTGGCAAGAAAAATTCTCTTCCATTAGTGCAGCAACACAGGAAAGGTGAGAAGCAACTCCATATTTAATTTACTTCTCAGCAGGCAGACCTGGAAATCCATAAAAGCCAACTGAGATGAGCGAGAAAGTGTTTAACCCTCTAGCAAAAATAATGTATTCCATCACACACGACACCTGGCATTAAAGAACTGTGGCAGTCTAAAGCAAGTTAAATCCTTATCTTCATCACTGCACTGTTATTCATAACCCTTCCTTTTCAGCAACCATGTCTTTGAGGCAGGTTTCAGAAGGAGCATTTTTTACGTCATTGCAGCACCACTCGCATACTTATCTCCAGCAGCAGCATCCCACCCCCTCCCCCACTCCCCAAAAAAGAGGAAAAATCTTGGGAGATTCCAGTGCAATTCTTCTCTAACTGGTGGCACAGCCATGAGCTGTTCCTGGTTCCTAATCATTCTGAGTGCTGGTGCCCAGATCACAGCCCATGGCAGAGGCAGTGGTCAGGAATCGTGCTGCACTGCAGTGCCAGGACACGGAGCCCCAGCCGGGCGGGCAGTGCCGTGCCAGCAGCTCAGCTTGTGCCAGCAGCTCTGCCTCAGCAGGACAGGGCACTTAGGCACCAGCACCCCAGCCCAAAAGCAAAACCTGGAAAGGAACGTTGTATGGACTTTCCAGGAGACAGGGAGAGGAAGGTTAGGATTAATAGAAATTGTTACTCCTTCTTTATGCTGTATCCTTTCTGGTATCCACTGCCCCCATCCATTTCATCAACTAAATGCTACGGCAGTATAGTGTCTACTGATGTTCATGATGCAAAATCTCACTGAAAACAGAAACTGATTTTAAAGATAAACTCCAAGCAGAGTTTCAGCCACCATTAAACACCACGAAGATCTTCTGGAACCTCTTTCTGTGAGCCACTAGAGTCCAGCTGTTCTCCCAGCCGGCAAAGCCAGGTCAGGTAACTGCAGTCCTGCCCTTCTGTTTGCACCCCACCTTGAATTCTTCTTGCAATGTATTGTGTTCTGATTTCACAAGGAAAATTCTGACCAGAATTCGGAACAGTTTAATTATGCAGTCCAAATTTAGAATTCAATTTTATGGAAAGAAAACAGCATTATTACAGGATTCTCTCAAACAGCGTTATTTAAGAGAACTGCAGAAGCCTGAGACTTTACACCTTTACCAATGAGTTCTGAAAGAAAATCTTGTTAATCATAAATTCTTAAGTATGAGAAAAGCTTTTCTGAATACTCCCAACATGATTTTCACCTTGCATTAGAACCTGTGTGGCAGGTTAAGATACTGAGCTGGAAGTGAAAAACTGTCCAAATCTTAGTGTTCCAGGTGTCACTTTATTCAGAGAAGTCTAAAAACAAAAGCCATCAGCATTGAGTCACTCTTTCTACTGTAGAAAAATACAGTTTGTACAAATAAGGGTTTGACTGTGCAATGAAAATACAGCACTACCAGAGCAATTCTAAAACTGTCAGACAGTAATATTGAAACTGTTGCACATTTGATTGCAGGATTTCTGCTCTAGTCTCTACATCCTTTCTGCCTCTACCTCCCCTTTCATCAACACCCTCATTCTTAAGCTGTGTCATCTCCAAGCCAGCACTGCAGAGAAGCTGAACAAACTACTGAGACCAATGATCTAGATAGGGAAGAATTCCACAGTCAAGGGCAAATTTTGAACAGGTGGTTGTTTTTCTCACCAAGGACTCTGTTTGTCACAGCCAACAACACAAACTGAAAGAGGAGGCTGTGTGAACTGTTCTGCTTTACCCACAGATACTGACCAGAATCTGCACTTGCACATTAGTCCAATATGTTCATTAATTCACTAATTTGTCTCTGAAAACCCTCCAATTTCCCAGTTAACCAGAAGTTCCACAACCATAAAATCATTTGGGGTATGAATCCTGAACTGTGTCTGCCCCGCATGAGGAGGCTCCAGTGAGGACACACTGCACTGGCACAATGAACATCCCACTCCAGGCCTGTTCTCTGAGTGTGCTCTGAAGACTCAGAGCTACCGAAGCCATCACTCCCCCTCTCCTCCTGCCTCCCCCCTCACAGCTCAGGGAACTTAGAAATAGAGGGATTGAGAGATAGGATTTAGAGGCTGGATCCAGTTGCAACAACCACCACCTGTCCAGACTGGGAACCGGGCCAAGTTATGACACAAAAAATTCAGGAGTTACAGTGTTTTGCCTGACCTTTATTATTGGTATTTAAAAAAAAAACTTATTTCAGAGTTTTGAAATTATTGCATGCTAGGCTGTATTTTCAGAGCTATGAAGGCTTGCCAAAGCAATACGGGAAGTAAGTTTAAAAAAAAGATCCAGACTACAGTTTGGCAGAGTTTCCAGTTGTATATGTGAACAAGTAACATTAATCTGACAGGGCTTTAAATTTGATATAAGGCTAAATAAAGCTGAGGGAAACATGAGTGCAGGAACTTCAAAGGCTGAACAGTCAAGTGAAGTCAAATTAATACCTGACTAGGCTAGAACAAAGAGCAGATGTCTTCTGGAGGGAGCTGTATATTTGAACTCAAGCTGACTTCGGTAACATTTGAATTCAGAGAGAAAAAAACTTAAGCTGGAAATACCATGAATACATGCAGCCTCAGAAAGCACTAGAAAGTGTGAACAAACTGATAAAAGAAGCAAATCCATATCCAAAATATGGATGGTTCTGAAAACCAGACAGTGGACACTTAGTACATTTTTTATAATATATTCTTCTGGAGAATTAGTAGGAAGAAAGATTGATCACAAAGGCATAATCAGTGATTATCACCAATTTAAGATGGAAAGCTATCAGACAAGAAGTTTCAAAGATGCCATGCCTCTAATTAGGCATGAAGGACAGAGTGCTTCCAATTGCTTCTTCATTCTAATTTACTCTTTATGTATATGTACAGTTACATCTCCAGTATCTTCTATATAATTAACTCTAACCCAATGGTTTAGACTACTGAGTAAGCAAGGAAAGCTCTACCTTTTAATGTATAACTCTCAAAAAATGACCCTTCTGCTGTGGGACAGCAGAAAATGCAGCAATCAGCTACAATTACAGCTTTACTGGGAAGCCACACTCAGAAGAGTAACAGCTGCAAGCTCCCTTTTCAGCAAAATTCAAGTCTTTTTGCCTTGCAAAACTGAGTGACATCTTGCTTTCTAAACTGTGACAGATTCATTTCAAAATGACAACATTCCGGCAAAAGATAACTTTTGCATCATTATTTTGGGTCTGATGCACACAGATTACCATTTAAAAGCCTGAATCTTAGCACACAGCACCTGCTCCCAGGGGAAGCTGAGCATTCAGCCAGCCACAGAAGTGTGTTAAAGCAGAAGATCCTGTGAAGAATTAGGCACTTACGTTAGCTGCAATGCACTGACAGCTAAGTTCATACTAGTTTTGCTTCTTCATTAGTGAAACTGGCACCTAATAACTGGTTATATTGTATCCAGGAACACACTACACAGATATGAAAGCTTCTAGAAGGCTGTTTAGGGGAAGAAGGTAATACTTTGGTGCTTTTCATCAGCAAAATTAAAAAACCCTCTTTTACTAGCATATGTAAAGAATGGAATTTTCCCAAAGTTCAAAGCAGAGTAAGTTAAACTCATTTAACTGTATCAATCAGTTTTTGATACATTATCACACAAGACCACCCACAGCTTAACTATTACACTGATGGATAAATTACTCTAGCAAAAGACTGATTTTCATTTCCTAACAAACAGAAAGAAAGGAAACAAAAAGAATGAGGCCAGATTCCCCTCATATTGCCCTAAGAACACCAGAACCAGTGACCTGGATAACACATGCTGAACAGTAGTCTAGGTGCCACATAAAAGGTCTTCACTTGCTCCAGTACCTCACTTCAAAATTCTTCCATTCTGTGCCCCAGGAGGGCTTAGCCACTGATTTCCTGCCCATGAAGAGAAAATGTATGTTCACTGCTGCTATGATTGTTTTTCCACCTGACTCTCCCATCTCTTATCAGCAACTTCAACAACAGTCCCCATGTCGGAGAACTGGTGCTGAATCTGACAAACAAGGGAAAATGTGTCCCTGAGGGGCTATTATTCTTGTGTCTGCTGCACTACTGTGACCAGGATATTGTGTTGATTTTTCTGATTGTATTTAAAACCAAACTCAACAAAAGGAACTTAGAGAGGTTTTTAAGGCAGCCCAGAAAATAAGTGCAGTGTGAAAACTGGTACAGAAACTTAGCATTTTAGAATATTAGAATTTATCCTGTTTAACCTTCAAAGGCCAACTGACCTTCTCTCAACCCACACACAAACAGGCTGAAATCGTCAATACCTGTTAGAATCCCAACTTACTGGAGTTCAGCAAGTTCCGAGACATTTACAGCAGTAATTCTGGATTTGGGGTAGCTAACTTGCTTAACATTTTATAAAAAACATGCTGGTTACCTCTTTTCCTTTTTTATGTGAATCAGGATAAATGGATACCCCAAGCACTCATTCTGTGCTATGGGAGCATTCATCAGGGAAAAATATTTTAACTTAAATTAGTCTCAAGACTGTTAACAGTGTAATAAATAGAAGACACTATAAATTGAAACAGTACAGTAACCTTTGTTTCAAACCTAATTCACAAGCAGTGCCAGTAAACTCAAACAGAACCACTCTGTTTCAGACTTCTTGTAACTGGCTATACTTCTATACGCCTTAAAGGTTTCCATACTTTTAAAGTTATTAGTTTTTAGTCAACTTTATAAGGGTAAGTCAACATTTGTCGTGGCAGGAAGCCCAACAATATTATTTTTGTTAGTCTGCTACTAGTTAAATTGGCCTCAGATTAAACAGCTCTAATAAATGCCCCCAAAACTCTGAGTTTAATAAAAAAAATCCCCACATTCAAGCTCTGTTCCACAGGATGTTATCAGTATTTAACCTTTAGCAGGATAAAAAACAAAACAAAACAAAAAAGGTTAAAATAGAAAAAACAACCTATGTTACAATAGTTTTTCACACAGCAAATACTTAAGCCTAAAAATAAATTAAACCAGGCATCTCAAGCATTTTGTACCTTCAGAGCAAAGCAAGTCTAAAACTAGAACAACGCTCTCAATTTATTTTGGCCCTAAAAAGACCAGGTTTTTATATTGAAACAGCAGAGAATTTGCCTTGCTTCATAGTATCTTAGAAATATTCTGATTGGAAAATTATAGAACACTGACTCTTCTAGAACTGAGGCATAGGGTCAAGAAAAACAAAGTAGGTGACTCTAAAGCAGTTCTAAGTATAGTTCAGAGTTGTACAAAGGTTAACTAAATCATCCACACGAGTCCACACTAAAACCTGAGAGAGGCACCCCACTACTAAAACTGCCAGCATCTCAAGGAGAATTTATTAAGCAATTTTAGTAAATTGACACAAAGGCAACTTGATCATCCAGTAAACTGTGTGTATTGGTGATACAACTTTCCTTCAAATCCATAAGATCCCATGCACCACCTGCACTCCCTGATGGTAGCAGGAGGACATTTGTTATTCCTTCTCTGTCAGCCTCCTCAAAACCAGCAAGCAAACAAGGGAAAAATCCAGAGACATTTTGTTTTAATCACAGCATTACAAAGAAGAGAACCTGAAATGACAGCTCAGCTAAAAAGAAGAGCCATTTAGGGAAGTGGTGAAGTATTCCTTCAAAGACAACAGTGAAGTTTGCATTATGTCATCCCACCACGTGTTAAGCAAAGATTGGCTCCTGGTTGCACACAGACTGCCCTCGTTGGTCACCACCTTTAGGACCTTGGATTTTATCTGCCATAGGCAAGGCAGACCCACTCAAGGGTCAGCAGCACAAGGACAAGTTGCATCCAGCAATCTTGACTGATCATTCATTTGTCTGCAATATCCAGAAATCAATACATTTATTCGGAGTTAGGAAATGAAAGCAAATTAACAGAAAAACCTCACACTGAGGTGAATTAACACAAGCAACAGAAACCCTGAAAAATCCAGACAACTAATGTAGAGTTGATTAAATTCTGCATTTCCTCTCATTAGAAGCTGCTTGTACAGGCAACCTAAGAGAGACCTTTTCCATTCTGGAACAAATTGGATATTAACCTGGACTGCCAATTAACCAGCAGACATCATACGGTGATTTACTGAATGGAAAAATAAAGACAAGCTGTTTGTTTCACACTGCCATTAAGCAGACCAGATCAGCAATTCCAAGTGCAGGGGTCTGACACATTTCCAGCTACACTGCACATGAACTTACCTGAAATATGTCAAAACTGCAACTTGCTAATATTTCATTAAAATGAAATACATACATTTGGGAAGATCAAAGAAAATTCATGACTTGGAGTTTATCTCATAATCTCTTGGCCCCTCTCCCTCTGGCTCCATGCCTGGTTCTCCTGTTAATGATGTGCCATGGCCTAGAGGCCAGTGGGTTCCTCTTTGCATTCCCCTTCCTGCACTCCCCATGACAAATAAACACCGTCCTGAGCACCAGGCAGCCCGGAGCTCCTGCTCACCAGTGCTGGGAGGATGGCAGGAGACAACATAAGACAGGCTGCAAACAGCCCTGACTCCGAGATCTAAGATTCTGCACCGTAAGAGCTGTAAGCATACAACATAGATATACAACATACCAGAGATTCGAAGGAATTCTATGCCCTCGTTGTAGTTTTCAGAACCTAAATCCAGGTACTATGTTAGATCCTGTACGGCAGAACAGGACATCCTTACTCTGAGGAATTCCTTTCCGTGACTTCACATTCACACCTTTAAACCTCAGTCTCTGGCTATGAATGCTCTTTCTCCCCTGCTGCCCACCAGTCTGGGTGTTTGCTTCAGAAGGGGTGATAAGGGACTTGCTTTAACCAGTGAAAACAGGGGATATGGTGTTTCCCATCGGGAAAGGTGTGGGGCTTTTTATAACTTAGAGTAAGCAAATTTCAAGTTTTACTAATTGTTTCTACTTCTGAATTATGAAAAAGTTGGGAAGAGTCCAACACCTCTGTACTGCTCACACCTAGAACTGTCCTACAGGATTTTGTGTGGGGCATGTAACGATGCATGTAAAACCTTACAGTGTTTGCCGTATTAACTCAGGTACTGCAGTGTTTTGTTGCCCTTAAACTGCACTTAAAAACAGCTATGATAGCTGTACTTGGACTAGAAAAATAGCTTTTTATCAGAATCCAGATTTTAATGTTTACATATATTTTGGAAATTTCATTTGTCAGTGTTTTGTGACTGTGCAACTTTCTACAGACTTTATGCCAAGGGAGCTGCCATAGCTTAAAGAAAGAGCTGAAAGTGGAAAATCTCTTTTCTGCCACTGACTTGTTCCTCAAAATATCTATATAGCAGAAAATCTGTTCTAATCCAAACATACCAACATTTATGCAAAATTTGAGTTATTAAATAAATCAACCAACTTCACATGCTAATAACTAGAACGAAACTCGCCTTTCCAAAGGCAGAAACGCCCAGCCCGGACACAGGAGCGCTCTGCTGCAGTAACACGCAGCTATGGTAGAAGGCGCCCAACAACTTTAATTCACCTTGTAAATACTAAAAGCTGATAGAACAGCTGAATGCTAGACCTGAAGCATTTTTCCCCGTACACTGACAGACTTCAAAGAAACAGGCTTCATACTCAAGTCCTTATAATGCCTTTCCCAAAGAGTAGCTTTTATTCTGCTTCCTTAATCAAATTTTTTGGAGTGGTGTGTGGTCTTACCCTCCTAAGACAACCAGGATGTTTAAAGTTTCTTTTTCAGAATGCTGGAATCCCGTTCTACTCTCAGAAAACAGCTCGAAAGCATAAGGGTGCATTTTCTTATTAGTATTAAACACAAGCTGTTTGCACATTGTAATTTTAATTGATCACATCTGTCATTCAATACTTCCTCATGCTCTCAGCTTTCACTGAGTCTTTTTCTTTGGAATTTGCCTATAATCAAGCTGCCCTTCCTAGATGTAACAGAGCAACACTCCAACTCTTCAGATTTGACAATTCTATTCATTCACAAAAAATCCCTTCATGCAATAAAGGCAAAAACCATGTTTCTCTAATACTATCATTAATATAATGAGTACCCTTGAGAGAAACGTTTAGCATGTAACAGCTTTTGTTTTCCATAGATGCACACACACACACATACACACACTGTCAGGGTGTTACTTTTCAAAAACAGACAGCTGAAAAGAATTCCACTTCCCTTAAGGTCAATAATTAAGTCTCTCTATGTAAAAGTACACTGAAGAGCAAGAGTGCAGCATCATCTTAGTTCTTAGCTTAAGCATCATGATTAAATAAGGTCACTGGGCTTATGTTACTTTTACTTTAGATCTATTCAAGTGGGGAGGTAATTAATCTTTGATGGAGATGTATTAAATGAACCCAACTTAATATGTTGTCTTCAAGTTACTTAGCAAACAAGATTAATAAAGAAACTACATATTTAAGTAATAAAAACCTTCAGAGAGAAATGTTCTTCCTTCCTCCAGAGCACTCAGAAAGAATCCTTAATGTCACTGTTCTTTTCCCAAACATAAACCGACATTAACCTAAAGTATCAAATATTTAAGTTTTTCATGAACATTGTTGAATTTGAGTTAATGAATAAGACTTCTAATGTCACTTGAAAGGCTTCCATGCTTTTTAAAAAATAGAGCAGTCAATCTGCTCATAGGGCAGGATTTTCAGTTAACTGTACATCGGATTAGTTTTTTGTTTATTGTGATAAGGAAAAGACAGTTAATGCTTTAAGACACCATTTTACTGATTCCCTTCCAGTTCCTACATAAGTTTAACAATTTGTAAGTAATGCTTAGTCCTGGAAAGACAACAAAATCACTTCAAGCTACTTATGTAAAACAGATACTTCTCAATCAGTTATTCTAAAGACTAATTTTCCTAAAGTGATAGATGACAAAAATCTAGATTCTGTTTCTTGCTTTATTCCAAAAGAAAGGTGAATATCTAGAGAAGGCAGTCAAGGATGCCTAAACAAAACGGGTATCTATACACTGCAGCCTGTTCTCAAAGCACGTTACCTTTCCCCAACGCAATACAGGTCACACCATAAAGAAAAATAAAGTTGCAATCGTGTCAGCACTACCTCGGTCTCTTTAGCTGGGCTGGTCACCGTCTGCGCTTCCAAGGCGAAATTCGCCCTCTTGGCGGACAGGTAGAAGGGATAATCCTTGGCCACCATGGTGGCTGCAGGAGCGGCGGTCTCGGGGGTCAGCGCCGGCTCCGTGCGAGCAGCGGGCGAGAGGCGGCGGCCGCGCCAGCCCTGCCCGGGCCCCGGCAGCGCTGTGGCTGAGCTGCGCCCCGGCCCGCGGCCCGGAGCGCATCACCCGCAGCCGCCCCCGAGCAGAATGCCGCAGCGCAGCCCAGCGCCGGGGCGGGCCGGGCCGGGGGACGGGCCGGGGGCGGGCAGGGGCGGGGTCCGAGCCCCGCACACCCTCGGGTCCGCAGCCCGCGGAACGGGCGCCCTTTGCCTCGCTGTGCGTTCCCCCTCCTCGCTCCCGCAGCATCAACAGCGCACGGACACGGGGACACATCAACCGTGTGCTTCCCGCAGGGTGACTGCGAGAGCGTCCGGCTTTTCGGGCAGCCGAGTGTCCGACAGGAGGGCAGGACTAACAGCGGTCCGCAATGGCACAATCCCAAATCCAGACTGGACTCCAGACCTGCACACGGCAGTGGCACCTACGTTCAGTGCGCTGTGCTCCTGCTGATCAGAGCGGGAATCTGCATCATGTCACGGATGTCATGGTGCCCCCAACACTAAGCATTGCTTTTACTCCCTCCCCAGCATGCTTCTTTTCCTTTTTTTTCTTTTCCCTCCTACCCATATTGCTGCTTTTTCCTGTCTGGCAAGCTGGAGTTTGTTTCTTGTGTTTTTAAAGTTCCACTTTTGTTGCTATTGTTCAGCCAAAATACTCCCCTGCCCGCACCTCTCATTGTATGGAGCTGAGAAAGTGGAAAAACACCTCTGCCTAAGATGTCTCATAGGGCATTTCAGTGTCTGTGCAGCCAGGCAAATTCTGTTTGATGGCTACCTTAAAACAAAGGTAGTGAAAATTTCCTGAAAAGAGAGAGGAAGAATTAGGGGCCCTGTTTGTAACACAGGATCAGTCTGACAGAAACCATAATACGGGAGACAAGGAAAAGGAAATTGAGTAGTAAACTGGATGGGGGAGGGGGGAAGAATATTTTCAGCCACAGGGAAGCAGCCCAATCAGGAATAACTTCACAGACCTCGAAAAAACTAACTGATTTTAAAGGGAGATGACGTGGTGGATGTGGCTTTACATGCATCTATTTTTCTAAAGGCTGTTAATCAGATAACAATGACTTTAGAGTAAGATTAGTAAAATGGCAAATCTACTCCTCATTTGGGCACTTCCCTTTGACTTCACCAATATCCCAAACATATAATAAGCTTTCATATTTACCCTCCTAGGCCTTTTCAGGAGCAGCTGCAATACAACCAGAGATGCTCTCCTGTGCCTGTTACGCACATTTCTCTCTTTTATAGTAGTCTGCCCTTAAAAGAACAACCCCACTAGTTTCCCAACCCTGAAATTCCCGCAAAATCACTAGAACAAAGTTTTCAGTAGTTCTAGATGGGCAATGATCTAGAAAGAAATGTGACATTGACCATTTGGGTGGTTTTTGTGTCTCCTCATCTGCATCACAGTAGGGCAGGACAAGGTTCACTGAAAGCGAAAGTGTTGACAAGAGGCACAGAACAGCTTTCATGCAGATAATGGGTAAGCAGACAGGACATACAGAAAAGAGAGGGATTAGAGCAAGTATGATAAAGACCTACAAACCACAACTGACAGAGTAAGGAAATATGGAATGATTTTTCACTGTATTCAACTACAGGGAAAAAATGATGCATCAGATTAGACCAGATGGTGGCAGATTCAGAGCAAAGGAAAAGGAACTAATTCTTCATATTATATACAACTTCTGTATTATACGCAGTGGATGTATCTGTTACAAGATGCTGCTCCTAAAAAGCTATCTCAGACACAAGTTCTTGACTACTAGGGCAGTATTTTGGGAAATGCCATGACAGGCTATTTGTGTTTTCAACTCTTCTCTAATCATCTACTGCTCACCACCACTGGATATTTGGTGTTAGGTTAGATCAATTCTTGCAGCCACCTCCTTTCTTTCCATATTAAAAAAAAAAAAAATAAAAAATGTAGCATTTTATTTGAAGACTACATTCAAGTCTTAGCTCAGGATTTCTGACCCTATGAACAGCTACTTCAGTCACATGAACATACACTCACTTCTGCAAGTCTTCTTCCATGCAATGTTCAGAGGACACAGCTCTGAGCACAACCTGACAATGTCGGGCAGTTTCACCTCACATTTCAAGCACCACTACATATAAATTGTAAAAAATGGTCAGGAACCTCCATGAGAACACTGCAGCTGCTGTGTAACCATTTAAACCCAAGAAGCCTTGATTTCAAATACCATCTGTGTATGTTTGTTTATGAAGGTGTATGCTAATACCATTTCAAAAATCAGCTTCACTTAAATCATTTAGACAAAATACCCTCAGGGCATGTTCTCAAAGCAATCTAATCCTGTAACATGCTTCATGGCATGAACAGCACTTCACACAGGACAAGAGTGTACTGGTTTGGAGACTGAAATAATGAACTTGGGTTTATACACATAAAAAATATGCCAAGAAAGGGATTCTGTCATTTCTCCATTAATCAGGCCAGTGCACTTCAGCTTGACTAAGCATTCTTGAGAAACATGAGAAAAATTAGTTCTAAGAGGAATATGATTGTTAATAGGCAGGACCTTCATGTCAATACGTTTCAGACCATCTTATACCTACAAGACGGACTTCAAGGACATGGAAAGGAGGATTCATTAGACTCCATGCATGTTTGTTTACTCCACCAGAAGAGCGTATATACAGTTTTAGAAACGAAATTTGGACCGAAAGTTCGTTGATGAATGGCACTGAACTTTATAAGGATAATATTATCTGATGGAATAACAAATGGTACAACTGCAAACAACTCTCTCTTTCAGAGAGCTGAATGTCTGTAGAATGCTATGAGCATTTACAAGCAATGAATTAGGATTACAGTTTAGTCATGGTATTGAATCCCTTCTGAACTGCATATTAAACACTTGGAGTCCCTTCTGAAAGATCTTACAAACTTAGTGTGATTTACATTTCATTTCTACATGAATTTAGATTGCAGGGTGACTGCCCATCAGTAGTCACTGTGTGTGTGCACACAGGCCCAGGCAGAGCCAAATGTCACTTCATAAACTTGTGGCTGAAAGACTCCCTTGAGAACTCCAGTTATACAGCTGGAGAAACAAAGGTTTCAGTGATTCCACTAAGGAATTTTGTAAGTGTAGAGCCAGTGAGTCCACTCTTTCCAAAAATTACACTTAGACTACAAGTCTACACTAACACTATAAAAATTGTAAATCTGAATTGTAAGGTACTTTCAAAAAATAAACTAGTATTTCAGAATATTTCATTTTAAAAAAATAGTATTTCAGAGATGGTAGTAACCAGATTGCAAAGCAGGCCAGTGCATCAGTTTTGCCATTTCTGGAACACATTTTTTGTGGGTTTAATTCAGTGGGGGAGGTGTAGGAGGGGTTTTTTAATTTAGTTAGGCCAACACAGAATCTAGTCAGACAGTTACTTACCTATCAGGGAGAAGTAAGGAAGGTATTTGGTAAGTCTGGAAAGCCCAGCTCGAAGGTGCCTACCACTGCTGACCTGGTTGAGGACTGAACCTCACTGACAGAGCTGTTCTGTGGTCATGGTGTTGACACCAACGTCTTTAGTTCATTTCCTCACAGATTCAAAACCTAGCACAGAAGTAACTCTTGCAAAAGCATCTGTCAGCACAGCAAAGCCCTTTTGGATGTTCAGGTTCAAACCTTACAAAAGCCTTGAATTAAATAGAAATACTGCATACACATTCCAAGTTAAAAAACCTCAGTAGTTTGCACTTAATGGAGTATTTCTCATATAATATATGCACCCTTCCTTTCATTTAAACTGAAAGAAGGTAGATTTAGATTAAATGCTGGAAAAAGCCTTTTCGCTGTGAGGGTGGTGAGGCACTGGCACAGGTTTCCAGAGAAGCTGTGGAACACATCCCTGGAAGTGTTCAAGGCCGGGTTGGATGGGGCTCTCACCAACCTGGCCTAGTGGAAGGAGTCCCTGCCATGGCAGGGGGTTGGAACGAGATGAGCTTTAAGGTCCCTTCCAAATCAAACCATTCTGTGATTCCATGTATGTGGTTTCACAACAAGCAAACAAACAAACCAATAAACCAGAAGCCACTGCTTAGGAGAGGTAGAATTTTGCTAAGAATACTCAAAGCAAAGCTGCTATTTCTACTACTCTGAAATGACCAGTGAAAGTCAGCCAGGCTAATGCTGCACATACACACAATTCTGCACCTGTTGAGTACCTCTGAAGCCTCTCTCCAACATGCTCCAATATCCCTTCAGGATAATCATTAGGAAGCTTTCCTTTCAGAAAAACAAACTAACAACCACCAACACCAAAACCACGTTCCAACAATCCAAAGAGAACTTTCGAAGCAGTCTTCTCAATCAAACATTAAGAATTTGAATCTGGTCAGAAGCTGGAAGAGGCAGAACCACTGACGGTGTTGAGTGACAAGCCAGAAATCACATAAACTGCTAAAAAAAGGAGCATTTATCAGGCTT
The DNA here is from genome assembly GCA_013397175.1 of Platysteira castanea. Classification (NCBI taxonomy): domain Eukaryota; kingdom Metazoa; phylum Chordata; class Aves; order Passeriformes; genus Platysteira; species Platysteira castanea. Next base: position 1,204,819 of record VYXC01012826.1, read on the forward strand.
GAACCTCTGGGTTCAAGAAACTGCAATTTGCTCATTGCAAATACAGATTGTTCACATGGTAATGAGTTACAATTTACTAGGTAATAAATATTAGGAAGAGATTGCTTGATCAAACACTTTGTTGCTGAGAAATTCCAATAAAAATATTAAAGAATAAGTGATTACCATTAAAAATGTGCTCTCAAAAACCACACCTGTAATTTTTCCAGTCAGAGTCCTAATCATGGAAAGATCAGTGCAGAACAATGAAACACCTCTGTGGAACACACGACATCACAAAACTGAACTCCAAATTTCTATTCTGTCTAGAATATCCAATTGAAGACCTTTCACATGATCCTTATTTGTGCCACTTGTGGAATAACGTGAGAAGGAGGAAGTTATGTTTCCTCACTTATCATGGGCTGTGCTTTGGGATTGGCAGACAAGATGCCCTGAACTGCTCCCCTAACTTTTGTCAAATACAGTTAGTCAGTAGCAGAAGTCTGCCTTGTCCTCCACTATGAATGATGGCTATTTCAAAATACCACCTCTACCCTGAAGTACACTCCTGCTGAAGTGATGGAGAGCCATGATTCTCATGGAGAGCCATGATTCTCATGCCAACCATCACGAATGGTTTATTGTACAAACACACACCCAGCTGTAAGCTGTAAGGCAGGCTGCAGGCTTTCTCAGACAGACAGGCACTCAGTGTTTCTTCATACAAACGTAGCTGGTAGAACAGTTCTGCACTGGGAGAGGAACAGATCAAACCACCTGCCAAGTTGTTTTGATTTGTTTTTATTTTGCTAAATTCATGTAACTTTTGATTACCACAGGAAATACTGTACAGTTAAAGGATGCCCTGTAACAATCACATTCACACTGAGGCAGAAGCACTCCTTTCACGAGCTTCCCTAGGGATGACAGTAACAGCCCATTTTTAAATCTGCCTCAGGTTCACATACAGAAATTGTTCTGGTGACTGGTCTGCAGCTCAAGCCTAAGGATGGCTGGCCTAGAGACACTGGGAAGGGTTCACACTTCTCCACCCCGCTACCACACCCAGCAATACACACCACGTGCTGGGCCCTGATGAGGGAATCACAGGGTGTGGTGAGGTTAGCTAAAATGATCCTTCACGAGTCACACTTATAAACAAAGAAGTTGGTAGAGTTTGTCTGAGTACACTTCCCCGGGGAGAGCAGAAAGGAGGAGGTGGGGAGGATTATACTGATTTATCCATGTGGATTTTAAACAGCTGCTCAAGTTCTGTAGAGGGTGAAATGATCACCCGAAGTGGAGCATCCTTTCCTGAATTTTTCATTGAAAGGCATTCTAGAGAGAGGAAATTGCTGGAAACACTTGTATGATGTTTAAATGAGATTAAATGTAATTAAAATACTTTTGTTTAAGTTACAGGCAGTGGGGGAGCAGGAATTTCTCTCCAGAGCACTCATGCCGACTGGAAAATTAAGTAACATTTCTTTATGAGAAATCATGATCCCTAGTACAAAATGTTTAGCAAGACATCACAGTAGTGGTCTGTTTTTTTGTTTTGATTAGATTTTATTCCAATAACATTTCTATTACATGAGTATCCGTAATATTTGCCCTCAGAGTGGACAGTATTTTGTTATTTTTTGCTGTATGTATGTATGTTTTGCTTATATATGTATGTATGCTCAGATAAGAGCTAGAAGAAAATTCTGTTCTATTCAGAAGCAACGGGAATTTCCCCTCTCTAAAGCGAATCTCACAATACTGGCCAAATGCCACTTGGTTTGTTCTTCCAGTCATCCCCTCCAACTGCAATATGTAAAGCAAAGTTTGGGGTTTCTGGGGTTTATTAGACAAATCACATAATTGGGGTAGAAAAAAAACCAAAACCCAAACCAAAGCATACAAAAAATCCCAAACACAAATAAGCAAACAAAATCCCTAAAACAACCAACCAAACAAACAATGAAAGAAGAGCTTTCAGCAACACAGGTCCTTCTTCAGGTCAGAAATAAAACTAGCAAAAGGGTAAGACTTGGGTCTTTTGAGTTGTCTTTTCCTATTCACCTCTTTACCTAATTATACCAACTTCAAACCTTGTTGTACATTTCTTTGCATTCAGTTTGACATAGTTTATTGTGCTGTACTCAAAGTCCCAAGTGCTGACAAAGAATAGGATTTTTCAGGATGGCTGAGGTGAATCGACAATTTGCCGCTTGTAGAAATATAAACCTCATTTCTCTCTCTACCCAAATTCCTCTTCCTGCTCTTCCACTGGCACTGTACCCTCTCTCTGTGTAGTCCTTCCCTGCCACCTTTTTGCATCTCTAACATTCATCTCCTCACACAGGTAAGCTGGCAGTCCAAAAACCCCAAGAAAAGTATTTTGGGGTTTTTTTCCCCAGATCTCTCATCTGCTGTTTTCGTGAGCTGAACAAGTTACTGTGGCATGAGAAAAGCCCCAGAACTCACTGAAGAGAAATGGTGAAAAAGCTCTCAGGTACAAATAAGGGCAGGACAGGGAAAAGGCTGGTTTTTCTCCTCCCAGTAGCTCTAAACTGTTAGCTCAGTTTGTTTCATGAAGTCATACCCAATGAATACTGTCATAATTTCATTTTTTTGGATGAGAGATTTAGATCAGAAGCCTTATTTATTTATTTTTAAAAACAAACCCACCTATTTATTTCCATAACAACTGTGCACTGTTACTCATCTAGTCATTTTGCCAATTTGACTATCTTGAAATTAGACCATCTGTGCTTCTTGAATAAATATGTAGAACACAAACCTTGAGACTGATTTCATGTTCTCCTCAGCAATAGAATTAAGGTTGGAAAAGACGTTTAAGATCATCACATCCAACTGTTAACCCAGCACTGCCCACCACAATATATTAATTGCAAAAGGTATTTTAAAAAATAACATTTGCAAATTAAGATCACTGTGCTACATTAGTAGTTTAGAGATAATGTACCTTATGAAAGTCTAACAATTTTAGGAAATGAAATCAGTAGCATGAAAATTACAATTCATGTACCCTTTTCAAGATCATAGCCAAGGATGTGCCAGCAGTGTTTCTAGACCCAAAGTTAAGCAAATAAAAATGGTTTGACACAGATCATAAGACATCTATGGGAAAGAGTGATGAAAGCCAAACAAAATAGTGAGACTACTCAGTGCTTTACAAGAAGAAACAAGAATCTGATATCTCCACTGCAGTAAAGTGGCCTTGAACCTGAGAGGCCTCATCTTCACACTGCAATACTGACAACCCAGTGCAGAAAACCTCCACATTTGGTCCTGAATAGAGTTCCTTGGATCACACAATGCCTTATAATCCAGATTGTTACAGTGATTACACAAATTACAACATTCCACTGTAGTGGTCCATTAATATCTTTAGAAATGTTGTTCAATTCCCATATGCTGTCACCTACTGTACAAAAACATCAGACAAAAATGAATGCAAGAAACCAAATCATCTGTTACCCGCATCCTCCCCCTAAGAGCAGGGAGGAAAACTATGGTATAACTTCAAAAAGAAGTGTCCTTGCAAAGGCTGGTAATGCATCAACAACTGATAGAACTACTCTACTCCCCGTACAACTGCACTGCAGACCTATGTCCTTAAAGATGATGTGGCATTAAGCAATAATGTGGCTAATCTTTAAAAGACAGCTGAAATGGGACATAACATCTTCAAACAGACAACAGCTTACACTAGGACAGAACTTCTTTGTTCATACCCCTTTATCAAGGATTAGGGAATCGAGAAACTGTTGCTGGGAATAAAAAAGGTTTTATTTAAAGTTACAAAATAACTGTCTTCCCAAGTGTAAATATAATGATGTCATCCCATCCCATGGCACAGAAGTTACTATAACAAGTTTTAATTGACACAGAAATATAAGTAAGAAACAGTTTTCCTGAATATTTTCCTGATTTAAGAAAGCCAGTTGTAATTTCTGAAGGGTATCTCCTCTCTGGTCAAGTTGTTAACCACAAACTGCTATCTGGCACTGATCAAGTTCATTCTGCTTTTATGTGATCTTCGTTATCAAATCTGCAACCACAACCGACCACAAGTTTTCCATTTCCATTCATGTTCAACTATGAATTTTGGACAGGTGACTAATGATCACAGTTAATTTAGTTCCCAAGATAGCAGAGAGAGTCAAAGTTGGAAAAAATGTCTCTGAAAGTAATTCCAACCATCACAGAGAAAATATTGTTTACTACTTTAAAAGCTAAGATACAACTCAAAATTGCATCAGAACATACTTCTTGTATCTAATAATCTTGAAAACATAGCAATTGACTGAACACAAAAGCAAGATGTTCTAGCAAACATTCTGATTTTATTATATAATTGGGATTGGTGTTAAATTACATGGATATCAAATACTGTATCTTTGAATCCCTGCAAAAACATGAACTCCTAATAAATATCCTACCCTAGTAAACAGTGAAGTGTTAATATAAGTTACTGTAGAACAGTATGAGGATACTTAAATATCAACCACAGCCATAAAATTATTTTGTTCTAAGGATGCACGTTAAACAGAGAGTATACTTGGGGAAAAGAGAAGCCATGTACTTTGAATGCAAGGCACAGGTTTCAGAGCTCAAGATTATTAACAGCTGACAAGTATGTTCTGACCAACATGTAACTTTCGCGAAGGATTCTTCTGCAAACACGGGGATGTAGAGCAGGAGAAAAGCACACAGATTAAAAAAAAAAAAAATTTAAAAATCAAGTTGAGAATGAAGGCTGTTATTCTAGACCAGACAGAAACAGAAGTGAACAACCTGAATGGCAGAATGATTTATGGGATTGGGATAAATAATTTATCTATCCTTTCAAAAGCCTTTGTAGTTTCTGTTTGGTGCACAATAGAAGTCATTACAGCAATGCAAAGAGGAGCACAGAATCAAAGTGATTACCTAGGAAAATGGCAAATAATACACAAAATTAGATACAGGGTGTATAAAAGGCCCTACTTCTCAGGTGAGTTTGATGCCATTCAAGAACACAGCACAAGAATTTTAGAAGAGAAGGCATTGTCACATTAGATGAATTTTTGTATCTGAAGTTTCTGTGTGTCAATATGTTCCATAATTGATGGGTACAACAAACCCAGTGTTGAAGGCTTGGTACCATGAATACCCCACTAGCAACCCACACACAACATTGCCACCAGGAAATTCCCAGGGACAGCCCTCCTACTGAACGTGACCTTCAACCCTGCACACAAGCAGCAGTTTAAGTAGACATGCAAGTGATCTTGAATTTTAAAAAAAAAAATCCTCCCAAGGAATCTTACTTCACTCTTCAGCTCTCAAACCCTGAGTTTGTGTACGAGTTCTAGGCTACTATAGAAGAGAATAAGGTTACAGAACAGCTCTTGGTAACTAAATTAGCTGTAGGGAATGGGCTTGCAAGCACTAACAAAGAACTGTTTTCTGAAATAAAAAAAAGAAAACAAACTTGCAACCATCCAGAATCGCTAACTTTGGTTAAAGCAAAAATATTTTGTCACCTATAAAAGTTGAAGGAGGAAAAGAGAAGTAAAAGGTGCAATAGGAGTAAAAACCATGTTTTTCCAGGCTGCAGGATACTTCATTTCCATTTCGATTAATAATTATCCATTAGAAACATGATAACATTTCACTGCCTGTATACTTATCTTATTCTGGATATGATGGTTAAATAATGAATAGAAAAGTATAAACCAAGTATCAAACAAGTGGGAGAAAAAAGTGAGCAGACCACTGGCACATAAACACATTGCAATAAAGCAGAAGGAGAAATGCTCATCTTTGTGTTGTACTTGCAGCACGTTGTCACACAGGGTACAGGTGTTCTCAGGGTGCTCTGCCAGCTCCCCTTGAATTCACTACTCCATTCCTCCCTAAAACAAAACAGGACCTGGGAAGAGAGCACAGGCTGGGTATTCAAGACTACCTAAGGGAGTTGCAATGATAATCCACAAAGAAAAATGGTTAAGTCCTATGAAATGTCCAGTCATTGCACTGATGAATCCAAATTGAAAGGCTGAAAGGACGGCTTCATAAAAGCATAGCTGTACAATAAAGATTGGAATGCACCTCATATCTGCAATAGAAACACAGGTATGTTATTACATACTGTTCTCTGGAATCTGGTGGGTTTGTTTTTGTACAAACATTTAGAGACTACCTGTTTCTGTTCTTAATTGTTTCCTCTAGAGTTGGTATTTTTATTAAAATAAAGGATATCTATCCAAATGATTGCCGTTTTGCCACAATAAGAATCCATCTATTTTGCTAGCTCAGGAAGTGCCATTTGTTTCAGTACGTGCTATCTAACAGCAGATGTGCATTAAAACGTGTCGCTGCAGGATATATTAACCACAGCACATGAATAAGCCAAACAGCTGAAATAAGAAGCTACAAAGACCTTTTTGAACATGAGCAGCCTCCCTGATCTCTATGAAACTAAATCACCAGTCTGATATTACTTGCACATATGGGAAAGATACAATAACCAGGAAACAGATCTTATGTAAGGCACAGTCTAATGCCTTGCACTTGTTTTACAATTGCTACCTACCCTACTAGCACCTTTTTTTTTGTTCTGAGTTATACATTTACATCCCTAGAGTGTATCTACAATAGAGTTTTGATTCAAGTATTATTTCCCAAATATATAATAGCTCAAGGAGGGAAGGTTGATTTGTTTGTGGTGTACAGGTTTGGCTTTTTTAAATCATTACCTGCCCTCTCAACACCTGCAGCATTTGAGCAGCAAAAACTTCTAAATCAATCAGCTGCTGACCCAACATTTGTCAGAATTACAATATCCCCCCACCCTCTGCAAAGTGCACAGCAATCAAAAAATCCCATTAGTCAATTTTTACATTTGTATCCAGATTATGAGAAAGTAGTTTTCAGTGAGATACCAATTTTTAAAAATAACAGTAACAGAGACAAAGCCAACGAACAAATTACTACAAAGAGAGATATTCCTTGTAAAAAGAGAAAATAGAGGGAAATCTTTAACCCTGATTCCATCCCTGGTGTTAGGAGATGAGCAGCTTTCACTATGACTTCCTGCCCAACGCAGTAGGAAAATGTCACCAAACACCACACTGAAAAATGACATCAGAAATACTGTCCAGTGTTTCTCATCCTCTCTCTCACCTTACAGAAGCATATAGCACAAATCTAGTTTTGCCTCTGACCACAAAATACCCATGTACAGTTATCTCTGCAAGCACATTTTGCAGGCAAGGGGCTCAGGAACTGGACATTCTTTGCAAAGAAAAGCTACACAGATTTTGTAGTGGTAATCCTCAAATTTTAGGGATCATGGACAACAACACTGAGCAAGTGGTGTGCTCACCAACAACTTCAGGCTTCTAATTAGGAATTTTTTCTAATTTTTTCTTTCATGTGGCCATGAGAATCATTAAGGTGATCTCTGAGACAGTGTTATCTGCCATCCAAAATCTCAGGACCACTTTTTCAGACTTTTTTACTAACTAGTAACAGCTGTATTTGTGAGGTGACCAATACTCACAAAGCATCTGAACAGTTCACGTAACACTAAAAAAAAGAACAAAATAAAATAACAAAATTGAGTGACACTCAATACCTCCCCCCCAGTATTCACCAGGGAAAAAAAGGGCGAGAATATCGAAGAAACATTTCAAAGACATAACACTTTGATCATAGTTTTTAAGATTCTTATAGTCATTTTGTTAAATATTTTTCCATATGTGAATGAATTCCAATACCTAATACCACAGTTTCTCTCCTACTGTATTCACTTCTAATAGGGTGAGGATTATGCCTTGTTTGTGAAACTGGCTGGAAGTTTCTAATGGTTCTTTTCAGGAAGCATGCATCTGTTTTCCAAACCTGTTCCTTCCTAAACTTGCTAAAGTTGGCCCCAAAAATGTATCAGGAAATAACTGGAGGATGAGGGGGATGGGGAAGAAACTTTAGACACCTTGTCTTAATTAAATCTCAAAGTGTTACTTCTTCCTGTTGAACTGAGTCACGCAGGGCTGTAGCTGTCACACCTGACAGGGGGAGGGGAGGTGTCAGCATGGAGAAAAGGTTTGTATTTCAGCTGCCTCCTGTAATTGGCAGCCTGGAATTAATTAATGCAGTGGAACCAGCACACCCTTGAATGCAGCGCACAATTAAGCACGGCAAGCAGTATCGAAAAACACTGCTGCTTGCTTTAACTCTTTTATTACTACAAAACACAGAGAGGTAAAATAGGAAAGGCAAATGCCAATTAACAACAACACGAGGGTGCCTCTGGCAGTCACTGGTACCATCTGGGTCTCAGTCTGCTGCTAAGCTATTACCTGAACAAGCAGGTACAGCAAGAATAATTGTTTACCTAATAAACAATGGCCTTTGTCATTTTTAGTCTTTTTTGTCTTAGAATTATTTTAAATATTCTGTCTAAAGCCATACGATTCATGTGGCTGTTCCAAGCAGTCTCAGCTGGAACCTCTCAGTACACCGTATCAGCATTTCAACTACTAATTCAGCTGGAAAGCCAGGGTCAGGAATGTGTCAAATCCATGGATTCATTGACTCATAACAGGAATGTCATTTCTGTAACCTTTCTTCATCATCAGTTCTTAGTGCTCAGCTCAAGCCACCTTCCCATAGATGAGGCCAGATATATAACTTCTGTATTTTAAAGAACAATCTTTGGAGGGGTATAGACTAAATTAAAAAAAAAAAAATCCCCAGTTATTTTTGGAGCATTTCCTTCCATTTATTTTTGTTGTTAAGTAACAGCAGATCTTACATGAATATTTTTAGTACTGGGTTCTGCTTTAACGGCCCTGACAGAGTATTTGCAAAGCAGCAGCTGATTCCTTCACAAATGATGTACATAAAGAAATCAGCACAAATAACTTTTGCAAATTTCCAGCTACATTACATGAATACCTACCAGAGCCTGAGTGCCAGTGACTGCTGCTCACAGGGGAACTCGCACCCGTTTGCAGCTTCACAGAGCTTCTGTTGATTCAGTTGTGCTCTCCATAAGCATCAATTCAAGTAGTTATTAATAATAATTCTATAAAGGAGAAAGAAGCCATTGAAGCAGTTTTCAGGTGATGCCATTCCAAACTCACAAGTGCGAGCTTGGCTGGCTCAAACTGTTTCCGTATCAGGAAATGACCGCAATCTGAGAACAATAAAGGGTTCCTTCATTAGCTGGTGTAATTCCCAAGGATAAGACCCACTGTTTCCATATAGAAGCTTCCACATGGAAGAGCTATAACATTTTAGCTTTTCTGATGATCCTTTAACAGACAAAAGATGTTAATGTTGCCACTAACAATTTGTTCCTTCTTCCATTTCCTTTTTCTTTACCCAATGGGAAATTTCAACTCATTTTTTTGGAGTTACTTCTAAGAAGTGGAAAGTGATGCAAGGCAAAACAAAATCTATCAAAACTTCATTACCAGTATAGCTGTACCTACATATACTACAGCAACTGTTTTATAAGGGCTTTATCAACTCTCCCACTTGCATATGGGTTTGCCTTTTGGAATGACCTCACACACAGATTACAAGAAAAAAACCTGAATGCTGCTAAATGCACCAATTCTTTACTTCTTAAACTAAGGTCACTAAAAGCAAACTAGGAGATGAGAGCTCTACCAGTAAATCTATCCAGCACTTGTATATTTGCAACTTTGTGGTCTGTTTAATGTTAAGTTTTACTTTATAAGATGTCCTAATCCGTATCTCTCATTTGTAAAGGGTTTTTTAGTCTACTTAAGTGAACACCACAAAGAGGAAGTTATTTTTAAAGAGCACTAAGAAGTGACAAATGTGAGAGAATATATCCAGCAAGAGATATATTGTTACTTAACTAATGGATGAAAAATTATTAATATGTTGACATTGTTTATGTTTTCTGCTAATGTAAATAAAAACCACTAAAAGATGACAACAGTAAGAATCAGAGTATAGCTACACTATTGCCACTAAAGAAATAACTTTGGAAACAAGGAATCTCATTTAATGGAAGGGAACATTCCTTCATATCATGTCATGCCATATCCCCAGACACAGGAAAGAAAAAAATCTCCCTGCCAGGATGCCACAGGGAAAATTATTTTTCCTGGGGTAAACTATCTTAACTTCCTAAGGAGTTAGGCAAAAGCTACCAGTTAGGCATCTAATCCTATCCATGACCCAAGATTCCATTTAGAAAAGTCATTGAATTTAAAAAAACAAGGTAGAGGAATGATGAATGACAATGACAACAAACAGGCAACAAATATTAGCTGTCTCTGACCAGGTAGTGTATTTTGGAACTTCTGTAAATGACATTTTTAAAGCCTGTGTGCAGACTAGTCAAGTGAGAATTTGAAGCAGGTGCTGGCTAGAAAGTATTCTGGCAAACAGAGATCAGTATATTTAGCTATGCTCTAAGGCTCTTATCATTTGGGGGTTTGGGGTTTTTTTTCCTTCTTATTATATAACAGAACACCATTGCATTGATTTCATGCAGTAAACTGATTTTAACAAATTTGTACTGAAGTACTTCCTGGCACTGCTTTTGCTTTGCTTATTCTACAGCTAGGCCTCCTGCATCAAAAGATTGTCTCAACCACAGCAGGTCCTGAAATTCTGCAACCAGACCAAGCTCAATTCCAGTTACGTCACAAATGAGTACACGAACAGTAGTTTCCATTTCAGTAACATTTCCATATTCCTTTAGGTTTGATGAATAAAATTTTTCCTTAGTGGTACTAAGAAAAAAGCTCGTCAGCATTTTATAAGCAACAAAACCAAGCCAGAGATTAGGTAAGTGATACATGAAGTTCATGAGAAACATGTTCTGTAACCACAAACAGACTTTTAACTTCAGGCAGTGTCAAACCCAGCCTCTATGTGACTTCCTTGGCCAATTCTACATAGATATGGGCAGCAAGTTCATTATCATAACTGTTAAAAACGTCATGGGAACAGAAAAGGGCATAAAAAGCTGCTTATTTAGACAAGAGGTTCTACTCTAAAAGCAAAAATGTCTTTAAACATCAAAACACTCAAACTGCTTAAATTCAGAGCACACTTCACACAGAGTGCAGGAAGCCACAGTGCTATTCTAAGTGATGGTACAACAGAAAAAAGCCACAAAAGAAGCACAGCTAACATGCTGTAAGCAAGAAACATCAGAATATGAAACAAGAAACCTCCCAGAAATAACACAATGCATACAATAAATAACATAATGTAAACAACATATTCCAATACAACAATGCTCTGACAACTCTCAGCTTTATGCCTCAAAGTTGACTCATTTCTCTTAATTGAGAAGCAACTATGGAGCTTTCATAAAAGAGGTAAGAAAAACTTCATCCAACTACTCTGTACTACCTATAAATACTATCAGAACTTTAATTAATGATTAATTAGTAAACAGTATATCAAACCCTTGTGTAGACTCTCAAAAAATGCTTTTGCCCTCATGACAAAACCCAGTTCACACTGTTTGCCTCTTCCAAAGTCTCATCCCGCTTACATCCCATCACATACACATCGCTAACCACCTTTGGATCCAACAGCAGATCTAAATTAGACAAAAATATCTGATTTAGAAGTTGAAAGATCTGATACAAAGATATCTATAAACAATTAATAAGAACATAAGCCTATTCAAATTGCAACTTGTCTTTGTTAATATTTTCACACAATCTGGGTTCCTACTCCTTAGATGAAATCAATGGTTTCTGGAAGAAATTTCATTAATTTCACAGGAAGAAGAAATTTACTGCCAGCTTCTCCGCCTCCAGCTAAGGGCTTGCATTTGTTTCGTTCATTATTGAAGTCCTGGAAGTGTACAATTAATTTCATTTACTTTCAAAGGTTTTTACTAACCTTTGCAGAGGAGTAACTGCTATGACAAGAACACAAAAGATCTTGACCAAGCTCATCTATTTAAGCCTCAACTATCCTATGTTTTCATTTGCATGTCTCATACTTCAAAGCTACAACAAAGTCACTGACACCTCTTGAAAGATGGAGGATTCAATAAAGGCCAAATAACACATAGCCAGTTTTTACATTTCACTGAAGAACTCACATAGAACACTGAAAAGCAAAACCACAGAATTAGAACTTTGGCCTTGAGCAGGTGAATTGTAATTCTAGCAGTGCTCTGGACACACTCTCTAGTTACCAGGCTCCCTACACAGCCAACAGCTACACCAGCAGGAACACATTCTTGTGGTATATAATATGAATTATTAAAAGCTTTAATAATTGGTTGTTTATCCACAAAATTGCAAAACTAAACCTTTATATTGGAAATTTATTTCAGTAATAGGCAGCTAATATAGAATAAACTTAACATTCACCAGAATGCTTTGTTTTATTTTATCAAGTAGATAAGTCAGGCTGTACGATGCCTCACCAGGTGAGTGCCCTGCATATTTAAGATCAAGTTTGTTCTGAACACAAGGATGACAAATTTACATTTCGTTACAAACGTAATTCAGTACAGTAAGGTGATTTGGAAGGGAAAAATCTCAAATTATAAGTGTTAAAAGGAAATACACAAAATTTCATAAAGTGTTTTTAATCAACATGCTAAAGAAAAGCCAGACCACTGGACTGTTGCTGTCTTCTGAATTACATTTCCAGAAAATCAAATCAAAAGTCAATTACATTCTCACACTAAGTTAAAATTGAATAGAATCATTAAGCACACAGCAATAGATATTTAAATGTATTAAGTTACCTACAGTGAAGTTTGGAAATTAAATACTTCAGCATCTTTGATAATTCTATGCAGATCAACGCATCCATCACTACCTAAGCATCTTTCAAAAAATGTGGCATAAAATTCTAAGTAATGCAAAGGAATATCTCTGGCAGCTAAGCTGCCTGCATTCCAGGAAGGAGAGCTTTAAAAAGATTGTGGTTTGGTTTCCAATTCTATCAAATGTTCAGTAAAGAAGCCAGATTACTGAGATAAATCAAGTGAATCCCTCCTCCATGAAGGGATTAAAGCTCTTAGAGGCAAACAAAACTCAAAGGGCAACCTCTACCACAAGTACAAAGCAAATATATACAGTTTAAATAATGTATTTTATGTACAAAAACAGTAGATGAAAGTCTGAACATTTCCCAAGACAGTAAAATTCTTTCAGTATTGGTTTCTTTGAGAACAGTGGTAAAAAATATCAGCTAGATTATTATAAACATTGCCCTAAGAATTAACAGATCAATTACAAAATAGACCTTTTAGTCCAACTAATGGCTGATTTAGCAGATAAGACAGAAGACAGTATAAAAGAAATAAGTGAAAAATCCTCTAATATAGCAGCAGATTTACATTTTCTCCTGCAAACGTAGAATTGGGTGAATGAACCTTGCAGGTTTACAGCAAAATTTTTCTATTTTTTTTAATTGAAAAAAAGATTGGAAAAAAAATCAGTTTTTTAATGTTTGTTGTCATCTAAATGAACAAGTTCAAATAACTCAGAAGTAAATATCTCAGAAGTAAATAACTCAGAAGTTACCACTAGAGATGTTCTGTCCTTGTCCAGGTGAGCTGACTTCACAAAATACTCTTGTTCAGCTTTCTGTATGTTAGGGGTATATCTTGAACCCCAAGAATATTACTCTGCGAGCTTTGATTCTTTTTTTTTCTGCAGTTTTGTTCAGCAGTAGAGGTGACACACTAATATTCTATTGACAAACATATTCATACACTTGTAAAAAATGACATCTTATGGTTTTTTGTAAAATACTCTTAGGGCATTTAGAAACACTTGTTAAGCTTCTATTTTCTGGGGACTTTCCCCTCCTGGCTGCCTTCCACACCATGGAAAGGGAACAGGGTGCAGGTGCATAACAGAGGCAGCAGCTGTAAGCAGATACTCCTTCAGCTGTCCTGATTACAGATTTACAGTGATAACAGAATGATAGAAATAATAATAAAACTTTTTCCCTAAGAGATAAGAGGACCAAAAGGCTACTAAATGAATTGAGAAATCACTGCTATGCAGAGATAATTTTCTAGGATTATCATGGCATTACCACAGCATTCTAAGATTACCCCAGAGAGAAGTATGACACTTGTGACAAATCATGTTACGCTCCTCTGTTCGAAGCCTGACTTGCTGGTGTGTCCCCACGCTGTTCTGCACTGCGGTGGCCTTGGCTGCCAGCCTGCACTGGGATGTGCTCCTTCCACTTGCAGCCACAGCACTGGCAGTGCAAAACACTCCTCCAGGAATTTCTGCATTTTGGTCTCAAAGCAGGTTAGGAAAACAAACACACATAATTACTTGCATTTTTCAGATAAGGATCTGATCAAGAGAGAAGTCCAATCATCCACTGAAGGGTACACAGAAACTTAATGCTCATGATGGAATAAAAACAAGCCAAATAGACCATGTAACCACAAATATCCAAGTGAAACTTCTTATCTCTTTTTTTTAAAGAAACTATTTTCACCAGCTAAAATTAGGAAGTACCTACCAGAAAATTTTTAACAGTAAGCTTGTCTTTGTTTTTCTTGTTGCTAAGCTCTTGCTGAAGAAGTTATTTGATAATGATTTTCCTGTTAAGATGCAGCTTGTTTTTAAAAAATACAAAGCCTAGTATAAGACGTTTCTTCAAAAGATAGAGGCAGACATTATCTATTATTTAAGGAAAATCAGATCAATATATTGATAAAATTACTTTAACTTCACAATAGCTGAAACAAAAACACCTCCTCTGACCTGCGTAAGGAAAAAGCATCATCTGAAAGCACTGGTTATCTGTAGGTCCTGGCTACAGTAAAAAGTATCCTATAGGATCCCCTGCCCATACCTGTTTGGGGGATTTTAGAGTCTTACACTGATCTGAACACTCACGTGTGGTGTATGACAGTGCCTTAAACTGGTTTGTGACCAGGAAACCTTGTTAACAACAGAGAAGCTCTAGGCTGGATTGCCTGCAGAAGTAGTAGAGGCTTCTGCAAAAGACCATGCAAAACTATCTGTAATGAATAATTTCATTATCATTTAATTGAGCCACTGAGAGATGGATGGAACAATGCCCTCGTAAGGCCTGTCCTAATGATGTACAAATGCATCCTGGAGTATTTATATACAAACTTAATTTCCTGTTATGGTTGGTCACTTCCAGAGGCACAGCCAAAATGTAGCTGGCACTGCAGAAATGTATGGACTTTAACTACACAGCCATGCTAATTCAATGAAATCCTGGCTGGGCTTCCACTTGAGACTTCAGTCAGCACTGACACATTCAAACACTCCCACTGGATATTAACTGAGGATGAATGGGCCATCCTTTCCCCCTTCAATAGAATAAATATAGGTAGACTGCTTCATCAAAAGTTCAACATAACTCGAAAACCCTCAGCTCTCTGGCTCCAGGCCCCAAACAGCACATTGCTTACATGGTGCTTTCATTTTTCTTAAAAATTATGTCTGCACAGTCCATATTATAAATTCAATATAAAACAGTTACCAATAATGATGTATAAAACTTAATTTTAGAAAACGTATGGCATTGGACAATATTTATCACTATAGAACTAATATTGGTTTTTATTTTGACCTCTAAATAAACCAAATTACAGTAACTCATTATTGATTCAACTTCATTATGAAAACCTCCTCTGCAAATCTTCATCAAACCAACCATCACACAAATTGCTTAATGGATATCCAACTTCATAGCTGCCAATAACATCTGGCTAATTTCAGTTCACAAATGGTCCCAATTCGGCATGTGGAAAATAAGCAAATGTCAAGCCTGTTTCTGTAACCCAAAAGTAATTTAAACTGAATTAAAACTTCAATTGCCATTTTCTGTTGTGGCAGAATATCATAAATTACACTGCTATTACTATCCAAAGCAATTCTTCGAAATAGAACACAGACTTATGTACACTACTTTTGACCGAATCAGAAAGATAAAGAGTGTTACGTGCAAATACCATAAGAATAACGAAATCTTCATATTTCTGAAGATAAAGTTCTCATTTGTCTCATATTTCTCACTGAGGTAATTTGCTGCTGTTGGGAGCAAAGTCCCACTCACAGACTGAGTGGATGTTTTTTGAAACATTTCTGATTTGGAGGCAAAACCTTAGCTCATTTTCTTCTCTTGTCAGTACAGCCAAAGGAAGTAAAAATTGGCATCTCACCAAAATGCACCTAGTTTAAGAATTGGTCTAACCTGTTTCCAGATTTGTATCGGAAGTCTTCCACTGTTCCCAAGACTTTATTACAATCAAAGATTTGATCAACAACTAAACCCCATGGCAAAAGTATAAGGGATAGCTTTGCAGTGTCTGAAAATCATCAGGTTTGGAGTTCTATCACATCTTTCTTGCTCCACAGTTATACGTATTCCAGTTTCAGAACAGTAACACCCAGCATGCCTCATCAGGAAAAAAAGATAATTGAAGAAAAATCATTTTCTAGGAACCAACAAGTTCCCCAGCAAAAGTTCCCCATCAAAACCATTTTGTGGCTTTAGTTCCCCCTCAGAGACTGCAGAATGTCAAGAACTGTATAAATAAAGAATCTCAAAGCAAAGGAAAAGGCATCTACAACAAATTGATGATGTTGTATCAAATTATGCCTTGCACATGAATTTAAATAGGAGCAGACAAATAGATGCCAGCAAGTCACAGTAAGATACTCTTATAGTTTGAGTTAAACCATAAAAAAAGTTAGTTTTAATGATCATACTTCATTTAAGGTATCTATAGACCATCTTTAATTTCTGGGTGAATACATACAAGAGAACATTTTCTTACTCAGTTCCCAGTTGCACAAGTACATTTCAAGACAGTTTGGTCTGTGTTTCCAAAGGTTTGGCATATTTGTACAGGCAGATTTGCACTGAAGATGTCAAAGTTCATCACATGTTTGCTGTCTTCACCAAAATAACCCATGAGATTTACTGGAACAATTAGCCAAATTCTGAGAAGTTGTTCACATAAATAAAGGGTAATTGTATAACTACACAGGAACTTTGAGATCACACTAGAGTGCGGGAGGAGGGAATGCAGCCTGACCAGCTATTTACACATTTCCAATAGAGCACTTGTAGGCCTTATCTAATGAAAAATAGCAAGTGAATAACAAAACAGAGCCTTAAGATACAGAATATTACTCCAAATAATGCCAACAGCAGACAGTGTGTAGCCTATGATATTCATATGAGGGATTAATAATGGATTAAGAACACTGTATAATGAAGTCTGAATCCAGATGAGCACTGACCACCCTGCTACACAGTAATATTCAAAGGTCATGAATAATTCAAACATATTGTATACATCCTACTGGGCGAGCTGCAGACCTTTTATACTATGACCATGCAACAGACCACAGTTTATAGAAATAGAAAACCCAAATACAATATATATTTTAATTATCTTGACTCTGATAAGCTGATGCAGAAGTAATCCTCTCTAAGCTTATAAAGCTAGCTTGCCATACCTTAGCAATCAAATATAATTGAGTTTATAATTAAGTTTATTTAGGTCAAACAATGTTTCAGCTGTATTGACTATTAAATACATAATAAATGATCACTTTGCACTAAAAGCAATCAAAATTAATGAACTCTGATCTAGTGTACACAGACATAGCTTAAGTCTGAGTACCTTTTTGTTTGTATTTTATACTGGGACATATTTTATTAACTTGCAGGGAGACATGAGCAGTAAGATACCTCCAGTTCACTCAATAGTAAATGACTATTTGGCAGAACTTAATTTTCAGTAATGATTACTGTTCTATATAACAAAATTAAATAGCTCTTCTGAAATTTTACCTTCTTTATGAAACTGTTTGACATGTCTAGTCCATCATGTATTTCTTGTACGTTCCTTCTCCTCAACATAACAACAGCAGCAACGTCCATGTGTTTACAACAAATTTGCATACAATCAATTGCAGAGGAGAGCTGCACACCAGTGTGTGCAGATCTTTTTCTGGATGGACTTGTGCTTAAGTATAATTTTATTCTGAGAAGTCCAAGTTTTGTATTAGGTTTTACCAGGTTTTTTTTTGTGGATACCTCCTGAGTTACTTACAATTTTACAGAGTTCAGACATAGGAAGCACACGGTATCATCACTATTACAAGATTTCGGCTACTTTGCAGTTACCCCTTTTACAACAGCCATTAAAAATACGTTGCTGTTAAGTACCTTGCTGAGTGCTCTGTGCAATAACCTCCAGATAAGAGTGTTCACCACCACTTTGCTCAGTGTGATGTATTAACTGTATTTAATAGCTCTGGAATACAGTAAAGAACTGGCTGCCTGTGCCTGAGTAAGGAGCACAACCCTCCAGTGCTGCACCAGGCTCATGAGAAGGTTGCACTGAATGAAGAACCACGTTTCGAAGCTGGGTTATGAGGAAAGAACAAAAGTCACAGGAGTGACAAGGAGCAAAAGCACAGACAGAAATAATCCAGAAACTGCTTAGAATTTAACTAAGGAGAGACTGTCTGCAACAGGAGGAACACAGAGCAGAGCTCATGGAGGTGTTTTAAATACAAAATAGTACTTTGCCCTCTATGATCTTTCAAGCTGTCTCAGTTTCTCTGTCCCAATTCCCCAGCCTTTACAGGGATACCAATAAAATACGAACCTTATGTAAGTCATGTTAATTACATAATGTCTGTAAATCAATATGCATACGCAGATTGAGAAGTCGTCACCATTTTAAGAGAATAAGCATGAAACACCAGTGGCTGAGTTAACTGGATAGACTGAAGTCCATGGACTGAGTTAAGCCTCCCAGTGGAGGCCAACATGAACAAAGCCATGTCAGATAATATGCACATTTCCCTTTAAATATCAACTTCCGACCGCAGTGGCCTTGTATGTTCATGCACTCAGCCCTCACAGTCTGCTGGCCACATCTGTCACAAGTTATCACAAACTATTTGACATTGAGGGGATTTGCAAATCCTCTTCTTTAAGCTGGCAATAAAATGAGCCAAGTCCAACCAGTCAGTTTAATAAGACAGTTTATCAACTCCTGAAGCATCAACACCAGTCCAGGTCACTAAACAAACACAAAGATCGTTCAACGTGCTTAGTCCTTGTCCTGAGTCAGCAAAGCTCCAAGCAGTGTTTCCTGTGAAAGGAAATTCTGTCAGTATGACCGATTCCCTTGGAAAAGACAGGTATGTCTGGCAATGGTCAGTCATAGAAAAAAATTTTAAATCTATTTTTGTAAAAGACTAGACACATGGTGATGTAATTGACAGGAGACCCACATGGATGTTGCCTTCCCAGGTATGAAGCAATCCAGTCATTAAGTAGTTAACACCCTCTTTGGCCATCCCCCACCCTCTCCTGGACAAAGGTGGCCAACAGATACATTTACACAAATTGGCAACCTTAGACAGTAAAGATGGCCAGATCTTCCCACTGCCAAGAACAAAAAGGAGGTACCTCCCTGAGGTGATGCCTGTGAAGCCAGTGCAGAGTGAATGCACCACGAGTTTTCACATGAGCAGCTAAGGCAGCTGCAACTGACCAGGCCAGGAGTCTTTCACCTAATCCTGCAAACCAGTGCACAGGAGAGCCTAACACACTTATTTGTTAAATACATACAATATTTAATAAAAATAACCAATTTTATTACACAGCCTGAGAGATTTATTATCTGTTAAAATTTAATGATCTATCATTATCCCAGTTAAAAATCTAAATTTGTAATAAGGAACACACGCATTCAAATTTTCATATTCTTAGCCCTGAAAATAAATGCATTCATTGAAGACATACATATAAACAACTTGGCTCATCTTTTCAAGGGCATAAGAGAGTTGCTAGACAAAGGAACCTGAACATTTAATTGTTTACATCATGCTATAATCCAAAGACTCCAATTAAGCATAGAGCCCTCATTAAGTAATTTCAAAACTGTCATTGCTTGGAAGAAAAGAAGGTATTGCATTGGGCTAATCAAAGTCTCCTCAGAATGGCCGTGACAGGCTAAGGGTGGATCTCAGGCCAGCACCATTTCTCTAGCAACAGTAAAAAAAAGCAGTCCAGGGAAGTGTGTAAAAGCAGAGTAAACACCTAGTGACAGACAGGTAGCTTGCTCTCCCAGACTCAGAAATATGCAACTTCAAGGGCTTCCTCAGATGGGTGGCTTCACTCAGTCTAATAGCTCTTGACGGATTTTTCTTCCATTAATTTACCCTATTTGTTTTTTGGACTCCTGCAAAACCCCTGGTATCCACAACATCCTGTGCCAGAATTGTGCCACTGTGTGGTAGGTGAAATGGCATCCCTTTTCCTTCGGTAGGAACCTACAAAAAGCTTTATTTTGTGCCCTTAATCCCAAGAGAAAGAATGACCTTACACAGACCATTTCTCATGGAACTAATCACACACCATTCTGGTCCCAGGATATTTGATTCCAGTTTATATTAGTTTCAGTATATTTGACTGTTTTTTAAACAGAAACTGTTCCAAACTTTTGATTATTCTAGTTACTTCTCCTCACCCCTCTCCATTTTTGGGAGTAAGTTACTTTGTACATAAAGAGTGGAGAACAACACAGAATGGAAAAGTGACCGTGCATAACACCACCACAGCTGGTTTCTGTGAGGTATGAACTGATTATTTTTGACATTTTCCTTCTTTTTGAAATTTGCCATCACAAACATGAGAACAAAAGACAGCCAACTCCCTGCCTTGTAACAAAAATCTTGAATTACCTATAATATCAGCTACAGCTCTCTAAAATCAAAACCCAAGACATGTCTCTCCTCAATATAAATAGTATTTAAGCACACATAGAGAACAAAATGCCTCTACAGGTAAGTATTCAGCCATGGACTGCTGGATTCCAACCATCCCTTTTTGTGCTACAACATTGCCCAGTGCAACTAGAAGACCCTCCAATATTTTCTAATCACACAAGACACTTGGTATTCAGTCTAGGTGCATCCTCAGCACTGTCTTTACTATTAATCATAAGCAAAATATGATGTGAAAGGAAAAACAAACATGTATTTGCCATGTCCAGGAAGCTCACAAAGGTGATAGTCCTCCTTTACTGAGGGGATGATAATCTAATGGACAGGAACACAAGTCATGAGAAAAGGTGAACTCTTCCTGCCCAACTTGTTTTAATGTCAACAGCACCAAGTTTTGATGGGCACACTTGAACCATCACCTGAAGCTAAAAAACCTGAGGGTGTTATTCTGAAGTCACATGCCAGGCTCATTTCCCTAACCAAAGGCACCTTCCCTCTCCAAGTCACCATAACAGTTTAAGTCTTCTTAAGTCACAGCCAGAGGCAAACTGGCCTTAACAGCAACTCCTGCCAGTGGTGAGGGCACAGTATGTATCACGTGCTGAACAGGAAACTGCAGTACTGCAATGCAGAAGAGTTCAGGGAAAAGTAAGTTTCAGAGACACAAGAGACAATATAGTCTGTACAGCAGAAATTCATTAGCACTTCCTGGTAACAGAAAAAATGGGTAACAGGCTTGAAGCTACCTCAAGCAAAAAAAAAAAAAATCAACTAGTGTTTATATAAATTGTACTTTCAAATAAACTGATCATTCTTCAAGATACAATGCATACCCTTTACATCCTCGTGGGATATTCCCCACTCTGTTGACCTGAGTGATTCTGAAGCACTGTAAGGAAAGATTCAAGCTTCTTCACCCATTCGTTTCTTACACTTATTTCATAATACAGACTCCAGCATGCATTTAAATTGAAATAGTGAAGTTCTGCACTGATGACAGTAGGAATAGTTTTCTTAACAGCCCTTCACACATTTATTGACAAGATCCCTCTGAAGTAGGGATTTACAAATCTTTTAATGAAAATCCAAATTCAGTAGTTTTATTAGTAATGGTCTTATAGATCAGCAACAACATTTAGTGAATTACTTTATTTCTTCTCCGATTCATGTTTGTCTTGCTGGTAATAATGGTTACACAGAAAAGCAGTATCAAGGAAATAATATTTTATAAATTTTAAGTGGTATTTAATAACTGCAAATGAAGGACATTGCTATTATTATTGCTGTATCTGCTGCTCATCAGTAAACGACAAACCCCATTGTGCTTGGTGCTTTCTGTCTGTATTTCTGTGGGGCAAACTCAGAGCTAAGATCACATTAGATCACCCTCCTCCAGGAGGTTTCTATTGGCAGAAACTGTCCCCTTCAAGCACTATTTAAATCTTCAGCTATTAGCCAAAAGAGAAGCTATATTCATCCAAGTATTTCTACAGCAGTATAACAGATTCTACACAAGAGAATTTTGCCTAATTGTCTTTATCATAGAAGAATAAAATACACACTCTTTGCAGAAACATAAAACAGCATTTTCCATCCAGATCAGAGTTAAGCATCTAAAAAACTACCAATTTGTCCAAAATGATAATAAATAGTCAACAATTTCCAATTTTCCCTGAAGAACAACAATTCCTTTAAAAGAATAACAATTCCTTTGAAGTTGGGCCCAGTGTAAGGTCTGATGGAATTGACTAACATTGAAGTATTAGCTCACAGACAAGGTCAGGCTACTGTGCGTTTTTGATTTCCCGAATAGTGCTGGATTCTACCCAGCTTACTTGAAGTGCCTGCAAGAGCTTGCATTTGTGTGCAGCCATCCAGGAAGGTGAGCCCTTAAATGTAATCAATTCTTCAAAGAACAGGTATACTTCAAACCAAACCGAACATCTGACCATTAAAGAAACCACAGCACTAGGTTTGACACCTGCTAATAAATAAAACTGTTAAACAAGCAGTGTTTATTTTCTATTTTTTCCATTACTTTTTCTGTCTGTACTACATGAGAGGTCTACAGAAAAGGAAAACTGGTTCAACAGCTGACTGTAAATAGAACACTGCAAATATTGATGAAAACACTGAACAGAAGGAATGGCAAATTTTCCTCCCTCTATTTTAGTTCCACAGATTTGAAACAATAACTTCAAGTGTACCTTTATGTCACAAGTTTACAGGAAAAACAACACACATTGCAGTTTACTGCATAATTACTCTCATTAATACTTTGATTCAACATCCACCATAATCAACAGAAAGAGTTCAGTTCTTATAGCTCACATTAACCACCACTGACAACTGAAATGGAATTTCTCATACACCCATGCAATGGTATAAAAGGTCTGCATTTAAATCCGGCATTCACAAAGCCCTCTTATCATGATAATTATTTACTAATAAGAGATTCAATGCTTTACAATAAACTGTCATTATGACTTCATTTTTCTTTTAAAAGTTTAAATACAGAAAATATTCTGTAATATAACAAGCTTTTTTTTTTCATAACAAGCAGAACAAGTTTTTCATGCTATGAAAACAATACAGCTGAGAAGATGGAACAGGCTTATTTCAGAATATTCCTAACAGCTATATTTTAGTTTTAGGGGGTGGAGAGGGAGGGCAAAAAAGAAAATTAAATTACTCACACTTGTATCCAGGCTGCAGATACTGATTGTATCTTCATCTTGAGTACTCTGTTTCCGTTTTTTCTATAAAGCAAAATGAGAAGAAAGCTCAGTTTTGATGAACAGTGCCAACTATCGTTAGCTTGATCCTGAAACAAGTATACATCGTGATATCATACCCATAAATACATGTGTATATATATAATTTTCTCTCATCATCATTATAATCACCATGTATGTGAATATAAACTCCCTTTTCACAAGTTGAAAAGCTACCTATTAGCACATAGTGAATTAAATGCTGTTCCTTTTTCTGCTCAGATAGGTTCACTTCAATGAAGAAACTTAGTTCTAACTAAACGCATAAGTAATTACTCCATGTTGGAAATTGTACTTGGGCACTTGATACAGACTTTTGTAACTAATGAGACTGTCAGGAAAAGAAATTCCTATTTTTTGCTGAAAGCCTATACTTCAGATTTTTCAAGGCCTACCTTCAGCAATCAAGTCCCATCCCCAGATAGTCAACATAGTGAGGATAAAAGGTGACATGTACTGCAGGAATTACATTAATGTATGTCAGGGTTTCACTCTCCATGTCAGTGATTGCATTCTGCTCTATGTTCAGGTTTTGGGTTTGCAAATGGCAAAAAGCCCTCCCTCGTGTCATTTCACAAGTTCACCACAAGATTAATCTTCAAGCACTTCAAATAAGTATGAAATGTCATTTAACAGAGCTCTGTGTTTTCTACCAGGCCAGAAAGGTTCAGGAAACAAGAGAAGTCACAGAATACATGATTCTTATTTATCCAGCTGTGTTGTCTGCCACTGTCAACCAGAGATAAGCAGTCACACGTTATTATAGCTGGGATTCAGTTCCCACTCTACAGAAGTCACAGATGAGCAATTTAGAGAGCAAAAAACCCCAGACGGATGCCATACAGAGTTCATAGCTTATGGGATGCCCAAAGCTCAGCTAAAAGGCAGAGGCTGCACACAATGCAGGTATTTTTAATTAAAAATAGAAAAAATAGAAAAACTGTATCCCTCCCCCCTTCCCCCTATCTCCAGTACCCATTCTCCCAGCTCTTGTGAAGCCTGGACGTTTTATTTCATCAAGCTAGTGAAACAACTTGGAATCTACTAGGTCAAGCATATGGTTTCTGAGAACTGTTTCTTTGACGAAAAAAGATAAGGAATATTTATCACAAAATCCAGATGTTTTGATTTCATACTGTTTTAAAACTAAACTCTAGGTGTTGAAACCTCTTATATTTACTTACTGGTTTTCAGCAGATCTTTGACTCATTAAAATACAATTTTGCTTTTTTTCAGAAAATTACCTCTGATACTTTTTTTAACAATAATTTCTAAGTCAGCAACAGCTGTGTTTTAACATCTTTATTATCCAGGAATTGGACCATGAGTTCTGTCACCACATTACACAGTGAGAGGTGTTTTATGAAAAGTAATTCTTCAGCCTCAGACTAAGCAAAATCAAATCTCCTTTACTGTTACAGTATGGATTTTTAGCGAACAGTTAAAGGACTGACTAGAACAAAGAAATTTCTGGACCAGACCACACTGAGCTATGAACAGAAATATCTGAAATAATACTGACTATGTTTGCTTATCCTGTATCAGTCTTTTGTAAGGTTTGTTTTTTTCCCCACAGGATAAACTAATCTGAGTTGCTCTTCTAGGGTTAGCAAATGTGAATTCATTGTGAAAAAAAACAAAACAAGGAAGAGATCTGTCAGGTCAGTACCTTGCCCAGAGGGTAACATTTACTAAGATTCTAGGGAACATGGTGCTGACAATTCTTCAAATCTGATTAGAATTCTGGGGACCCAAATGCATGCATCCTTTAGTTGTACTCCAAAAATCATATATTGATTCTACTTAAGTCTGCACGGAGTCTTCTCAAAAAGAAATCATAAAACTGAAAAGTACCAACCCTCCTACACAGTGGACACAGGTTAACCAAAAATGAAAGGTGTTTGGATTTGGAATACAGCTTTCTACTTGAGAAGGATAAATTAAAATGGTGCGTGGATCTGGTGTACCTGAGTCTATACCAACTGATGCTTCTGGTGCATGGATGGGCAGGATGCAATTGCATCCACAGCTTGGGATGGTGTTGCTTTAAGTCTGATACCTTGGACTCAATTTCACTGCTAATAGAGTGTGACAAATGACCACACACACAACAAACAGGCAGCTCCTGTGTTAAACAACCAATTATAAGATTCTTACTGCAGTCACATGGCTACAGATTAACACAGAAGGTGGCACTTCCAACAAGGGCCAACTCTAATGAAAGTGGATTGAGACTATAAATTACATAATATGAAGTGTGGCAGGCAAGGCTACAGGATTAAAGTGAACTTGAATGAGGCAGGACAGCGTTTTCTGCAGAGGGAAAGTTACACAACGACTACGTGTAGGCTTCCAACTGCTACATTCAAAGTGGGGAACTGGGTCAAAAACACAGAGGTATCATGGCCAAAGCAGTGGCCATGAGGACAAGCATCCACGACTAGGCTATTCAGGTAAAGCACAGCACAAAATGGAGTTAGCAGGAATTAAAATGCTCTTATCTTATTTAGAAGCAACCTCTTTGGTTATATAACTAAACATCAATACACTCCCGAGGAACAAATCAGTATCAACTGTGATGTACAGACCAAAAACAATGAAAAGACAGGTAAAGTGTAGGAAAAGCAATTACATATTGAGGAAAACTGGGACAGCCTCCACAAAATAGATCTCTTGCTCTACCTCATACTGCATTGTGCTAATCAAAGAATCATTCCTCACTTAATTTTTGATCTTCTGCTTACCAAAAAGTAATACACTCACAAAAAAAATCTACTGAATAACATGTTATCTGAAAGCTTGCAAATATTATACTCCGTATGTTCTCTGTTAGTCTCAGTGGTTATGCAACACTAGTCATGTAATATAGAAATTGTTAAGTATTAACTACTGCAGGCAAGATGAATGTTCTAATATTTCTGAGAGTTTCAAGGGCTATTACCATTGTATGAGTGGGAGGCAGAACTCCATGGCAAAAAAAAAAAAAATCCAATAATTGAGCTACCAGATCACAGATCAATTTCTTTGCCCATAATAAGTGGATTAGAACCTAAGATTGCAGTGGGTATTGTGCAGGGAGCATAAGTTGCTCATTAAATTAATCCCTGCTCTTTGTGAAGATCTTTCCCCCAAAGGAGTTACAAGTCCTGTCTCAGCTGCCATAGCACAACGCAGCTGACCCCTGAATCTGCCACGTCCCACAAAATCACCCCTTAATTGTTGCTCTCCGTTTAATTTTTTAACTCACACGGCACACAAAGCAATACAAACCTCTCAACAAAGGAGCCCAGAAGCTCAGTCGGGTGTAGCGGCCAGGGCAGGGTTGGGTGAGGAAGCACTGCAGTGTCCCACAGCAAGGCAGGCTATGTCCTCAGCCCAGCCCCGCTCCCTCCCCATCCCCAGCACACTCTGACATGAGAATGTCCCACTGCAGCACTGAGTGACACACTGAACACAGAACACTGCGGGAGCTCCACACTGGGCTATGAGCAAAGGACAAATGCCATCTCAGCACAGAGCATCTCTTTATTAGAATTTGTATGTACACGAATCAAACTAAATTGGAAAATGTTATGATGCTGTTTGCCTTGCTGGGAGGAAACAGGAAAGCTTGGAACACTTCGACAACTCTCTTTTTTGCACAGTATTTGGAGACCTTAAGAAATGGGTACACACCTGCACGAAAATAGTAGCAAGTACACGTTCTGATCAAAAATGCATCCGTGTTTTCTGACTGACCACAGAGATGCAATACCTGCATCTGAACATGTACCTCTAGGCTGAAAAAGCTTCTTGTATCACAATTTTGTATCCTAATGTTTGTGATCCTGTTGCCCAAAAGGCTGTGGCTACATCCACAGTTAGAGACAGGACACTTCCTGGCCTTAACATAGCAGGAAAGAGTTGCTTTCCATAATTATCTTACAGGAGATGAGAAGGTAAGATATCCAATTATATATTAAAGTAATGATTTAATTAAAGGAATTAGAGCAATAAGACATTGTTATAAGGAAGGCTGGATTAACATCGTCTCCATCACAGGGTTTTAATCATCAATACCACAGATTTATACTTTACCACCTGGGAGATGAAATGCAAAGATGCACAGAAATAGCTTGAAAAAACCCACCCTGTGATGAGGAAGAAAATGCTTTTCTGGAGAATTGCTGACTTTTGTTAAATCATCTGTCCATCCCAAATGCTTAGAAATGTATCTGCACATAGATTGGTATCAAAATAAGTAACAGTTCAAGACAATACATTTGCATTGGCACATCATAACCTTAGACCTTCTTAGTCACAGACAGACTCATTTCAAAACCAAACATTAAACAACTTTAAGCCTTTTTTCCATAAGGAAATCCATTCATTCTAATGAAATAGACTTTTCCCATGCCCCCAAAACAAAAAGTCCAAAACAAAGAAAAATTAGAAACCATTTAATTAGTCTGTATTTCTGATTTTTTTCATATGAAAATACTTTTTCAAACAGTCTTTCCAGAATATATATCTGAAGACACTTCAACACTGCTAATTGGAAGAAAATAACTTTGTAAATAATGGAGGTATAATATATGATTTAAATAAATGTAAGTAGGTAGAAGTGCATATATACACATATACACACACATCTATTAAAATATATACAAATACATATAACAAGTGTATATATATATATACACGTTTGTAATTTGCAATAATACAGAAAAAGGAAAACCATTTAGCTAACCAAGTTTTGCATCATTTTTTGTGTTGAGAAAAAGGCAGGAAAGGATTCACTGTTCTGGGCTTTATGCTCCTCTCCAGTTTATGGTACACTTTTATCAGGGACAATATCTGCATCAGACTGAGTTAAAAAACAAAATTAACCAAAGAAAATCAATTTGAAGAGATCAAGCAGAGCAAAAATAAAATCAAAAGGGATTAATGTGGAAGGAGGGGAGAAAACTGATCAAATACTCAATAAAAAGTCAAACATCACAGGCCAGGTTTAAGCCACACTCCAAAGGGTGGATTATGTCTGCATGAAAAGAAGCATTATTACATGATTTTTTTTTCTTTTAATTTTAAAAAGCAATCAGTATCTCCTGACCCAGCTGAGAACACCTCTACATCTACAAGGAACCCTCCCCACCCAAAGCCTTATGCGCCTTAGGAATCACAGCTGGTGTTGAAGCAGCTCAGAATAAGGCAGGAGCATAACATCACTTCTTTATAGAAAGACATCAAATCACAACAATAATCCAGATTTCCATGTGAATTTCTAGCCACACTGTTTTTATACAACTTTTGTTTTTTTAAAATCTAGTTAGCTTATAAATTCTCTTGATGTGTAAATACTTTTTATCAGCAACATCCACACATATATACTCAAATATAGATGGGCACTTCTAAGCACTCTTCTAAATCTTAAATCTCTAACACATACAGAAGTTGGTAAATTCAAAAGAATATTCAGACTCTACAATTCGCCTTCTTTTTTCTTTGTAGTTTGCCAGTGTGTCCACACCTATCCAACCAACATGTTGATGTCTCTTTAAAAAGCCCTGAAAAGCACCACTTGCCAAGACCATACTTATTCCTTTAACGACGCCAAAAATTCCTTCTGCTGTTGCTTCTGTGTTATAAGATCTGTTTCAAGTTTTCACTGTTTCCATTTCAAATTATATTCAAATGATCCCAAAGTTATCAAGCTCTCAGTTAGTTAGACCACAGAGTATGGAGGACTCAGATCACAGTCCAGTGATGAGGCACAAACAGCACAAAACAGATGTTAAGAGGAATGCAAAAAGGGAGGTATGATGAAAAAACAAATCTACAAACTGGACTGGAAGGAAAGTAGACAATGTTTCAAGTCTCCCAGCTAATTTAAAATGTTTCCAAAAGTTTAACAAATGACCCAGCCAGCAAACAGAAAAGTTAAAACATTTCGGTTTAGTTTTCCTAATACAAGAGGAAGAAATTCTGACTAAAAGCCTCAGCATTTTTCTTACCTGCTGTTTTCACTCTGTTAATGAAATATGCCTTGGATCCAGCTTAATCACTGGGCAAGAGATTAATAACCTTCTGTTAAGGTTAGTTGAATAATCACTAATTTAACATTTCCTGCCACAGGTGCTGGGCTCTAACCCCACCAAGCAGAGTTCAGAAGTGAATTAGAAGAGGCAGCAGTGGTGTTGCATTACCCAGCTTCAAGCCAGAATGATACTGATACTGAAAAAGAGTATGCCTCACACAGGATTACACACTTTCCATCATATCCCACTTCTGCTGCTCTGGCATTCAAGCATCTAAAGTGAAATAAAGGGAGAGATGACCAAAAAAAAAACCAAACAAAACCAGAGAACTCAAGCCTGGCTGATACAATGCACAGTCCTAGATAGCCTGTATAGCAGGAGAATGTGACATATTAATTACACAAACAACTCTCTCTGCAATCCCCAGCAAGAAAATTCTGTTGAATATGGTTCCGAGATAACCAATTACAATTTCACAAGAAAGTGACAATTCATTCCCTAGAGTTTAAGCCCTTTCAGAAAGAGATGGCTCTTCCACCACCTTTAAAGGTCAGCCCTCTTTTCACTTTACCACAGCCTGTCACTCACCTTCATGCCAATAGCAGTGAGCCTCCCTGTTCATCTCCCACTTCCATGGCTGTACCACTGACAAGAGTTTGAGGGATGGGCAGACAAAAACATCTTAAAGCAGGTTTCCCCAGAGCACGATGCATTTTTTTAGCTGAATGACGCATCATACATGCTTTTGGAGACCATAATATCAGAATAGTGAATTCTAACACAAAATTTTTTTTCAAAGTCCAGAACCTGCTACTCTGCATTTCAGTATCAAAGTTCTTTACATTATATTGGCAAAAGGAACTTGCAACCAAAAATTCTTTAGTGTCATAACAAAACTGGTTTCCATGTACATTTCCACTGCCCTCTACTGTTTGGAATACCAGAGACATTCCAGGTTTCATCTTCTCAAGAGTGACACAAAATCCTAAACGTTATTGCTTTCAAGGGAGAAATGGCCAGAGACGATCCCACTGCACAGCCTGCACTGAGCCTGGGACACAGCGTGGACAGTCCAGCTTCCCACCCTGCACACGTTCAGCCGGCAGGAGCCCCGGACACTGGTGTTAGGAACAGAACTTGCTTGTTGTTCCTGATATTCCAGAGAAAACAAACAAATGAAAAAACAGACTCTGCTCTGTTACAGCACAGCAAAAACTGCGATGGAGGTGAAGTCATCTCTGCCACTGATGGCTTTCACACTTTTTAAGCACTTCCAGGAGTCATCACATCTCTGCTGGCCAAAATGGCAGCTCCTTGCCAGCCTCCCCTCCCCACAGGCAGCAGGCTCTGCTTCTGCACTGCTTGTTGTGATGGATTGGAGATTTTCTGGTCAATGTAAAAGCAACACTGTAGTGAACAATGAAATGAAAGTTATATTCAATGTGTTTAACATTAACAACAGGAAATGGGTGTGTATGTACGGGATGCTGTAAGGACAAGGATTAGCACAGCTTTGTTTGAGGACTGGTATTTACTCTGCCTTTATTTAACCTTCTTCCTTCCCCTTTTTGGAAGACGGGGGAGAGGACCAGTAACTGGAATCCAGAAGAGTTAATACACGGAAACTTTTGCAAAGTTTACTATAAAGTCCAAACCAAATTCAGCTAAGTAAGTTACATTTATTTCCTTTCCTTAAGAGTTTTCTGTTGCATGAGAATCCTTTCTCACCCAGAATTTGAACAATCCTACATAAATTATGCTTTTAACATAATCAATATCTAACAACTGTAAATTCACCTAGTACATAAATAAAAAGTATAGATGAAATTTACAAGAGTCCATACACTATTTAGATTCATCTTCTGTTCTTCTCTCAAACACTTTTCAGCTGGGATCTGTCAGATCCAGTTCTTTATGTCTCCAAGTAATATAATCAGTCAGCATGCAAACAATCCCCGGATTCCTTAGTCTTTGGCAAGCTGAGGTGATGAAGTTGCAGCTCCTGGCCTTGTACATTCGTGCTGAGGGAGGATTGGTTGTAAAAGCGAGAATAATCAAAGTTGAGATGTTTTAATGCTCTAACTCTATTCTTAAAGGTTTTGTGCACTTGCAGGGCATGCAGGCCCTAGAACAGAGAGTCACAGAGTCCCTTAGGTTTGAAAATCCCTTTTAAGATCACCAGGTCCAACCATTAACCCAGCACTGCCAAGCCACCACTAACCCATGCCCCTCAGTGCCACAACTACATGGCTTTTAAACACCTCCAGGGATGGTGATTCCACCACTGACCTAGGCAGCCCGTTCCAGTGCTTGACAGTGAAGAAATTTTCCTTAATATCCAATCTAAACCTTCCCAGGTGCAACCTGAAGCTGTTTCCTCTTGTCCTGTCACTTGTTACCTGGGAGAAGAGATTGAGTCCCACCTGGCTACACCTTCCTGTTGTAGAGCCTTAAGGTTTCCAGATCCCTGATTTGCCTCACACTACAGGCCCCCACCTTGATTACATATTTCTGAGAACTTCTAAGTACAGTTTCAGTAAACATATACACAAATATTTTGAAATAACTTGGCTTCCTAAATGAGAGAATGTTTTCTAGTTTTCCAAGAAAGGATGCTGTAAACTGGGGCTGGAGCTGCAAAATTTGAGATCACATCTGCTGTTCACTGGTGCCCCTAAATGGGCTACTCTTATCCACATATTAACAGCTCAAAATCAGAACTCAACACAAATCATTAAGAACAACCAAGTACTAAATGCTAACCACTGCAGTATGTAAGACTGGTTGGAAAGTTTTTATACAGCAGTTTGAAATGAAAGATTTTAATTCTATACTTTGTTCTACTCTTAATGAACATGACAATCAGGAAGCATTTATCCCCAAAATATCTAACCTGAATCTCCCTTGCTATGAAAAAAGCCCATTTATTCCTGTGCTACACCTGGTAAATATATAGAACATGTGACCAAGTTTGCACTTGTTCACACACACTCAAGAGATAAACCTCTCCTCACATCTTATATCAAGTCTTGTTTTTCTATACACGAGATGCACTAAATCTTTTAAACCTCCCTCAAAGGCTGTATTTTCTACACTTATTATCAATCTTGCTACTTTTCTGTCCATGTCTTTCCAAAGTGCAGTGTCCATAAGAGCACCCCGTTTTCCAGGTGATACCACATCCACATGCTGCAGAGCAGAATCATTCTGCAGTGCAAACACACTGTAAGTAGGATGTGGAACAGCTTTCACTTTGACAATGGAGACAATAATGCATATTGCTACAAATACTCCCCTTTAAACCCTAGCATCAGCCAAAATTCACATTTTCAGGCTAGGAGACTGAGGCAGAGATGTTCACATGGGTATGACAGAAAAGCAGAAGCAAACATGTAAACCCACCATCCTGCAGCAACCAACGACCAATACAGAGAGAAAAATAAACCGTCCTCCATCCCATTGGGAATAGCAGAGTATATTATCTCAGCCTTTAGCAAATTTCTTCCCTTACAGAAGGAAACATTCCTGCCAAGCAAGATTTTGGTTTAATCAATACCCAATCTTAAATCCTGGCATGCTTGGAAAGAGAATCTGTGCAATTCCAACTTACACAGAAACAATAAAAAGTTACACGATCCCGATTCACGCTTACCTGATGATGCACAAACAAGCAGCACCACACCATGAGTTACTTTGTATTGTACTCAGATTTTAGGAGGTTTCTTAATTTTCAGCGTGACAGTGAAAAGTCTTTGCTACAAAGGAGTCCCTATGTCTGTCCTTCAGTTTTCAGCAGGAACTCCTCCCCATGCAGCCACACAGTTTGCTCTCGCTTCCTGTCATGCAGCGCACTGCAAGTGTCAGAAGCTGAGGGATCTGTACTGTCGTGTCTATCTCTGTTGTGGTTTTTCTCTCATACACTGCTTCAAAATAATATTTTAAACAGACAAAAGTGTTTTACAAACAGCCAGTAAGCGAACAGCACCAGTAAGGTAAAGGTAAAGATATCACTAACAGGTTTCTAAAATAACAGGTAGGTGTTTGGGAATTCTGAGCCTCAGTAACTGAAACAGTTACTGAGGCTCCATCTCCCAATTCTTAAACAGCAGCAATGGGCTTTAAACTCAAGGGCAGACAACTATGTCCAAATGTAGATGTCTCAGCAAACAAAAGAGCTGGTAGATATTGGGCAGAACTTTTACATATTTATTTTACACATTTTTTTTTTTTAGTATTTGAAAAGTTAGGGGATGTGCTTAGCAGGAGTTCTTAAATTAACAGAGGCATAATGGTAAAAACAAAGTACAGAGTGTTTTAGAATCAGCCCAGAATAAAGAAGCAAAGGTAAGCATGGCAGAGCACCCCAATTTTGCATGTAATGTCAAGTGCAGACTTTGATTTTATCCCTAGTAGTTCAATATAACTGAAGAATTACACCTCACTCTTAATCTGTCCCTATCCTGTTCAGTCTTTTGTGACTTGCTCAGATCTACTAACACAGAGCTGATTTTGCCAGCTGCAGAATTCTGCACTCTTTCACTGGGCAAGGATGTCAAGATAAACTTAAATTTGGGTAGCAAGGTAACAGCAATTCAAACTTCATCTTTAAAGAAACAAGTTCTTAGTGAGCTGGTGCAATCTTTCTTCAGAATAAAAAGTTTCTGCTGAGCTCAGAGGAAGAAGATAAAAGGTGAAACTGATACCAGTGAGCAACCAGTTCCTTTGAGAAGAGAAGCCATGACATGCCTGCAGACAGAAAATACTGACTGAAAGACCTTTCAGAATGCAGACATTTTAGGCCAAGACTTCAAAAATTACTCAAGTATATCCCTCTTGGTGAATGCAGTTGGCCTGTCTTCCCTGCCCAAAGGTGAGCTAAAACTCAACCTAGCCACCTTCTTTTCAAACCCTTCCAGCAGAACATAGTGTATTTTTCCAAGGAAATACATATAAATTCTACATATAAGGCTGCAATATTTTTCAAGTATTCCTTATTCTCTTTATTAACTTAATTACTTCATTAACGCTTTACTAACTTAATGTTATTTCTTAAACAACCTTTTACCCCATACAGGAAATCCTAATCCTCTAATCAGACTTTGGTAACACTTCACACCTAGGATCAAATATAGGAGTACAATTTTTTCAAGTGTTATGGTATCTGTAGCTCTTTAATTGCACCGAAGATGAAGTCAGGTAAGTAGGCATTTTTCAATCAGTTTTCCTGGTAACATTTGGATTTCCATATTCCACTTCCTGAAGACCACAACATGTAAAGACTAACTTTTTACGTGTCTTTATATTTGCACTTGCATTACTCCTCAGGCCACCTATAACCACCTGCCTCACAGCCATCAGAATTTAAGCCTAAAAGCAGATACCACAGATTTCAACTTTGTGTCAGGCTTTTTCTCACCAATCTAATAATCAACATTTAAAGCAGTCTGGCCCCCTACCTGTGTCAATCAACACAAATTAATGGGATGGCAAAATTTGCTTTCTAAGCTCTGAGGAAAAAAACATTCTATTTGTATTTTTCTCTGCAGCTGCACACGAATCACCTCCAAAGCACTCTGCACTTCATTGAGAGCAGCATCAAGGGCACCCACCTGAAAGAAAGTGCAGCTTGAACTTACTTATATTATAAACAGCCACACAAGTACCAAGGAAAGAAATCTAAGATACCCTATCTAGATTCCAGACAGCAACATCCTCAAAAGAATGAGGTCCAGAAATCAGAACTGACAAACTCAAAATATGTAAATATATGAAAGCTGCTCCTTTCGTCCCTATGCAGTTACAGTAGTGCTGCCCAGTCCAACAAAACATAGAATGAAACAAGGCAGCACCATGAACACAGGATTGAATAAATAGCCAGAAACATCCACAAAGCTCTGAGTAAAGGGCAA
Organism: Platysteira castanea; assembly: GCA_013397175.1. NCBI lineage: Eukaryota > Metazoa > Chordata > Aves > Passeriformes > Platysteira > Platysteira castanea. Next base: position 1,240,296 of record VYXC01012826.1, read on the forward strand.
TTAAATATTCCTGTAACTATAGTTTTCAAGAACAGAGAACAAACACCACCCATTCATTATTTAAATTTTTAAAAAATTAAAATAAAAAAAATCTGACACCACCACATCTCAGAAAGTTTCCTGCCTTAGGATTCACACTTGTAAAATGCTCAAAGGACTGTGGTAGCATAAGGCTGAAGCCTGTCAAATGTTTGTAACCTGCAGCACATGATAAGTCATTATTCAGACAGCACACAGACAGTTTCCAGTTGTTGTGTCAAAAATCACAGCAAAATGCAAGCAAAGCTACCTAAGCAGATTCACTGTTTCTCTCTTCGCTGGAGTTCTTAAAATTACAGATATTACCAACAGGAAAGTAAATACATAAAAATCCTTCTTCGAGGACAGCATCCTACTGCTGCAACCAGGATTTTTAACTGCACAAAGGGGAACACACACATCTCAAGTGTTGGGAGGTTTGACCTTGCTCCTTCCAAGGGCTGGGAGAGATGCTCATGAGTAGCAAATTCCCTGCAAGACATCAAAATTTACCCATCCCATCTCCCATAGTACAAACCACTGATTTTGTCGTTTCTCACATATTCTCCCAGAAATAAAGATCTGGGGAACTCTTAAGATAATGCTTCCCACAATGTGAAAAAGATTGCTGTGATTTGCTGAAGACATTTAAAAGAGAATCATTTTTATTTTGCTTCTAGGACTGTAGTAATCCAGAAGCAAGTGCCCCACCAAACTGTACCAGCCACTGCCCAACTGAGCACCCTCAGGAAGTGCAGCTCTCTCCAATCTCCTCCCACTATCCTTGCAGCCAGGACATGCAATCTAATCTAATCTAATCTAATCTAATCTAATCTAATCTAATATAATCTAATCTAATCTAATCTAATCTAATCTAATCTAATCTAATCTAATCTAATCTAATCTAATCTAATCTTTTTAGGATTGGTACAACTGCCCTCATTTCATGACCGTTTCACAAGGCTACAGCTCTGCTTTGGACTGGAAGTGTCTGGGAGGACACAGGGATTGTTGAAACCTATGACTGCTACTTCTGAGGATATTTAAGGTTGTGAACAACTGAAAACAGTGCTTGGAAAAGAAATAAGTTTTGCAGATTCAGTGGGGAACCTGCTGGCACAGAGATAGATTGAAACTGTTTTTTCATTGTGTATTATGAGTGTTTTAAGAATACTAAATTTAGTATTCTTTAGAGAGCTAAATCATTTAGCTAATTCTTTAGAGTGCTAAATCAGCTCTCTCTGAAAAGCTTTACAATTACCCACAATCTAGAAAGAGACAGACACTACCAGTACACAACTTTTGCATCAAAACTAATGTAATACATATTTTTAAGCATCCATTTTACACATCCTTAGAACAATACCTCAAATCATGTCAGGCTCATATTATATGCACTGCTTCATACATCGTCCATTAGAATGGGATATCCCATTTCAAAACATGCAACAGAATCCAGGAGTTACAAAGATCTGTCATCATGAATGAAATTTAAGAGCTTCAACAGGTCTGCATTTACTTTAAAAAATTAATATTATTAAAGAAATGTTACAGTATGTTCTTACATATGCTTAGACTGTAAATTCTTTAGAGGAAGAACAGTTTATTACTATGTTTATGTGATATCCAGCAAAATGGAGACCTTGTTTTCTGGTTGCTACGGCAGTAACAAAATTTGTTTCCAGGCTGCAACAAATACAAGACACCATCATATTGCTGTTGTTACGCGTTTGTGTCAGATTTTTAAAGATGCCCATAGTTTTTAACTGCTGTGTACATTCTGACCACAGCATTAGCTTTCAAGAGGAATCTTGCTCTTATGTTTAGAAATAATTAGGATTCACCCTACAACAGAGATGTTTGAGCAAATCTGGCTGGGAAAGGACGTGTGTGTTTGGAATGAATGGGAGTCCTCCTGGAGAAACCAACTAACCCACTCAAAATGCTCCTTCCACTCAGAAAGAACTCAAATTTCCTTTTCTTTTCCCATCATCTCTAGGACTATTCATATGCTGTTTCAGAAGTTCAGAACTTTTCAGGAGGTTTTCCTTCTTTCCTGGTCCTTAAAAGGATTTTGCTTAGCTTTCTGTCACAATTACAACTTAACTAACTAAATTAGAACCTGTGGAACTGCAGAGGGACTAGAAATGGAGAGGGAAATGTTAGAATAAAACCTCCATATGGAGGATTTCCCAACTCTCTCTAGAATTGCTCTTGAAACCTTTTCCAAATGTGTTGTCCACCTATTTACTTCTATTTAAAATTTAATCCACAGCTTTAAATAACAATACCTAAGCACTACCAAATTGGAAACTTTTACAATCAACTTAGAATGATCAGTGAGTTTTTACAGTAGAAGCACTAGGAAATTAGACAACAGACCATCACAACAATTTGGAAAAAATGGAAAGAGTCACGTTAATAACATATCTTTGTAACAGGTTGTGATAACACCAAGTTCTCCTGCAAGCATCACAGCTAGTAAAACCAAACAGAACAGCAATTCAAGTCCATGTGTGTAGCCATTCACATTCACTAGACATTTGAAAATAAAATTGCTAATATAAAACAGTGTAGCATCAATAAAATACTAATTATAGTTCAAAATTGCTTCTAAAATGTTGGTTTCTCAGACTGACTGGCACCAAATTCAGATGGACAACAGCACCACTGTTAACCATTACAGGTTTCTGAAACAAAGTCATAGGAAACAGTAATTTCACATCACGTGTTCTCAAAGAGCAGCCACTGGTGGGGTGGGGGGAAACAAAGACAAAGAAATGGGCAGAGTTGGATTTGAGTTAAATTGAACAGGGGTCAAGTTCATCTGCTGCTGAACAAAGAAAAGAACAGTAAATGACAGCAGGAGTACAAGGTAACACCCAGTCTATGATTAAAGACAGGAAATCTGCTCTATAACGGAACATCCAGCTTAGCCTAAGAGAATCACTACTGGACCTATCTGCTCTAGCACATGCTGCTTCTAGCTCAGTATTGTTTGTATGTGCAAAATAGCTGGCATGGAGGGTTTATAGCATATACAGAATCTTTCTACTATAAATAACAAACCACACCCAGAACAAAAATAAACTTGTTACAAAGCACTTACAAAAAACCATAAAATAAAACCCTACAACAGTAACAGAATGACCACATGAAGTATTTAAAAAAACAAAACCCCACTTTTTGAAAAGATAAAATGAAATTATACAAAACCCTTCCAAATGGGAGATATTACACTATTTTCATTATCAGAAAAATTCAAAGTATTAATTGAATAAATGAGCTTTAGTAAGCAAAAAAAGACATAGGGGAAAAGTCTTGCAGATGTAAAAGTCTGTGAAGATCTTTTCAGGAATGCCTCAGCCAAGTGCTCCATAAGGGCTTCAATATTCCTGCCCCAAGAAACATAGAATCTAAAGTATATTTTCTATAACTACCATGTAATTAACTTGGAAGCACCTCTGTAGACTAGGTGGACAGGTTTAATGGCTATGTACTTAACTCAGAGATGACTTCAGATGTAAAAGCTGTGGAAGTTTAATAAAACAGCTACTGAATTAAGTTAATGAAGTCAGTGCAAATTCCTAAGCAGTACAGCACTCTCTAGGCAGAACGAGCAGTAATAGCCCATAAAACATACACAGGTTTGTCTACCTGAGTCCCAAACTATTGGAATCTCGGAATGTTGAAGTCTAAAGGCCACCCAGCACCATTCTCCTTTGTAACTCATCTATAAACAACTCATAGATGTCTCTCCAACATGTTCATGATTCTTGCCAAATTACTGCATGCAGAGGACCTTGTAATTTACAGTACCCATTGATCCTACAAGGAGATATGGCCATTTATCACAGGCCTAAGAACCAACACATCAACAAACCATGTTTTGCTGGAATTTCAAATAAAACATTCTAGCTTGACATGACTAATCTCACATCACTGTAGAAGTTATAGTAATTAAATCATGCTGACTCAGCACATGGCTTTGGAATAATACATTTTTCAATTCTTCAAAATTGTCTAACTGATCACTCCGAATTGGTTTTTGTATTCACTGTATACATTAAGAATACAACAATTCTGATGTGTTTTGAAACCGCGGATGGAATTGACTGCTATCCAGTTACGCAAATGCCACACAATGAATTCCTGATAGCATCTCTATTTGTTTGCCAATATAAACCTTGCTGTTCCAAGAGAAATTAGTCTTGTGACTAATCAACAACAATTCCAATGGTTTGTTCAAAACCAATAACAAGCTAAACCATTTAAAACTCTGCCCATAGATTAAGCAGGGAGACATCAAACCCAACTCTTTTACAAACAAAAATCTGTGTCCAGGGTGTCTATTTGCTACTGTTTGTAAGCTCCTGTCTTCTGAATTAGAAATTCTATTGTGGAAGGATATTTGTAATGCTCCTTACATTGCTGCTATCAAGGGTGTGAAGTAAAGTTATCCTGCTCCTGCAGTGCTCCCAAGGAAGAACTGCACGAACAGACTTACAGAATTGCTTCTCACTACTTCTGGTGTTGGGTATCAGGGGGATTCCGGTCCAGGAAAGGTCAGTGCTGGACAGCAGCACAACAGTTCTGCCACAGAGGCAGACTAAAGGCAAGTCTGAGCACAGCCAGGCAGTGAAAGAGAAGGGCTGAGACAATTAAACTCTGAAATGGAAGACCTTGAACCCACTATAAGAAGGCAGAGGAAGAGATCTAAAAGGAACGAGTGGCACACAGGAATTCATCATCTGTTGGAAAGCAGAAAAGGAATATGGAATTCTTCTGTTCAAAGACAAAGGAGAGTGAGACGGGTCAGGGATCAAGCATCCACCTGGCATCTCTTTACCTGCTGCAGGTCAGAAGACACAGGACTCTGCAGAGGTAAAGGGAGGAGCAGCAGCACCAGAGCAGCCATGGGGAGCAGGGATCCCAGTTGGACTTCCCTGCTCAGAGTCTGTCTGTGGCATGGGAAGGAACTGACTCCTGACTGCTGTCACAACAGGTACAATTATTCCACTGCCAGCTATGCTGTGACTACACAAAGTAATCACTTATAAAAACATGCTGCCAATGACATAAAGCAACCACCCTCCGCCAAGGAAACTGCTTAAATTGTGCATAGGAGTATACTGAAATAACAGAAAACCACATGTGTTTTTTAATGCATATGATAACTTGTGTTTTAAAATCATACTGGAAATACTAAGAGATAATGGTATTTAAGCACATTTGACCTAGAGACATTAGTGCATAACTTTGTTTCAACAAGTATAAAAAAGGCCTGTGTGATACCACTTCTAATAGGTTTCTGTTATAGGTAACATCATTGCTTAAGCAAACAACTATCAGTGGATACAGAAATTAAGTAAAACGAGGCAGAATCCAGGAGAGGTACAGAGGTGCTTTCTATGGTAGTAAATAATTACGTAATTTGTGCAATTAATCATTAAGCTAAAGGCATGAAAAAACTTCTTTTCTCTCTTAGCAATTTTTCTCTTGTTGAGATCCCTGCACCCTGAAAGGGATAACTGAAGTGTGCCAGTCTGCACAAAAATATACTGTTTTCTAAAAAAAAGTGTGGAAGAGTGCAGAATTCTTCTCATTTGGCATGAAAGACACCTTTTCCCCCACAAACGTGTGCAGTAAAAATAGCAAAGAAACCACTTACACATCTAAAATTGACTTTCAGCATATTAAACACATTTTTATGTCAGGTTTCTCATAAATTAGATCAGCCTTCCTCACAGGCAACCACATCTGCAGCTCAGTTAGATGCTTTTGCAAAACTAAAGAGGAAACAAGAAAGGAGGAAATCGGAAGAAGCCTCGATGCAATAAATTATCTTCAATCTTCAGGCAACTGCACACTAAACACATGCCTCGAACTATTTCAAGTACAAAACGTTGGTTTAGATTTCACTATTTATTTTTAGCACTGAAGATCTTCAGCCAAATTTGTTGTGTGTGGCAGGGAGGAAATAAAGAAACCAACATCATGGTTCAGATGTTTGCTAAAACATGCAGGAAATGATGCTCTCTCAGTGGAACAGCAGAGACATATCCGAGACAAGTGCAGACAAAACCAGCATCCTCTTCAGTTCTGCCTAAAGTCCAACATTCTTCACTAATCAGGTAACTGCTTTTCTTTTGACTGACTGGCAATTTCTTCCCAGTCACCTCAAAAGTCATCATAGCAAGATTGTGTACCACTACTTCTGCAAATGTACTAATTTTTAAAAAAAAATTATTTTTTAGAAAAACAATCATTTGAAGACTTTCATTTGCATGTCTAAGTCTAGAAGTTTATCCTGCTGGCATAAAGAAAGCGGGTGCTTTTAAGGGAGCAGGAAGGGAGACAGATAAAGCAGCTGAAATCTCAAACTCTCAAGAGAGATTATTTTTCTTTTTGAATTCAGAACTTCCTTATTTATAAAACTGACTGCTCTTAGTGTGGTAAAAAATAGCATACAAGCATATAACTCAAGACTGTATCATAACTACCAAAAAACCACAGAAGCTTTAATCCTGACATCTTCTAATTGTGTGTGGATGACTGTACAAATGTAATCCTCTTTTACAGGAATGCTTTATGAAATGAAGCTGTTTCCCACCCTACACAGCAACATAACAACACACTATTTCCACAGACACTCAGAGCAGCATATTGACCTGCTCTCTCTTACTTATAAGCACCAAACAGTGATGCTGAGGAAAGCCACTTATCTGCATCGAGGTTTTAAGGGAAGGCTGGCATGGAGATGAGAAGAACAGTGAGAGTTAATGGTAATCAGAAGATAAAGCAAAAGTAGAATTAATACTAATTTCTGTGCCAAGATCTGTGCTGGTGCTTTCTTTATATTCATTATTAACCTGCCTCTGAACTGCCCCATCCCTTCAGATATTTGTGCTTCTCCTTACCAAGTCCCAGCCACAACTTGCTCCCCACCCACACCATCTTACTACGTCAGGGTCAGCACTTGCAAAGGCTGAACAGGTAAACTTGAAGTGTTCTATAGACTTCTGCCTCCACTTCCATCTCTCCGTTTTTACACTCACTAGCTTTTCTCCATTTCTATATTTTATCTATTTCCACTCTCTTTCTCTCACAACTCTTTCACAGCTCTTTGCTTTCTCCACCCTGAGTATCCCTCTTTCCAAGTTGCAGATTTCTTGTCTTTCCTTCTCCAGTCCTATATCCAGGATAGGATTTTGCTTTCATTCCTTTTCTATATTCTATATTTTATATTCCTTTGCTTTATTCCTTTTCTATTTTAAGTACCACATCTAACACCTAATCTCCTATGTTCTGGTCTTCACTCCGGTGTGGGATATTCTTATCTCCACATGTTCTGTGTTTCTGCCTCTGGAATGACAGTTCTCACTATAATTACTTTTCCTCTAAAATAGTCTATTTGTTGGACACTTGACTATAAAAATCTCTTCAAACCCCAAATTAACCTGATGTCTTCTGTGTATGAAGGAGGAGCTTACAGCAAAAAGATTTCAGCGCTCAGTAATTTTAAGTCTAAATTTTATCTCAACCAGGTTTGATTTATTCAGTCAAGAAAAGAAAAAATTAATAAACGCCTTTCTCCCCACTCATATCTAAACACTGTCCAAAATTCTGGAAGCCACTGCTACCACTATCTAAAAACGACAGAAACATGATATCATTCTGACATGAAAATCCCCTGAGATTTTAACTGAGAGAGTTAAACGTGACCTCCAACCACGGGGTTTGAAAGAGCTGCTCGAGATGGAAATCAGCTTCTTCTGATAAATTTAAGTAAGGGAAAGAAGTGCAGAGGAGTTTCTTTGGTAAATGTGTACCATCCGGGCCTTCCTTATCCTACTCTGAGGTTTACATTGGTGTATGTTCAAGGTTTCTTTAACACATTCCTTTATTGGCATGATACAGAGACATTGAAACTGAGTCAACTGGCTGCAAAGTGAGGACAGGGAGATGAACACAATCTTGCAATTCTGTGCTAATCACTTTATTCTTTATTATTTTTTGTGACTGTTGAAACGATCCTGTATTACAGTCTGTAATAACAGAAATAGAGGTTAAAAAATACCATGAATAAGTCAGCCTCCAGAGTTGTGTTTGTTATACTCAGCTGTGGCTCTGCTCCACTGTCAATATTAACCCAGTTCTTTTAGCCAGTAAGGTTTTAGTCCTATTTGAGAAAAGACATCAAAGCCAACCTATTATCTTTCACCATCTCTATGAAAACCTGTGTGACTTCAAGTGTGCTCATTGGGCTTTTCATAACACTATTTTTCCATCCATCAAAATAAAGTTAATGCTCACACAATGCAAACATCAACAGCCACTTAGCTCTCTCTTCTCCAGTGCTCAGCTATCTTGGCTTCAGCATTCAAACAGATCAAGTGAACAGCTCATACAGATTCTCCCCTTGATACAGCCATTTATTTCAAAGAACTGCAACTGCCTACTATGCACTGTATGAAATATTACAGATGTAGAACTTGACATTTGTGTTAGTATCTCATAAATTTCCTTAAATTAAGGTGGCAGTCACCTGCCACAGATCTTCATTTCTACACATGAAGGAAGCAGTTTGAAGATCCATTAATTTGCTGCCTGTTTTCCCTAATACTACTATTCCTACCTCCTTTCAGGTTCTTGATTCTGAAGTATTCTACTCCCCAGTTTTCTGTTCTTTGTGTACAGCTTACTCCACCTGCACCATGCAGGATCACAGACTCCATGCTGCCCCTGTTAAACCAGCCCTATATCTTTACTTAGTGAGCTACTGCTCTGAACTTGGGATCATTGTTTCTTCAGCTACAACTCATACCTATAATACTCTTCCTATTATTTTCATACCCACCTTCTTCCTCAATTATTTTTCCAGCATAGCTGGGAGAGAACTGGGGGAAACCCCGAGTCAATTTTATGTTTAAACTGGCTGTGAACTGTATAATGATCTACAGCTTAGAGGTTGTTGGTATTTTGCCTACACTCTTGGCAGTGCTGTTGTGAGGGGACTCTTCTCTCGGTATCACTGACAACTTCAGCCCTGGTATTTCACAAGAAATAGTGACAATAAAAAGCTCACAGTAAACAGTAGTGGATCCTCTATTTAAAACAACGAATTAGAATGCAAAAGTCAGTACCAGATATTGTAAAAAATATTTTTTGTTTCAACAAAGTTTACCATATTATAGCAACACAGATCAGTAAATCTGTCAATACCATTTACTCTTTCAGCAAAGCGTTTAAGTAATGTCTGTCTACTTAACTATTTTGTTGGAAGAAGCTCAGAGAAAACAAATTTATATGGTCTCCCAAGTACAAATCAGTCCACATTACAGGTAATGGTAATTTAGTGTTCATTATACCAAAAGTTTGCAAGGCAGAAAAGCCCTTCCTTTAACCAAAAGATTACTATGGCTTAGCAACAACATGCAGTGACTTCTCCTGGGCTGTATCCCAGGCTCCAGTACTTACTACACACGGCAAACACACCACTGCCAGTGCAATGCCACCATCACAGTAAGTTTTACACCAAACGGTGTAGAAGGGTTCACAGGCCATAGGGGATGGAGAGGGGATAACACAACTGACTCTGAACAAACTAACCTGCCTAGGCAGATACCTTGGAAACCTGAAGAGGACAAGAATAAAAGCTCCTGATACCATCAGCAAATATTAAGATTCTCAGTGTCACTTGCATTGCTTTTTCATGTATCTTTTCAGTCAGTTTCTGTGGGAACACACAAGCTTCCATATTTCCTTACTCAGCCGAGCAAATAGAAATAAAACCAATTCTCTTCTGCCTTGTAAGAGACCCACATAATTTTTGTTATCATTTAACTGTACTTCTGCAAAGCTCATATATACAAACTTTCAATAACTTTACAAATATGTATGTTAAAGAGTATCAGTTCAGTTTTCATTATTTATTTTCAGATATGAAAACACACCCTATTTTTTTTAATTTTAAGTAGATTAATGTACAGCGTGATTCTGTCCTGCACCCCTCATAATAATACAACCAATCACATTAAAAAAAAAAACAAAAAAAAGCTGGCGTTTTAAAAAGCCTTTTAGGAGGGTACAAAATTAAAAGTTCCAGTCTAATTGTTTTGCCATGATTGTAGTCCTCACAGACCACGGGGTAACAATAAAGTTACACTGCAACAGAATGAAGCAGGGGGCAATGTTATAGTGTGAACAAAACAGAACTAAACTTACCCCTCTGAAATTCCAGCCCTTGTGAGAAGGAAACAAGGAAAAATTATTCTGTTGCTGCTGTTTCGGCCTGCAAGATGAGACAAAGAAAAGTGTTTACATTTTCAGCTGCCATATTTTCTACCTCAATAACAGAATGACAATAGAAGGAGAAAAGAAAAACACATGCTTCAAGCACTAAGATACTTAGACTTCCTTGGCTGTACCTCTGACAGGTTTCTGTCTTCAGTGTTACATGTTTTAATTCAGATTGAGCACTAAGGGACATGGCAGCCTTTCAAGCCTTCAGAGATGCTCTGACTTGATGTCTGACAGCAACTTATTCCTCCCACTGATTTTTCAGCAGAGAAAACCCTGACCCAAACAGTCAGTGAAGCTGCAATTACACCACGTGATGCAAGATGGTGCAGCTGGACAGGAGCGGGACATTCCACAGCCCTTCATCCTGACAGTGGAGCTACACAAAGCTGTAAAAAGCAAGGTAGCCAGCCTCTTGTGTGACGCTAAAAACTAGAAGCTGACTTCTGTTTTTACGCCTTCCAAAAAAAAAAAATTTAAAAAA